>CAUOFW020002613.1:1606285-2088014 GCA_963454935.2 Ilex paraguariensis
TGTAAATAACACGAATCAGATAAGAACACAACCACACAGTGAAATTTTTAGGTAACTAATGTACAGATAATAAATTCAGGGCTAGATTTGGCACATGAAAAATCAAACGTAATATAAAGCCAACTTGTAGGCAGATTGTGCCCCTACTAACAAATAGGGGCATGTGTCTCCTCTGCTAGCTAAAACTGTGTATGTAACTGCTTGTCAAAAGTGGTGAAGTGATGGGGTCACCTGTCATGTGACCATTCGCACCTAAGTCCAGCCTTCAAAGGGGAGACGGACTGGCGCAAGCATGAAAGGCACGAGGTATACCTATAGTGGGGGCAGTAACAGTAGTCGAACTCTAAGAAGTCAGGGCGGACATAAGTATATCCAATTAGGAATTTATAGCATCCATATCACTTTGCCAAGGAGGAACAGTAGCAGCAATAACAGGAGTAGGGACAGTAGGTGGTGGTACCTTAGCAATAGTGGCATTACGGCCACGAGGAGGTGGCTTAAGCTCTGAATGGAGCTTCCAACAAGTAGCCCTGAGATGTCCTAATTGGCCATAATAATCATACTCATAAGAATTCCCCTATCTATGCTGATTTAGGGTGCCCTACTAGCACTGGACTGAGTGCTGTCCATCCCTGCCTAAGGGTCTTGAACGAGACCATGCAGTAGCTGTAAGGGATATCTAGTCAACCTGAGGAGTCAAGGTTGCAATTGGAAATGATGCAATATAGACACGGTGTTTATGCTGCTTAATCATCGCATACACCTCATAAACAGATGAAAGTCTCATCATTGACAAAATCAAAGAACGAGGTTCCTTAAACTCATCACGAAGCCCCATAAGAAATTTATGAATCCTATCCTCCTACTTTTGAGTATATTGGAATGATGCTCCCTTAGGCTCTATCCTCGAAATAGCAGCAAAAGGACGTAAAGTCTTATACTCAAGGCAGCGCTGGGTCAAATAGTCATAATAATCCTGAACCGTCAAATCTTCTTGTCGAGCATATGAAAGCTCCTGAGAAAGCTCATAAACATGAATTCCACGTCCTGTCTGGGAATACATCTCTAATAATATGCTTCATAGCTTCATAACAGAGCTATGAAACTGGTGAATCCTACAAACAGATGACTCCATCGAGCCAAATAACCATCCAAGAATAGTGTAGTTCTCAGAGAACCAAGCAAACTAGCCAAGTCGTCATCAGCTAGCTTTAGGTGAGATCCCGTCAGCTAACCAAGCTTCCTACACGCCCTAAGAAAAGCTGGAATGAGCGTAATCACTCAACAAAGTTACGGTCATTCAATAACTGTGTCGTAACCTTAGGAGAGATCATACCTGGCATTGCTGGTAATACAACTGTGTCAGTAGGTACCATATACTGGTTAAACATAAAATTGGGAGAACCATGCAGTACATTCTAGATGGAAGTACTAACAGTAGGTCTCAACGGTAGGGATCTCAAGTCCCGCAGTAGTAGTCATATCAATAACAATACTTGGGCATCCATGATAGAAAACATTTTAAGATGAATACAGGGACAAATAAGGGAGAACAATATACCTCCTGTCGAACAGTAACGATAGATAAAAAAAAGGTCCAGAAAGCTCGCCCACATGGGGATGGGGGGCACATGGCATCAAATTCAAGTACTGTATAAAGTTCCGTCAATTCTCCATACAAGGCTCCTATGGATGTGATTGTCATTGATGATTGATGTCATCTTCATATGTGTGTTTTATGTATCTACTATAATGCCTAATAATATGTTGTAACGTGGATATGTCTAGTCGGTGCAATTTGCTTTTACAAATTATATAAATTCTTATCAATATTGATGTTTGATATCATAAGTTGGGAAGAAAAAAAAACCCAAAACATGAAGTTCATAAGTTAACCAAAAGAAAAGACTCGAACAAGCATAAATTTGGATTGGATTGATTAATGGGCAAAATAGTCATTTAAATGACCAATATATGATGATAATAATGATAAATTCGTGAGTCTCACAAGTGTATATGTTACTTACCAAACATAGATATGAACTGAATTCATCTTTAATCCCATGTACTCAAAGGTGTGAGTTAGATTTCCAAGGATTTGGACTGGATTGATAAAACTAGTCCAATCCTTCACCCAAAAGTCCATCCAAACAAATCGTATAAGTTCACATCTGGTTTAACTCCATAATATTTTTGGTCTTAAAAATCATTATAATTCAGGGTCCTAAACATCTGCCTAATTGGCTTAAGTCTAGGGCAGCAGTTGCTACCTAGGGCTTGTTTGTCGAGATTCAACATGCTCATCCCATTCTGTTATCCTTCATTCTGCGCAAAAAATCCAATAAATAGTAAAATAAAATTGCATGATGCTTTGATTAGTGCGAAAAAAATTATTAGGGGTGTCAAATGTGTCAGGTTAAACGGTTACGTGTTGGGTTAAACGGGTGATAGGTGGAAAATATATAAACTCATACATGACACGTTTAATAAAGGGGTACAAAATCTCAACACAAACACGACTCATTTAATAACCGGTAACACGACACGACTCGTTTAACCCGTTTAATTTTAAAAAAATTATATTAACAAATTTTAATACTCAAATTTTTTTTATTGTCAATTGTGCTTACCTCAAAAAAAAAAAAATTTTTTAGCCAAATCTCATAAAAATAAGACTTGAAGGTTTAAAAAAAAAGGGAAGAGACCATTGTTTTTTATAGGCAACTCAACCCTCCCCATCTCCCATCATTTTTTAATGTGGGACAAAAACAAAAGATATTGATTTGCCTTTATCTTTGAAGTGCTCTTCATCTCATCTCCTTTGTCTTTGAACTACTACTTTACTTCTTTTTTTTTATTAATTTCTTTAATTATTCTTTTTTTTCTATTTTTTTAAAATAATTATTAATTTATTATTATATTAATTTTATTTAAATTGGTAAACGTATAAACGGTTTGACAAGTCTCACTCGAACATGACCCGTTTATTAAACGTGATTGGCGTGTCAACCCATTTATCACCAAAACCCGCTTAATTTGTATCGATTCGTGTCGGTTAATCGTGTCGTGTCAAATTTTGACAACCTAAAAATTATTGATTTCTTATACAAAACACGGCATCATTTTATGGTTTTAACTATATGGATATCATGTGTATGTTTGCGTTTTGACCTTCAATTTGATGTGAAACCGTTTATGTTAAAATGCACCATATTTTATATAAACTAACTGTTTTTTGTTAAACCCAAGACAAATGGCGGTTACACGGATGACCTTCAATCAACTTTAACGGTGATGCTAAGTATTGCCCAATATGTTCATCAAGCGCCTCTTTGATTTTGTACAAAGAAGACCCTTTTTTGAGACCATACATACTTTAATGAAATTCTTCTGAAGTCAAGGATGCTCCTGACTACCTCCATTCTCGACATCACGTGCATCAGTTAAACTAGTAGAGTTATGCTGTTTACTCGGAGAAAGTGTCTTCATCACTCTTTGAAGGCCATATTGTCGAGACACAGAAGGGTCCTGGAGGCTTCCATTGCTATGGTTTTTAATTATGCCTTTGGGTTCATCATCTTCAACGAGATTGTTCATTCTAATGCCCTCTTTGGCCACGTTAGATGTGCCTTCTTCGGCCATCATCTTCAAAGGTGAGTTTTTCTTGTAGAGGAAGTACAAAAGGAGTTGAAGTGATCCTAATACAATCCCAAGAGCATTTGGCACCTGAAATTACATAGTACATTAGCACGAGTTCTATACAAAAATGTACCAGATGCAACCAATAAATTTATTTCAAAGTATTTCTGCTTGAACCATGATCCTGATCTCATTTTTTAGCATTTTACTATTGAGTTTCTCACGTTGTTCTCTCAACTATTTGCATTGGTTCACATTATTTCAAATCACCGTTATGTTGTGGATAAACATTTTCAATATGATGTACCAATAAAAAAACATTTTCAATATGAAATCAGATTTTGAGATAATGTAAAACACAAGTCACATTGTTTAGTGGCTAAGGAATACGATTTTCCATCCTATTTATATTGGAAATCCATATTTTTTTCTTTTTTGATCAGAAACGTTGTGTAATTTCATTAAGAGAAGGTGAAGGTATTACAATCCATAGACAGTATCTCTCCCAACTCAGCTGGTAGTTCTTAAAACCAACTTTCTGGTAATCTATAATTAGGATCATATAAAACCAACAAAGATAGATAAAGATGTAAAGAGATATATAATAGTTGAGTGGACAATATTAAATTGAGTGCATAGCTGAGGGGGTCAATGTTCAATTTTATCATAGCAGAGCACTGAAAATTTCAAAAAACTTACAAGGACATAGTAGTCTTTGAGGAGCATGGCGAAAGTAAACCAAACCCCTGCATTGACGAAAAGAAACAAGGAGAGGAAATATGGCATGTACTCCACACTTTTTGTCTTTATCACAGCTTTCTGTACAAAATAAGAGGACAAAAAATATTATAATGTAGATTTTTGTAAGACGGTGGATTGTCAATATTGTAATTCAACTCTATTTTCTTTCGCTATCAAGATCATGATCTATGATGCTCCACTAGTTTCCATCGTTCCAATAAGCTTACCATGGCTGACAGAGGTGCTGCATACATTGCTATGGGGAATGTTGCACAAAGAATTCCTTGGAATGCTACAAGAGTTACAGCCATCGCCGTCCCAAGGAAAACGATGTCTAATATTACCAAACCAAAGAATTTAACCTGAAAAATAGCATCATATGATTACTTGTGGGAAACTTTTTTTTAGGAGTACGACATATATTTGAACAAATAATTATAATTACGCCAACTAGACATTTTTACGGTAAAACTTTCGTATAATTGTCATAACTTTCTTTCAAATACTTTTTTAGGTAGTTTTTGTTTTTTCTTTTTTGCCTTCTTATGTTTCCTCATCGGGTTTGCTCATTTCCTCACAGCTTATACGCATTAACACGCATATGCTCATATAAGTGTACTAGTTACCTACTAAGATTTGTTGCAAAACAGTTGTCAAATGTATATGTTTTGTTTTCTAACGGAATTAATTTTTATTTCAAAATATTATTTGATTTACGTTATCTTCATTAAACAGTTAAAGATTCTTCGAATGGGTCTTTGCATTGTTTATTTTTCAAACGAGAGGGGCAAGGAAGAGAGAGATCATTGATTACCTTTTTATCATTGGAAGCGTAGATGAGATAGAGCGCGAGATATGTGGCCTGTGCTGCCATACCAACACTATTTGCTGTTATAATAAGCACACCGTCATCTGGGTCGAGAGCTCCGTAGAAAGTCCACAGACTTGTGCTCAGTAACGTAGTTACATATGGGAGTGCCTCATAATTGTCGGCCGATTTCTTCTTCAACACTTCCCTAAACGTCCCTCTGAAAAAGCCCATTTATTTACGTGACTATGTTAAGAGGATAGATAAAACTGACCATATCTAGTTATGTAAATCAAAAAAAATTGACATCCTTTTAAAAATCTTGGTCACTTATACTTCGACCTCTCAACCTTAATTTTGTGTTACATTATCCTTTCAATGATCTTATGTCATATATTACACCACAAACTCCGGTAATTGGCTTTACGTTGCTTAAATTAAAGAAGTCCATTAAAAATGAGACGGAAAATTATATAAATTTGCTCCTCAAATTATGTGATTTTGTTTGACTTTACTCTAAAAATATAATGGCACGGACATTTTCCATCTAAAACGTAAAGGGCATTTGGTTTTGGAAGAACATAAAACTGATTCAAGTGATTGAGAGAACAATGTGAGAACCTTAATTGTAGACATGGTAAAATAAAGTTCTTATGGATGCAAAGTGAAATTAGTCGTCATATTCATTGCATAGAACATGATTTTTTTCTTGGAGGTCAAACTTACATTGGAGACGCAAAACTTACTATAGAGACTATATTGCCTACAACAAATAAGAGGTTAAGTTAATTATTACAAAATGGTGTACTTCCATAACAAACAGTCATAGAAATTGAAAGAGAGATTCAAAAGAAAGGATAGAAATGAACCTATAATGCCGACAATGAAGTCTGCAGCAACCATGCTTAGCGAGGTTGTTTAAAGGAATGAAGAAGGAATGAGATGTTGGTGAAGNAATGAAGTCTGCAGCAACCATGCTTAGCGAGGTTGTTTAAAGGAATGAAGAAGGAATGAGATGTTGGTGAAGAAGGAGAGAGAGAGAGAGGAGATAACAGCTGCAATAGTGGATGGTGGAAGAAAGTTAACTTTGTATTGCTTTTATAAGCTCCCTTGTGAATACCCATATTTGATGTTTGCCACATGATTTGTCATCAGAGTATGCCTGTATAGATTTTGATTCTATAGGAAGTGCCTATTAGAAGGTTCCTAATTTTGCCTTTGAATTCTTTTTCTTATATTTATANAAGGAGAGAGAGAGAGAGGAGATAGCAGCTGCAATAGTGGATGGTGGAAGAAAGTTAACTTTGTATTGCTTTTATAAGCTCCCTTGTGAATACCCATATGTGATGTTTGCCACATGATTTGTCATCAGGGTATGCCTGTATAGATTTTGATTCTATAGTAAGTGCCTATTAGAAGGTTCCTAATTTTGCCTTTGAATTCTTTTTCTTATATTTATATTCCAGTTGTTGTCAGATGTTGATTATCAGTTTGCGGACTGTTAAATTAATTTGTGCTCTGTGGCTTAGCGATTTTAATGATTAAAGCCTGTATTACCTTGAGGCAAAAAAAAAAAAAACTAATGCTTATTTGTACAGAAATATACATTATTCCTTGTCCCAGATATATCCCTCCTATGTGTAATCAATAGCCTCTTTTTTTTCAGATACCCAGCAGGGTCATCTAATACGCTTACCACAGTGTCGTAACCTGGGCCTGAGTTGATTTTTATGTCCAAGATTTTGCCTAGTCAATAAATAATATTCGTTAATATGTTTTTATTGTGTCAGGGAGATATTCAAACCCTAGGCCAACTAGTTCCTTCTTATAATACAAAAATAAGGATCACAATGTGAAATGGGTTTGACTTGTCCTTTTTATTTTCTAATGGGTCTCGCAATGTTCATGTTCTGATACTAAACTTTTGATATCTGATGTTCTGCTTTCTTTGATACGCCTATTTCTTTGATACTAAGTTCTAATTAGATTCTTGTTTCTAGTTTCTCAAAGTAACATTTCTTTCATTTTAGAGAGAGCAAAATACATCAGAAGCTTAAGATCTTCCATCAAACCCAGTTGACTAAAGTTTGACAAATAAAGGAAATCATAACATCATGAATCTCTGTAAACAACAGAGTACAACGGAAACTGGCAGGTAAGACGTTATGTTTCACTGAGCAAGTAAGGAGTTTCCAAATCATGAAAGAGGTACAACACATTTTGTTCCTCCAGAAGACTAATTTCACTCCACCCACCATTATTGAAGAAAACTTGAGAAGACTCAAAGGAACTTCCGGTATGGCCTCCCTGCATCCTCATCTTGCATATGCTGTCACCATAATTACCAAAATGTTTAAGTATCTCATTAAGTTGTCATGAAGTTTGGACAATGAAATTTCAACAGTTGAATTCAAAAAAAAAAGAAAAAAATCAAGGTAAATAAACTATGATGGCCACAAAGAGTCATCTGTTGAATTGTTCNAAAATTTCAACAGTTGAATTCAAAAAAAACAGAAAAAATCAAGGTAAATAAACTATGATGGCCACAAAGAGTCATCTGTTGAATTGTTCACCTTAACTCTCCTCTGATAAAATGTTATGTATCAAAAAGAAGAAAGAAAACAAACTTACGTTTCTATTCAGAAGATCAAAGAACTATGTGTACATGCAATACATTACAATTCAGAGATTGCAGTAAAATGGTATTTGTGCACTGTTTCTGCAAAATTAATGTTTTTTATTCTTTGCCAAGGGTTTACCAGCACAAAGCAGGGGCCTCAAATACAGACTATATAGCGAAGTTCAACATTCCAGCCACATGCAAATGCTAGAAATACATATTTGTAACTCAGGACACCATCTTTTATGTTAAGTATATCATGGCAAGCACGTCATTGAACTACAATGAAATAACTTCAAATGCTTGAGATGATCTCCATTCACAGCAACAATTCATAAGAGAAAATTGGACAGGGATAATTTCCTATCATCAAATAAGAAAAGTGAAGCCAACCAGGACAAAATATAGCAAATTACAAGTTATAAAGAGCAAAATAAAAGGCATGTCAGCAAACAAATAAAAAAGGCATAAGATCAGATAAGGTGCTTAAAACAATGGTCTTTTGAATCTAGATTCCACTAAAATGCAAACACTATGATTAATATTAACAATCTGCATAGCGCCACAGCTACCAGAATGAATATGACTTCCTTTGTTTCAAGAAGTGAACATGATAAATCAAAAACCTCAAAACAAGGATTTGGATGATTTCAAATGCTGCTCTTTGCTAGTGAACTACCTAGAGAATACAGTTAGAACTATGACTCCAAAATTAAAGAACTGACGACAATTTGATTAAACTAGTCTAGACAAATTAAGGACCACATAAACAACCATCATGATTTGATCCAAACTCTGACCTATAAACTATGGGTACGACCCATGCCCACAAATCATTCAAGACACTAAAATATTTTTAAGTCAGATATTTAACAAGTAAAACCAACAGCAACTTATCTTTTTTCCAATAAAAACAAATTTTAATACTAAAAACGGAAACAAAGTGTTACAAAGCCCTTTGAAGGTGGACAAGTCATCCAACCCAGAAAAGGGTAACAAAAAAAGCAACTCCTCCTAAAAAAAAGACAAAAAGACCAAATTACTATCCACTTGAAGCTGCCCAGCAAGCAATTATACTAAAAAGAGGAAAATTCTCAAAATCCTTGGTCACAGATGCCAAAAAGAAGCCAGAAAATGAATCAGTCCCATCAAGAATTAAACTCCTCCTGTTTATCATCAAAGATCCTTGCACCCCTTTCTCTGCACAAGACCCAAATTGTGGCAAAAAAAGTGCAATGTCAATGGGTTTTCCTCTTCTATTTCCTTCTAACCCCTAAAAATCGAAACAAAGCATAGATAACATCGATCTCAGGGCTGCCCAATAAAGGTAAAACAAAATCAAACAATTTGTTCCTAAGTGAAAAAAGCAAAGTGCAAGAATAAGTGATTCACACAATCCTTTCTACACATAACACAATATAGTGGTAAAACACAATTTGTGAAGATCTCCTCTTTTGAAGCTTTAATCTTACCATAAGCAATTATCCATCCACAAACTAGCACATTTGAAGGCAGTTCAACCTTCCAAATCCTCCAACACAGATAAAATAATGGAATTGAGAGATCATCAATTAAAGACTCAAAATAAGATTTGCATAAGAAAACACCCAAAAAAATCACAACTCCAAACTCTTTCATCAAAGGAATTTCGTGACAAAGAGATAGCAATAAGCGTAGAAAGAAGTAACACCAATTCCGAATATTCTTTATCATTAAGATTTCTGTGAAATCCAAAATCCAAGTGATCAGAAAAAACTACAAAGAAACAAAGGATGCAAAGGATAGACTATGATTGTAAAAACCCGGTTATGAAGTAAAAGATAACTATGATTCTATGTTACTGAAGTTTATTTTTAGAAATTTCAAATAAGTAAATGGATCTCAAATATAGACTCCTTATGTGAAAACGTGACAAATGACTATAAGTTATATTTCGTGTTGGAATAAAAATGTCCTATTAAAGATTGAAGTGTTCGAATTAAATCATATAGGAAAAAATGTGTTACATGTAATATATATATTATATTACATGTGGCACAAGTAAGATGGCATGAACGCCTTGGAGGAGAAGTAAAGTGGCACAAGTAAGATGGCAAGAACACCTTGGAGGCCAAGTAAAGTGGCACAAGTTAGATGGCAAGAACACCTTGGAGGCCAAGTAAAGTGGTTCTATAAATACGGGTCTTTGGGAGAGTAGGCAACCGGGGAAAAAAGGAAGAAACAGAGAAAGGAAGGAAGAGAAAGAGAGGAAGAAAAAAAAATATAAGGAAAAATTTATGAGATTTAGAGTCAAAAATTGAATGGTGATTTTACTTCATATCGCTATCAAATTTGAGTATCTTGTTCGTGGTACTTTGAATTTTATATATGTCAAAGTCATTAATGATTCTGAGGTACAAATTAATATACAATATGCTCATATCTTTTAAATCTCTTTACAAAGAATATCCTTTGATTATCTAAAATTCATATTCCTATTGATTATTTTCAGTTAATATCAAATTCTAAAATTTTGTTAACCTGACCTGTATTTTGACCTAAATACTTTGAAATTGATTGGTATTGTGAAATATGATTGTGGCCCTGCATGGTGTGATTGTTCGGTATGATTATGGCTACGCAAGGCATAATTATATGATATGAGCTATGTCCAAGTGTCACTTGTCATGTCACCAAGATGAACCGAATATGAGNAGTTTGATTATGGCTACGCAAGGCATAATTATACGATATGAGCTATGTCCAAGTGTCACTTGTCATGTCACCAAGATGAACCGAATATGAGTCTATATTTAATCATAGTTGAGTTATTTGGTATGTCAAATTTAATTGATGATCCAACTATTCATGATTTCTATAATTCGAGTTATTTGGTATTTGATCATTCGTATTTTTTTTATCATTGAGCATATTTTTTTTGTCGTATTATATATTTTTCAAGATGATCTCTAACGAAAAGACCAGAGTTGAGATATCAAAGAATTATAGCTTTATAAAATTTGATTTTATTGTTGCNCCGAGTTATTTGGTATTTGATCATTCGTATTTTTTTTATCATTGAGCATATTTTGTTTGTCGTATTATATATTTTTCAAGATGATCTCTAACGAAAAGACCAGAGTTGAGATATCAAAGAATTATAGCTTTATAAAATTTGATTTTATTGTTGCAATATATTATTTGATAAAATTCATTTGTATATTGTCGAGATTATATTTAATTTATTTTCGAGATAAACAAAACTCTGGCCTAGTATTTGGAGATATATTTTTGGTATATTGTAATAAATTTATAAAGTAACGCATTCGAAAGATCGGGGCCTTACAACGATAGCAAGAAAGACAATTAAAGATGAGGCAATAGAGTAGAAAAAGATTGTTTCCCCCTCCAAATATCCTCTTAAAAATGAACTTTCGATCAACCCCACAATAAATTTTACNATGGTATATTGTAATAAATTCATAAAGTAACGCATCCGAAAGATCGGGGCCTTACAACGATAGCAAGAAAGACAATTAAAGATGAGGCAATAGAGTAGAAAAAGATTGTTTCCCCCTCCAAATATCCTCTTAAAAATGAACTTTCGATCAACCCCACAATAAATTTTACTATATGAGAAAAACTTAGAAGCCCAGAGAAATGAATTTCCATCGACTCCGAAAAGTTTCCTTTCAATCCAATTAGCATCCCACCAATCAATCTACAACTCATATTTTCTCCTAATAACCACTTGCCACGGTGAACCTTGCTTCACTGGAAGCTTCCAAAGCTATTTTCAATCTAAGGCCACATTCTTTTTAACACATTCTCCAATGAAAGACCATCCTTAATCCTAGGCATAAACACAATCCCCCAATTAATCAAATNTAACACATCCTCCAATGAAAGACCATCCTTAATCCTAGGCATAAACACAATCCCCCAACTAATCAAATGATCCTTCTTTCCTTTCTCACTTCCTTCACATAAGAAATCTCTCATTATCCCTTCAATCCTCTGTGCTACCAAGCAAGACATCTTAAAGAGAGACAAGAGCTAGGGATACTAACCAAGACAAGTTTTATTTTTTTTTTTTGTTTTGGGGGGAAGGGGGGGCTCTTCCATCCATCAAGTGTTGTCCCAATTTTCTCAATAACACGATCCGATCCCAAAAAGTTTTGGACATTGGATTACCATCTAAAAGGAACCCCAAATACTTCAATAGACACATACCCACCATACACATAAAATCCCTAGTCAATCTCTCAATTTTTTCCTGACTAGAATTTACCTCCACAATCTAACATTTTACTTTATTTACCAGTAAGTCCAGAAATCAAAACAAACACATCAACAATCTTTTCTAAATTCTAACACAGAGAAATTTTTTCCTTTTTATCATAAAGCCCAAAACCAAATTACATCTCTTTACTCTCTCCATTAACTTACTCAATCCACCAACCACCAAAATAAACAAAAAAGTAGATATAGGATCTCCTGGCCTCGGCCCCCTAGATGCTTTAAACTTTTCCCTTGTTTGCAATTTAACATTCTTAAGAGTATTATATAAATACTAGTTGTAATAAGTATACCACTAAAAGGTATACACGTCTTTTGTATGATAAGAGTTAACTATAAATACAAGTGGATTGTGAGAGACAGGTTAACTTTTTTGACTACTATCCGTCTTTCTCTAAAATTATATTAACTCCCTAAACTTTACATGATATCAGAACATATCGAATCCTAAATTTGATCAGTTTTTTTGTTTATCGAGGATTTGATCTAAGAACTTCATCTTTTTCTTCCTTTTCTTTTTCTTTTATTCTTGTTTTTGTTCGAAATTGTTGGCTCAATCGCAATTCCCACGACCATGGTCTTAGGGTTGTGGGTGATGATTTAATGTCTACAATAGTGTGGGTGTGTTGCGGAGATCAATCGTGATCTATTGTGGTGGTGGTGTCGTGTCGTCGACGGTTGTTGTGGTGGTTGCGCTGGTCATCAGAGAACCGCTGTGGTGGTGTGGTGGTGCGGTGGTGCGTCGTTGTGGTAGTGGTCCTGCGGTTTCTGGTGTGTGGCGGCACTATTGAACCTAGGGCTTCATTGAAACCCTGGTAGTGGAGAAGACAATAGCCTAGGTCAGTTCGAATCAGGTGGGTTTTAGTTGCTCTTAAAACCAAGGATAGTCCAAGCCTAATTTCTGTTGAGCCTAACCAACAACAGTCCCAGCTCAGTTCAACACCAGCCCAATCAGCATCCTGGTCCAGCCTAATTGAGTCAACCCAGTCCAGTCGAAGCCCAATTCACAGATTGGTCTAGTCCAGCCAACCAGTTTCAGTTTATACCAGTTCATCTCAAGCTAGTCTGATTCAAGATCGGTTCACCAAGGTTCAAGCTAGTTCTGCATCTGTTTAGCAGTACAAACCCCTATTCTAGTCTTGTTCAGGCATCCAACAACCTTTTCTGGTCCAATTCAAACATCCAATAAGTGTTTCAGACTCGGTTCAAGCATCCAACCACTACTTCTGGTCTGATTCAGGGATCCCGTCCCCAATTCAGGGCCGGTTCAGCAGACCACCAACATTTCTGNGTCAGGTGTCGCTTTCACTTGTTTATTATCCTCCAATTACAACCCCCTGGATCATAGACTCTAGTGCTTCTAACCACATGGCTGGTGCGTCTGGTCTTTTCTACTTATCAATCTACTACTTCCACACATAGTATTACTCTTACTAATGGTACATCTTCTAAAATTTCAAATTTGGGGACTATTCAATTAACTCCTGATATGCCACATTGACTCTTCATTTTTCCTTTACTTTCTATTAGCAAGATTACACATTCCCTTAATTGTTCTGTAAAATTTTATCCCTCTTATTGTGTGTTTTAGGATCTCTAGACGAAGAGAAAGATTGGTGGTACAGGACATGAAGTTGATGGTCTCTATTACTTTGACCTTGATCCACCTACTCAGCCACTCCAAACCTTTTAATCTCTTTTTCAATAGCATTGTCGTATTGGTCATCCCTCTCTCTAGAATTTGAAGTGTCAAGTTTCAAAACTTAGTTATGTGTCATCTATGTCTTATGAAGCTTGTCAACTTAAAGCATCACCGTGTGTCCTTTCAGTTTAGAGTCAATAATCGTGTGTCTAGTCCATTTGAATTAATACATTCTAATGTATAGGGTACCCTTATTTTGTGACATTTATAGATGATTATTCTCATATGACCTGATTGTTTCTTATGAAAGTTCATTTTGACTAATTTTTTATATGCGAGACATTTCGTAAAGAAATAAAGACACAGTATTGGTTGTCATATTCGTATTTTACATTCTGATAATACTCATGAATATAAATCTAATCCCTTTTTCGCTTATTTTTATAAAACTAACATTATTCATCAAACTTCTTGTGTCTACACCTCTCAACAGAATGGTATCACTGAGCGCAAGAACCGTCATCTATTAGAAGTTACTCGTGCACTGTTATTACAAATGAATGTTTCCAGTTGTTTTTGGAATGATGTTGTTCTCACTGCTTGTCACCTCATTTAATCGTATGTCATTTTCTATACTATATGAGCAAGTTCATATTCTGTCATTTTCCTTGGTAAGCTCTTATTTTCCTTAATCCCTAAGGTTTTTGAGTGTATGTTCACAACTTGGGCCTTGGATTTGATAAACTAGATCCTCGTGCTACCAAATGTGTCTTTCTACGTAACTCCCGTACATATAAGAGGTATCGTTGCTATAGTCGTCTCCTTCGTCGATACTTCACTAGTGTTGATATCACTTTTAATGAATTTGTTCCTTATTTTCCAGATCCTAAGGGCAAGATCTAGACCGAGTTGTCCCTTACACCAGCACTTTTTCTCTTATCATCAAATATTCCACTACCTATTGTGGTACCATCTCCTTCTCCACTTCGTGTATACTCTCGACGTCCTCGATCATAGACTAAGGTGCCCATACCGTCTACCTCGTCGTCTTCCGATACTGGTCCCTCAACTAATTCTGACTCTTTACCTATTACTATTTGAAAAAGTACTCGATTGTGTGTTACTAAGCATCCCATTGCTCATTTTGTTTCATATGATGCCTTGTCTTCTGCCTTCTCTTGTTTTACCTCTCAACTGCCTACTATCTCTATTATTAAGCATTTACATGAGACGCTGTCTTATCCGAGTTGGAAAAAAGCTATGAAAGTCACCATAATAGGACTTGGAATCTTGTTCTTTTACCTCCTAGTTAATAGACAGTTGGTTGTCGCTGGGTGTACACTGTTAAACTTAATCCAGATAGTTCTGTGGAGCATCTCAAAATCTGTCTTGATGTCAAGGACTTTACTCAAACCTATGGTGTTGATTATAAAGAGACTTTCTCCCCAGTTGCCAAAATTTCTTTTGTTCGTATATTAATTTCTTTGGTGGCTAATCTTGATTAACCCTTATTTCAGTTGGATGTCAAGAATACTTTCTTACATGGTAATTTGGTTGAAGAGGTCTACATGCAACATCCACCTGAGTTTACTGCTCAGGGAGAGTACTGTAAAAATGTGTCGGTTAAAAAAATCTCTATATAGTTTGAAGCAGTCACCGAAGGCATGGTTTACTAAGTTTTCAAATGCAGTTTTAGAGTTAAGTCTTCTTCGATGTCAGACATACCACTCTGTGTTTCATAGAAAGGCAGATGTCGAATATATTCTATAAGTGATTTATGTAGATGATATTGTAATTATTGAAAATAATTCTAAAGGAATTGCCTAGTAAAAAACTTTCTTGCAAGACCAATTTCACACTAAAGACCTAGGAAAACTCGGGTATTTCTTGGGTATTAAGGTTGCTAGGTATAAACAGGGTATTAATTATTCCAAAGAAAATATATACTTGACATGTTAGCAAAAGCAAATTTATTGGGTGGCAAACCATTTGATGCCCCTATGGATCCGAATCAAAAATTATTGGTAGATGATAGTGCACTGTTTGAGAATCTAAATCAATACCGCAGGTTAGTTGGGAAGCTCAATTATCTTACTATTAGCCGACTAAATATTTCTTATGCAGTTAATGTAGTAAGATTATGAGATGTCCTAGAATACCATATTGGGAGGCAATTACTTGTATTCTGTGATATCTCAAACGTACTCCTAGTCTTGGATTATTATATCGAGCTAATGAACATCTTAGAGTAAAAGATTTTTTAGATGCTGATTGGACTGGCTTTCCTAATCGAAGATCAACCACTGGTTATTATACTTTCCTGGGAGGGAAGGTTGTCTCATGGAAGAGTAAGAAACAAACAATGGTAGCAAGATCCAGTGCGGATGCTTAGTATAGAACAATAACACATACAACTAGTGAATTGACGTAGCTGCTACACTTTCTCTAGGAAATTAGCTTTCCAATTTAACCTCTTTTATAGTTGTTTTGTGATAATCAGGCAGTTATTCATATCGTTGTCAATTTAGTATTCCACCAGAGAACTAAATAGTTATTCATATCGCTGTCAATCCAATATTTTACGAGAGAACCAAACATATTGAGATAGATTGTCATTTTATTCAAGACAAGATAATAACGGGAGATATTACAACTCCATTTGTGAGATCTAAGGATCAGCTTACAAATATGTTTACGAAAACATTAAGTCGTACACATCTTAAAACTATTTGTTCCAACCTTGAATTATATGATATATATAGTCCACCTTTAGGGAGAGTGTTAAGAGTATTATGTAAATACTAGTTGTAAAAAGCATACCACTAGAGGGTATACAAGTCTTTTGCATGGTACGAGTTAATTATAAATACAAGTGGTTTGTGAGAGAAATGTTAAGTTTTTTGACCACTCTCCTTCGTTTTCTAATAGTGTGATAACTCTCTAAAGTTAACAAACATAATAGAAAAACTCATAGACCTCAAGCATCCCTTAATCCATTGCCTTCATTTAACTCCAAAACCTTTTGCTTCCATCAAAAAATCCAAGCACCTCCAATCCACGATCATAAGCTTTTTGAAAATTAATTTTCAACACAATGTCCGCCACTCCTCTAACTCTATAATCTTCTATCGCCTCCTTAGCTACAAACGCCACATCCATTATCTATGTCCCTTTAACAAAAGTCCCTTACGATTTTGAAATAATATTTCTGAAACACTCCCTAAACTTCTAATAAAACCTTGGCTATGATCTTATACAAACTTGTCACTAGGCTAATAGATCTAAAATCCTTCAACTTCAAATAATTATCTTTTTTTTTGAACTAGACAAACAAAAAGGGTTCAAGGTATCAGTCAAGACTAATATGAATCAGCTAGTTGTATCCAGCTCTGTACTGAATCGATACCACTTCCTAGTATGCAAAAATCCCAATTCTACCTTGACTTAGTAAGGACTCGAACACACCTCGGTAGAATTGGTCAAAATCGACTTTAACTCGATTGACTCGGCTAAACTTGTATCCAACTCAACCGATTCAAAGAATAATAACACATCAGTCATTCACAACGCTCAAAGAGCCAATGAAGCAAAAAAAGGCCAAAAAATGAATATGAAAAATCAAGACCCACATGGATTTTCTATGAAATACAAATACATGGCTGAATCAAAGCAATATGCATAAAAATTAGAAGCATACCAGAAAATTGGCGCTACTGCACTAAGGTAGACTCCTTCTCTTCTTCTTCTTCTTCTTCTTCTTCACACAAGTATCGACTGAGATGGTCCTCAAGTCCTCCTCTGTCGAGCTACGATCGCAAAGAATCAAGCGTTGATCGCGAAGTCGTTCCCTTTTGTCGATGTCTTCTCTCTCTCTCTCTCTCTCTCTCTCTCTCTCTCTCTCTCTCTCTCTATGTGTGTATTCGTTTTTCTCCCGATTTTAGACGATTGCCCTTTTTTTGTTAATAGGTTGTGATATGTAGGTTAAGTAACAAATGGTATTAATATTATATTAATATACTATGTGTTGTATTCTTTATTCTTCTTCTCTTTTGCTCTGGACTGGTGTCTTTTTTGGGGTAAATAGGATGTCATATCTATGTTTAACAATAAATAGTATTAATATCCATACAAACAAATTACATATTGTTTGAATTTTTTTGGGTTTGATTGTATTTTTATTTTAAATACATCGAAACAATGACTAGTAAGTTAACAGAATATATTTGATTAGTAAGTTACCATAATATAGCTCGATATGTCCGGTAGCATCATTCCAATCCAATTTCAATATATTTAATGTGGTAGACGGTAGATTTTGATCAGATTACAATGAATTTTGTTGCTTCCATTTTTTAAATTTTTTTTAAAAAATTGGGCCTTCTATTTGGCATTTTATATGTATCAACCGATACCGCGTCGCGATGCCACAGTCAATATGTCTCGGTGGCCTCCAAATAAATAGTCGATACCGCAACTTTGAAGCATACAAACAAATGAGACATTTGTCATTGCATTAACCACCCCATTATAGGAAAAAAAAAATTCTCAAACAGTTTCATCAAATTATCATTCATCTCTTCCCAACACACTTGATAAATGGCCATAGTGAACCCATCCGGATCTGGACCAGCAGCTTTATTTTTACTACACTAAAAGACAGCATTCTTAACTTCTTCCATCTCAAAAGGCCACTCCAACCACCTTGCCACCAGTCCTTTAATAGGAGACCACTGAAGCCCCCTTAAAGTAGGTCTACTTCTATGGTTGGCAAAATATAAATTAGCAAAAAAAATCAACAATTTCCCTTTCAATCAAATCCTAATCCTCAATAATCATACCATCCCCTTTTCTAATTTATCAATAACCTTCTTGAACCCTTTTATATTTGCCACTCGTGACAAAAAATTTCAATAGCTATCATTGACTTCACTCTAGATTTATGTCTCGTACTTCTTTCTTCCCTAAACAGAACCTCCTCAAGTTTGTTCCTAAGATCCCTTCGTTTCTTTCTTACCCCTTTCTTCTTCTCTCTTATCAAAATCATCAATTCTATTCAAAATACTCCTTTTAACCTCACGACCATCCCCAAATTCCTCTTTATTCTACACTTTCAACTTTTGCTTAACAAACTCCAACGTCATTATAAACCTATAGACCTTCCATCCTTGAAATTCATCTCTCGCCCACCATTCTCTAATCCTTCCCTTAAATTCTCTATTCTCCACCCACATATTTTCAAATCTAAATGGGAAAAGACCCTGCCTACTCTAGAATCATCGAGCACAATGGGACAATGGTCTAAAACTACTCTAGACAAAGCCTATTATTTCTCCAATCGAAAACAATCCCCCCAACCAACAAAATGCAAAAACCTATCTAATCTTTTACTAACCAACCCATTTCTAAAATTGTACCATGTGAACATACCATTTGCCATAGGAGGATCACTAACTTTAGTCTCCTTAATAAAAGTGTCAATATCCCTCATTCTTTTTGTTTCTCTCCCCCATCTAATGTTTCCACAGGATACCTAGTCATATTTAAATCCCCCTTCCCCCCCCCCCAAATACATCATTGTGGATTACACACCTCAAATAGACCTATGAATTCATCCCGTAATTTAATTCTAAATCTAAGTTTCTTAGGTTCATGCATCCCCGTCAACCACCACTCATAACCATTCCTATGTCTAATCTTAATAGAAATGGAAAAATTCATCCTTAATTAAATCCTCCACAGCAACAACCCTTTCATCCGAAATAATGACAACCCCCACTAGCCTTCCCACAAAGGATAGGAAAACCCAATTTCTAAACTACCCACCCCTCCCCCTCCCCCGCCGAAAAAAAAAAAAAAACTCTCTTGATTATACTTCTATGAAGGACTTTAACTTAGACAAACAATCTTCATAACTCTCTCAAATATTCCAACTAAGAATCTTCATGACAAACTAAAGCACCCGCCCCTATCTTTCTAGCACTCCCTCCCTCATAGTTAATCCCTAATTGTGAATTTCTTAACTCTATATCCCCTCCTCTTCCTCACATCTCCTTTGTTCTTATTCTATTGCTTCTTTTTTTTTCACCCTTACAAATGACAAATCCATTTTCTCCAAAAATTACTCATTAGAATTATCCATCTTTCTAAGAAACATTCAGTGTGCTCACCACTATCCCCACCTATTCCCCCTAAACTTATCCTACCCTTTCTCCATCATAAGAAATTATGCCATGTACAAACAGCATTTGTGCGTATTCCCAAGAAAACAATTAACTATGGCTAAGCTATTATTCGTACTCAATCTCGAATCACAGTAACTAATTTGTGCAACATCTAAAGGTGCTAGAATTGGAATCCTTAAAAAATCAACACCCAATCAGCTCAGAAGGCCCCTTGGCCCCCCTAGACGACCCGTTCATCGTACAAACCATAAACAATTCGCTCCTCGGTCCCGACAACCAGACCTTCCCTGACTCTGAATTCTCCCCCACCTTACCACAAAGATCATGACCAGACAATCCCTCCCCCAAAAATAAAAATAAAAAACCTACCAAAACCTAAATATGATTGGTAGTTCCCCCCCCCCTTTGTAGACGAAGGCAAACACTCTCCATAAGAAATACCATAATAAATAAGTTTAACATGCTCCTCCAACGTGCATGAACAATCAACTCACTAGTTTAATTACCCCTCAGTAATGCTACATCCTCAAGATCCCCATCTTGATCTCCAACTGTCTACACAATTTCGAGCAACCTAGCCATTTCATCGTAAACTTCATCAAATTGTTATCTCGGAGCCTCTCCAAAATCACAATGGAGTAACAAATCAATTGATTTTCTCCCACTATCATTGCACTCATCCAAATGAATCAAAATGTTATAATCATCACAATAACCTTCCTCAACCTCCAAATCATTATCTATTCTTCGTCATCCCCATCTTCAAATTCATCTTTGTTACTCTCCGGTTTCCTTCCTTTCAACATCGAACCCCTCCCACCCACAAACCTTCCCTCTACTATTATCACTTGCTATTATCACTTCCAATCGCATGAGAAGTCTCTCCATTGAGAGGTTGATTACCATCTATTTCACCATTGTTCTTCTCCCTCAATCGTCTCCATAGAACCTCTCTAACTCTCTTAATAACATTAATTGAAACCTTCATCTAGCTCTTCAATGAGAGTCTTTGAGCTTTTAATTTGTTGGGCTGAAGCTTTAGGAAATGCAGATCTCACTTTTTCTTTCAATTTGTTCTCCATTAGGTCCATTCTATTCAGCCCAATATTTGAATCTCTACTACCTCTTTTCTGGAATCCAGACACAGCCCAGGATCCTTGACTTTTCAAGCCCACATTATACTTACAAACCATATTTTGGTCCAAATTCNCAGCCCAATATTTGAATCTCTACTACCTCTTTTCTGGAATCCAGACACAGCCCAAGATCCTTGACTTTTCAAGCCCACATTATACTTACAAACCATATTTTGGTCCAAATTCCCTTTGTTAAGGCATAAAACTCCAGCTTTCATAGGAACCAATTGTTCAAAATTTGAACTCCTGACAGCCCATTATCTCAGGACTCCACAAAATTAGTGTCCTTAATTGTATTATGAATTGGCAAACACCTCCAAGTGTTTCGCCCGTTTGTTTGCTACTTTGACCTTTAGTTTCACACACCTGCTTATTTTCCTTACTGCAAATAGCACCATGTACCCATCTCCAAACCCTCACTTCATCTTGAACCTCTCTAATAGTGTGTGTATGAATTTTCCATACTACCTTCTCCATACATCATTTTCCATGAGTTCCCAAATTTGCAAAAACATAATTTTGATGGTGAAAACCTTCCTATTATATTCAACATCAAATAACATTTGAGAAAGCTTGACAGAGTTTATGGATCCCAAATTCTAGCCCAGAGCAAATTTTCGCGATTGTCATTATAACGATCAACCTCAATGACACCACCACAACAATCACTGATCCTCTTAAAAACATCGCGATGCCACAAATGGAATGGAAGGCCCTCAACTGCAATCCAAATCTCTACAATTTCACCTTAGCTTCTCTATCAAAATAAGCAAATTCTTTTTTGCAAACTTCCTCAGCCTCTACTATTATCACTAAAAAAATGGCTTTGTAAGTTTGGGAAGCTTGCAATTTAACATTAAATTGCAAACTATGAGCCAGAGCTTCTTGAATGACTTTCCATGGACCTTTCTCCATCTCTTTAATCTCCTTTAATAACCTCCTATTGCGACATCACGGCCCTTCCCTTCTTTCCAATCCTCCTACCTACATCCACCCATCCCCAATTTTTGTTATCCAACAGTAAAGCATGGTTTCCACCTTTAATAGAATCATCCAGCAATTTTCCAAAAGCACTCCAACCACTCCCTCCAACACTTTTTCCCGTCCTCCTTCAATTATTCATCAATTTGGATACTCTAAATTAACAAAATCTCCAAATTTGTTATTCTCCACCTCAACCCACATACAGAAACCACCTTCCTCTCCAGATCAAAGCACCATTAATTGACTACTTTAACCATTTCATGCAGCTCCTATTCAACAAATACATGATTCAATTCAATTCCTTTTTGGTAATATGAAACAATCCACCTGATGACCCTTCAAATTCCATTGTGAATCCTTTCATTCAAATCTTGATCTCAATTCAGATGGCTTNAATACATGATTCAATTCAATTCCTTTTTGGTAATATGAAACAATCCACCTGATGACCCTTCAAATTCCATTGTGAATCCTTTCATTCAAATCTTGATCTCAATTCAGATGGCTTTGGCTTTGCTTAATTGGGTGAAGTCCATGTCTCTCTCTCTATGCAATCTATTGTAGTGGTTGACGCCAGGGCTCTCTCTTTCTCTCTCATTCTTGACTAGCAGCAACTTATCAAATTCAAGTTAACATTCAAAACTCAAATTTAAGCTTGAGCTTTCATAGATTCATTACACACGCTGCAAAGCCAGCTCCAAGCAAAATCTCTAAAGCGCCCTTCTTGGTGGTATGTTCTGCATCATCCTCCCCCACAATTTAAAAGCATTGACCTCGAGCATTGCAGTAACAAGTTTGATAAACAATGAACTTTGCACTTGTTCTTAGGAAAGATCAAATATCGAAACCTCTCTGGATTAAATAGAACTTTGGAAGCAACAAGGATAAAATTATATTAATCCCTTTCCATGACATTAAATTTATATACAGTAATGAAATCAATGGCTTGCATGCCTTGAAAATCAGGTACAACCTTAGATTGCTCGAAAATAACAACTTCACCTTATTATCATCCTTTTCCTTTGTTTCAAGAGCTTTAGATTTCTCTTGTTCTTTCTCCTTTTTGCTTTCCTGGGATTTAGGAGTTAAGACTATGATCATCAAATTCAATTGTTGCATATTGAAGCACCTCCATTCATTCAACCTTGTTTACTCAACATCAACATGTTAGAACTGCAAATGCTTTAATATGATAAGAAATTGGAATCAAATTTTGAGAAGACTTATAGGATGCTAATTCTCAAGTTGGGGCTGGTCCAGTGGCTTTTTTTGCTTTAAGACAGCCAGCACTCTTTCTATGTGTGCATTCATCTCAACCAAACTTGGAAGTTAAAGCACTTAGTTCTTGTTTAATCTCCATGAGATCTTCATGAACAACCTCGCAATCTTCTGAGGGGGCTCAAAGCAACATGTAAGGTCCTCATTAGTTAGCATGGTGATGATAGGATAATAGGCGAAAATTAGGTTAAACAAGATTGGGACTATTTAGTTTTGGTGCCAAATCTTACAGATCTTGCAGCTCTTCCACCTTGGTTTGTGGCTTAATTTATAACATAAGAGATAAAACAGTGTAATAATTGTAAGATTAGGAAGAAATCCTCATTGGCATATTAATTTTCTTTGATGTAGTTTTGTCACTAGAGCCCAAGGCCACGATTGCTTTGCATGACACTATTGTGAATTAATTTTGAATGGAACTAATTGAAGAGGATGTGTATTAACACTGCAGTCATTATTCTTTGGCATTTCACAATAGTCTTTTTTTTTTTTTTTTTGGGGGGGTGATAGGAAACAAAACAATTTTATTGATTTAAGAAAGAACAGTACAGAAATGGTTGGACAAGGTGTCCATCCAAAAAGAAAAAGAAAAAGCAAAAAATTGAATCACAAAAACTATGTTACACAACCCTCTCAAATCCGCCAAAAATGCTAAAGAGTGGAATGCCGCGAAACTCTTAGATGTTGAGACCCTCAACAAAGCTAAGAAATAAGTTCAATCTCATAATCCATCGTTCCACTCCTCTCTGTCCTCAAATATTCTAGTATTCTTCCCCAAGAGCATCACCCAAAAAAATGACTAAAATTGCCAAAACGCCCTCCACAAACAAGAGGGGAGAAAGTCCCACGAATCACCCAACTCAAACCTGCCATTTGAAATAGTTTGCACAATAGAAGCACAGCAGTAGAGCAATGTAAAAAAAAACATGATCACTGCTCTCACACACCACTATGGAGAAATATAAAGGAAAGGTCGTCTTCTCTAATGCACATCATTAGTATTAATCTTACCATGAGTTATAGTCCTGGACAAACTTAGACCTTAATAGGCACTTTAGATTTCCAAATCATCACAGATGGATGAAACAAAGAACATGAGGGATCAACCAGCGTATCGAAGAAAGAAACAACCATAGAGAGGAGTGATAGCAATTCCTTAGTATCTCTATCACCAAGATGGTTACGGAAACCAAAATCCCACGAAACTGAATTACGAGAAGAATAACAGACCAATGCAATAGAAGACCCATGCCAATGAGATAAATGATAAAGTCGTGGAAACAAACAAGAGAATAATGATGAACTAACTCAAACATCCTCCCATAAGCAAACTGTCTCCCCATTACCCACCATGAATGTCATTTGGGCAACCCGTGCATGCCCTTGAGGGATGAACTTCCATGGACATCAATAAGTTGCCCCCTCAGCTTCATTAGCATCCTATCCATTGGCTTGTTATTCATATTTGCCCTTAACAACCAAATACCATAAAGAGTTTTGCTCGCGTTGACTGGGGAGAAGCCATAAATTTAGTGTAGTTGGGGTAAAAATTTCAACAACAATTATACATGACACCGACTGAAAACTAATCTAGAGACCTAATGCATTATTGTCGCTGGTTTAGCAAAGTGGATTGTGTTCAATGCTAAGACCCACTCTTAATTCCTTGATGCCAATATATTAGATTCTCAAATAAGATTCCCAAATCATAACTCAATAGTATTTCATTAAAAACTTTGAACTAATAATGAATAAAAAAAGGTTATCTAGTGCGCGGATTCTCGTAATTGTTAGATCGGGGAAGAGTCAAATGTATATAGTCTTACCCCTCATGTGAAAGAATACTCCAGGACTTGAATTATTGATGTCTAGGTCATAATGGAAAAACCTTATATTTGCAATTGTTACTGACTAATTTTCATATTATATAAATAAATTAACAATTGTGAGAAAGAGATGGCAAAATTTAGAGAAGGAGAACGATGAGTTTCAGAATGATTTCTTGAACACATTTTTGACAGATTCAATAAACCAAATATTAAGTTCACTTAATTGAGAGTAAAAAAATTTAATCTAAATGTAAAAAATAATTAAGTAAATTAAAATGTATGAGTTCTTTTTTTTTTTTGGCGGGGGGGTGGGGTGACAAAATTGAGTGGGTACAGTTCCCCACTAAGACCTATGTAGCTCCACCCCTACTGTGGGAATCTTCAAAGCTATTTCCCAACTAAAACTATATTTTCTAGCCTTCAAATTTTTCATTGATAGTCTATGCTTATTCCTAGACCTTGAAACCACCTTTGAAATCACCAAATGATCCCTCTTTCCTTCACCACTCCCTTCCCACAAAAAAATATCTCATCATCTTTTCAATTCTGATAGCAATCTTATATTTTAAGAAGCATGGACACAAATACGAATACAATACGACACGAATACGATATTTTTCAAAAAAATAGGACACGGACACATTGACAATAAGCTATAGATAATTGTGTTTTCTATATAAACCTATATAATTTATGGCAAATACAGTGATAATTATATATTATTCATATAAAACTAAGTATTTTATGATAGATAAATGTTATATATAGTTATCTAGTGTGAACTTTTGGACCATAGCATCATAATAGTCAATAATCATTAATTTATTTTGTACACAACGTGCACCCAACATATACACTTTAAATGATTGCTCTCATTTTCTCAATTCCTCTTTTTTAAACTTTTATGCATCCTTTGATTTTATTATGATATTTTGAGTACAACTTCAACATGTTTAGCCTTGAAAATTATATGTTCTCTTATAGTCTAAGATACTTATTAGTCAAATTTTTAAGCTTTGTTAATCACATATCACTGCATGCTTATTGTTTAGTAATAGGCATGGCCTAAAGAAGTGTCGAACACAACACCAAAGAAGTGTTGAACACATATTCGAAATTATAATTTTATTATTTAATTATGAAAACGGACAACAAAGTATTAAACACCCGTTCAAGAGTATCCGAGAAGTGTCGGCGTCTGACACGTGTCTGACACAGATACGTCACCTTCTTGAGAGTGTCCCTACTTCATAGCTTACATTGCACTTTAAATAGAGATAGAAATAAGGTCTAGTAGTCAAAACTAATTAAATCAAAGTTAACCTACCTTCTCTAGAAATAAATGCTCTCTTTCACCATCTAGTCTTTTACTAACTTTCTCCATTATAGGTCCCAAAAAATCAAGGATAATGGATTCCCTCCCAAAAGAAGACCTAAATATTGGATTCCCAACAAACTGAAATGAGGATCCTATATCCACTTATGTCTCTTGTTATGTTAATGACCAATTTAGTGCCAACCCATTAGAAAATCAGAATCCTAATATAAGAAATTAACAAGTAACTGAATGTCCCATGGTACACAATAGTGCTATCTAAACTCCCATGCAAGTGCAATTAAGACAGATAATCTCTCTGAACTAACCATGGTAAGAATATATGACTAACAACGGCTAAGGAACCCTTTGAAAAGCAAACAAGGACTGACCACCACTAAATCAGCCAGTTCTAGCTTTACAGATTATATTTTGAATAGAATTATCTAAACTATTGAATCAGATGCTAGACCAACTGACTACGAATAATGAGAACTAAGACTTTGAACTCCCTATTTTTGACAGGTTCTAGCATGCTTATTACGCATCTATCTTTTGTAGGTGGACAACACTAGAGACTTGACTATAACATTTAAGACCCCGAAGTTCTCTCGAATAAGTGATCACATACATCACAACTTGCAACCAGTAAAACCAGACCCTTTGCCAACTGGCATTTCGATATCCAATTTTTAGGCTTATTGGCTGGAAAATAAAGTTTGAGTTGTTTTGCCACCTCACAACTGATCATCGATTGGGTGGAACCAGTTTCACCAAATGAGAAGCTTGGTGATGAAAAAGAAAGCTCAATTGGATTGAAAACTCATTGGCCAAATTACAATTTTTAGATTCCAAACTGCTAAAATGCACTAATTATTGCTCAGTTCATGATAAAACAAAATCATTATGATTAACAATAGCATAACAGATCAATTTATCAGCTTCGAATCAAATATGACTCCCAAAATTCAAAAACAATTTTAGACACAAATAATACTTATCAAAACCACAAGCCAAAGTTTCAACAAAATCCCCAACAAACTACATTTCCCTACTGTTAATCTATCAGGTGAAACCAAATTTTCCGAACGAGAAATTCCAGATTCCGAGTGGCCAAAAAAGATCGAAGAAACCCAAACATAAACTTTATTTCTGCAAATTTCAGCAGCTACGTGATAATTAAAAAGTCACGGAAATCTCAACAAATTCGAATACACAGAGACTATTAGACATCTTTTCAAAAAATTCCCCAAATTTTACACTAAATCGACCCAGAAAATAAATCAAGGTAATCAGGCTACATATAGATCTCAAAAAGCCAAATCTAAATAACAAATAAAACATGGACATGTACACACACGCACAGAGATAGAGGATTTACAAATTCTTTGACGATGCCTTTGTAGACAAGGACTGGCAGAGCTATGCCGAAGAGGCCAACAAGGGCAAAGTTGCGGCGGGTCCACCTGAAGTTGTGCTCAAGGTTCTCCCTTGCTGTGCCCCACTCTTCTATCCACCTGTTCTTATTTGCCTCCATTCCTCCCCCCATCTTAGCCCTTTGCTTTGCTCTCTCTTTCTACACCTCTCTCTCTTCAGCCTGCGCTAGCGAGCATTTCTATGCTTTATACCTTTTTAATAATCCGAGAGATAAGATGATTCCAACGGACCATCACGGGTTAATCGGATGGTCAGGATCTCACTCAGCAGAAGCGTTTGTACTGACCACCTCCTCTAGTACTCCTTAAAGGCCATTTTTTTCAAAATAGAGGGACTTTTTGGTAAAAAGTTAGTGCGACTATTCCCGTCTCACAATAATTTATTTGCATTCCATTTAAATTTTTATTATCAAACTATTAACTTCACCTATTTATATTTATCTATTAATAATTAAGTCCAATCTATGTTATATAGACCCCTTAAATAAGTAAGTCCACTCTCAAAATTAAAATTTTATTCATTATTCCATCTCATGCACTAAAAGTACTTTTTCAATATTGATTTCTCTAATGTGATACAAGTTAATATTACTTTTTAATTTAAATCTATGTTTTATTTTGTGTGGGCTGTGTGAATTTTCGTTATTGTTATTATGTTTCGGTAACTTTGTCAAGTTTAATAATTTTGATTAGCGTTTATGTGTGTGTATTTGTATTCAGATTTTTTTTAAAAGTGGCAACAAAGGCTATTTAAAATAGAAAATTTGTTTCGTTTGGCAAACTTGTGTTGTTTGTGAATTAAAAAACTTGTTTCGTTTTTTATTTTTTTGGCAACGGATTTTTTCCTTTGTTTTCTTGTTTTCTTTTGGATTTTGATAAATTTTTCTTTCTTGTTTTTTAAATTACTTATTAAAGGGGTTTATATCTATATCTATATCTATATATACTACTAATAAAAGTACCTTAATATGAAAAATTTTTAATTCACTATTTTACCCTCATAAATAATTAAAAAGATCATTATATCCGTCCACACTTAATATCTAAATTACATCATATTCTTATGCATTTAAATCTCTAAATAACATCTAAGATCGCTTTTAGTTATATATTCCCTATATATAAATGTCAATTTCTATGAAACTTTTTGATTGATCTCTAAATTGCATCTAAGATCACTTTTAGTTATATATTCCCTATATATAAATGTCAATTTTTATAAAATTTTTTGATTGATTATATTACGCTTAAAAAATATATGCGTCATTATAAGTTTTAACAAATATTCAAAAAAGTCTTCAAAAATTCCATCATATAATATTACTCACCTTATTTATAAATATAATATTATGACTACATATTTATATTTTATTTTTTTTCAATATGTTTAACCCTTTCATTTTTAAGATAAAATATATATATATATATATATATATATATAGTTTTACATGATTTTTTAGTAGCAGTAAATTTTTCATACTTTATTAAGATTTTATGTGAAAACTTTATTTTTTTTTAAAAAAAAATATGCTTTATAATATATATTATAGAATTGTATATTAAATTTGATTCCAATTAATCTAGATAATCCTAAATACAAATAAAAGTACCTTAACATGAAAAAAATTTAATTCACTATTTTACCCCCATAAATAAATTAAAAAAGCCATTCTATCATTCCACACTTAATGTCTAAATTATCATCATATCCTTATGTATTTAAATCTCTAAATAACATCTAAGATCACTTTATTATATATTTCCTATATATAAATGTTAATTTCTATGAAACCTTTTGATTGATCTCTAAATTACATCTAAGATCACTTTTAGTTATATAATGTCAATTTTTATAAAACTTTTTGACTGATTGTTTTACTCTTAAAAAATACATGCGTCATATTCCAAAAAAAAAGGGTGGGGCTATTCTCACCCCTTAAATCTTTTTTTTCACCTCATTTAATGATCTTATTTCAAACTACTAAGTTCACCCTATCTATACCCACCTCATTCGTTACTAAGTTAACCTCATTTATATTCATTCAATTAAACTATTAAATATATGTCAAAGAAACCGAAATAAAAATAATAATTGAAATGAAATTTCAAAGTTCCGAGGTGATCTATATTCTTTCAAAGTATTTTGAGTTATTTTGATATATTTTCACTAATATCTTTGGAATATTTTGAACTATTTTAAGATATTTTGACTACTATTTTAAAAATAATTATTAATTTTTTTTTTGCTTCCAAAATATTTTTGTACCGAAATAATACACTTAAATAAATTTTTTATCATTATCTTTTTAGTAGGTTGAAATAAAATTGAATGAATTTAATTTTTAATTTGTAAATGTAGACAAGTGGGTTTTAGTAATTAATAGGGGTGAGTATATATGGAGTGAACTTAGTAATATGAAGTAAGATAATTAAATGGAGTGGGAAAATGAGATTTAAGGGGTGGGAATAGCCTTGACCCAAAAAAAAATATAGTAGAGAGTGCGTTTGACTCTCTAAATGTAGAGAGCTAAATTTGACTCTTTATTTTAGAGAGTCTAAATAAAGAATCCATTGAAGATGAAATTTTAAGAGTGGACTTTCTATAATAGACAATTGAGTGAGAATAGATAGTTTATTGGAGATGCTCTAAGTGGTCATCTATTCCCGTTCAATTCTTTATTTTGAAGGGTTCTTAAAAATTAATCTCTATTATCTTTTTATTTGAACAATTCGTATGTATATAATAAATTATAGTTGTTTTTAAATTTCAAAGATAAAATAGACTCAGGTTGTTTCGGGATAAAATAAAACATCATCGGATGGATGCGGTAATCTCAACTTATCTCAAGCTATTAACGTGTAAGGTCATTCTGAATTTTTAATCTGACATACCAAATTAACCCCTTAAAAGTTTAATCCCCCCCTAAAATGTGTACATTTTGAATCCCTCAAATCACCCCCCTTCTGTGTCTAATCATCCACCCCCCTCAATCTCTTCTATCTCTCGTCTCTGTCCAGAAGTGCCTCATTTTTATTCTTCCTTATTTATGTAACACCTCAAAACCCACTTTGGACAACATTACAATCTATAAATCATTCAAATCATGAGAGCAACTAAATAATTCCGTCATTAAAGAATTTTCATCCATCAACTATAGCATTTACAATATTATCCCAAAAGAATACGCCAACCTTGACCATTACATCCTAAAAGAATATGATCGACTATGATAATTACATCCCAAAAGAATTACATGTAAACTTGCAGCGGAATTACAAAAGGATTGACTTTACATAGTCTCAAAACAAATATCCTAGTCTAGAACAAAAGAGCATATAACTCTAGATGTCCACTTCGGGATCCATGTTCCTTTCTATAGGAGTTTCCCAATGTGCTTGTTCATCTACTCCTAGCTCCTCCTATAGCATATAATCTGAAAAATATGTTATTTGTTGGGGGTGAGCACGAAGCTCTGTAGTAACATTCTCCCAAACTCATACAAGATTTAGAAAGCTTGTTAAAACAAGTCAGTCTCATTTTGCAAATATCATATAGGAATTTTTGAAAGAAAACTGGGACATTTCAATAGATCTCAAGTTTACACAATAGCAATAATTTAAATGAATAGGAAAATGAATTTCCAAACAATAAACCATTTCTAACCATAAGCCATTTTCCCACAAGTTCTTGTAGAGTCTCATACCTCCACCAGCTCTTGTAGGAACCAATTCCACACAATAAGCATGTTTTCATGTATGTTGGTTGCTTCCCATGAATCTACACAACGAATATACCTCATTCACCCAACCATAACCACACAAACCACTTTAGGAAGGGCATATACCGTGTCCCATGGCATTGACGAATTCTTCCTATGAAAGGTATACTAACCCTCAGCCTCAAACTTCCGTGAACAATAGTGGTTGCTCTCACAAACAATAAACCACTACAAGTGTTAGGAAATCAGCTCACCCCCATTAGGATAGACTAACCTCTAACACTCTATGACAGTGCTCGAATGCAATTCAAGTCCATCACAACAACCATACAAGAGATACAATTTCAACAATTTCCTCAAATAACAAACAATTCCATAATTCTCCAATTTCACAATTTGTAGTACAAGAGAACCATTTAAGAAAATAAGCAAGAGATCATCACAACATCATTTTATTACTCGACACCAAGCACTAAAGTTACAAAGTCAAGAACAAAAGAAGAATCAAGAATAAAGTCCATCTCTTTTAGAAACTAGAGTTTTATATCAAGAAAATGAGATTTCATGGGTATTTAACCCTAACTTTGTTTAAAACACGCTAATAATTGCCAAAAACCAAGGAAAGATGATTTCATAGCAAATATATGAGATTTAGAGTCAAAGACTACATATATATTAGCTCTAGCATCAATGAACAAGAGTGGAAGAAAACCCACTACCTTGATGTTCTTGAAAAGACTATGTTTTGATCTTCTTGAAGTTGAAATCTCTTTTGATCTTGTGTTTTTCTCTTCCGTTACTCCTATCTAAGGTCTCCTAGGGTTTTAAGTGTTGAAATGGGGCTAAAGGGGTTGCCCTTAAGTATTTATAGTGAAAGGAAAACCAGTTATTCGCGACTTAAAAATTCAGATTTTTTGAAGACCTTCTGGAAGGTTTGCCTATTGACAACCTTTTTCATTAACATTCCGGAAGGTTTATCCTACTGGATAAGCCTTTACCTTAACATTCTGGAAGGTTTTGCCAGTTTTTCTACAAATCCTTCCTTCTTGATTTCCAATCCATTCTAACCCAAACTTAAACAAAATACTTTTGTACATTAAACCAAGTTGGTACGAGTTCTATTACAACAATTCATATATTTGCAAGCTAAAATAACTTTTAACTACTATTTCTTTGAATTTTTCCATATTATCATTTTAAAAGAAATAATAACTTGCTATATAAATCTACATACATATATATAAAGATAAAAGGGTGGGGTTTACAATTTACCCCCCACTGTGTTCTCTATATCTCTTCTCTCTGTTAGCATTGCCCCAAGAGCCAACCATCAACTCCATCGAACACCACTAGCAACGCCACCATGTATGCCCCCCACTCTCTCCCCTCTCACATTTTATCTCTCCATCGCTGCGTCACACAAACAACATGCACACAGTGCACACATACACGATTAGGACACATATCCCTACACATAGCACACATTAACTCTATAGTCACCCTCACACATGCCCCAAAAGTATTCAACCAAATGCCATACTCACCTCCCTATATTCACCATTGCCACACCCACAACCACAACCCCTCTTTCTCTCCTTTATTCTTTGTGTACACTCATCGTGTTCACACAAATCATGCACCTACCCATATGCACAACACATGCATTACACACACCACACACATACATATTGATTAGGAAAACACATAATACATACACTTTGACTTGACACTCACCCTTAAAATGTTCGACCAAATGCCACATTTACCTCCCCATAACCACCATCTCAGCTACCGTAACCCTTGTTTCTCTCCTTTTACTCTATGTACCCACACACACAACATGCACAACATACTTATATAAATAGAGCACATGCAGAATATACACACAAATATAACATACGCCGCACACACACATGAACACACATTCTCTGCCCCATCACACACACATGTGCATCCCCCTTTGAGATTTAAATGGTGGGTGTTTTGTGGATAAAGTGATTTGATTGGATTTTTTTCTCGTTTTTTTTTATGTTATTCTTTGTAGAGATGGTTGGATTACGTCATAGTTGAATTTTTCTACTTACATCTGTATATGCATCAACCCCTAAATGAACTCCAAATGGTAAATTTGATTTCTTGATTGTTCATTTTTTTTTCTTCGAATGTTGGGTTCAAGCAAGTCCAGATTCTTTTTACTCTAAACTTTGATTGACCTAATTCTTATGGCTTTAGAAAGTAGACTTCAATGGCTATGAAAATATATTTCATAAAAATTTTGTTACTCACTTCCAACTAAGCCAAAATTACCATGGAAGTCAATGCAGAAAGTGGAGTCCATTCGAACGCCCTATTTGATGGATTTTTAGTAGACAAAATATGAGATATTTGGAACAATGTAAACCTGGTTAAATTTGAACTTTTTTATGAAAAAGGGCAAAACGGTAAATTTTCACTATAGTGTGAGTTAAGAACCCTTATTTTTCTAGAGCTCGAACGATAAAACGGATCTCACCGTTGAATTTTTCTCACAAAATTTAGTTACCCAGATAAATTTTGTTGAATTCTAATATAGTCAAATATTTTACGTTTTACGAGGCAGTTGGGTCTCGGATGACCCAAAAATGAAATTTTTAATAAAATTTTCAAAGTTAAAAAATAATTTAAAAAAATTTGTAAAAAATATTTTGAGCTTGAATCAGAATGAAATTTAATCATTTTTTGGGCAAAAACGGACCCAGGAATAGGGGGACGTGTGACTTGATGTGGACCAAGCATTAAAGGGTATAAATAGGAACAAAAATCTAATTTTTTGGACAGAATACTTTGCTATATTCCAGTGGGTTAACGTGTGAAGAAGAGGAGAGAAAAAAAGAGAGATTTCAAGGCTTCTTGGTACGATCTACGCCTCTCTGTCACTCAAATTAACTCGAGCCAAGAATTATAAAGTCAATCTCTTTGATGAGGACTACGCTTACATACCAAAAAGAGTGAATTTCACCAAAGTTTCCTAGACATAATTTTGGAGAAATCAAGGTTTGAGCTTGAGGGTGTATTCTTAGAGATTACCAACGTTCTTTTACGCTTCAAGAGATAGGATTTTCACCCTACTTAGGTTTATTTCCAACCTAGGATGATTGTATGAAATGGGTAGGTTGTTAGATTTGATTTAACAAATGTCTATTGTATTTGAAGTGTGAAATGAGAATTGGAAATGGGTAGAATAAATTCTATCTTGACTTGAATACATAGAAATTGCTAGATTGTGATCTCTTAAAATTTTGATAATTGGGTATATGGAAATCACTAAATGTGATTTTTGATTCATGTGATGATTATGGACATTTTTATGTGATAACATGATTTGATGCCTTGAAGGTGTTTGACTAAATGCCTATGTGAAAATTAAGTGTGTTATTGCATAGATTATGTATGACATGCTTGGAAAAAATTGTTGTTAAATGTGAATGTCAGTATATGCTTATGATATATTGGTATTGTGATGACTTTATGGAAGTTATATGCTTTGGATATAATTTGCCATAAAAATTTTGAATGTGATTAAATTAGCCTATATGACATTCATTACATATGAAGCATGATATTGATATTGCAATGGTTTATTGCATTGCATATGTACGGAGGCATCACATTTAGTGGGTGGGTGTGTGTGTGCATGGGTTTGATCAAACACCATTCTTGGTAGATGATACTTGAGCTCGGGAAAATTCGGATCGAAGATACAAATGAGTTACATAGATTGCATGAAAAACTTGTATTTGGTATAGCAAGTAGGACTAGATTCGCCCTTGGGTGCAAGACCCGATTACTTGGTTCATACACTCCCCTTTGGTGAAATTCCAAAAAAGTGTATTGGTATGCGGAACCGGCAGTGCAACACCAAAACTCCGCTACCCAACAAAGACACATGATTTTGTTTTATAATAAAAACACACGTTTATTTTAAAAATATCATTGGACGTATATCATCAATGATGGAGTTATACACATTAACATTGCATTGTGTTGTGGGGGCCGAAGAGGGCTCGGGTTGAAGTGTATGAGTGTAACGCCCCAAAACACACACTGGACGACATTACATTCTAAAACCATTCATATCATGAGAGCACTAATATAATCCCTTAAGAAACAAGACTTCATTTGTCATCCATGAATATTTACAACATTATCCAAAAGAATAAGCCCCAAGTCATGGCTATTACATCTCAAAAATTAATTAAAGAAGCGCAGCGGAATAAACAAAAGAAGCTAGACTACATAATATTCCAAAAGAATGTTCTAGTCTAGTACAAAAGGAAAAGAAGTCGCTCTATGCATCCACCTCAGGATCCACAGTCCCGTCCAGTGGAGTCTCCCAAGTAGCGAGCTCCTTGACCCTTACGTCCTCCTCCTCAAGTGGGGTAATCTGAAAAATGTTAGCGATAGGGGGTGAGCACGAAGCTCTGTAGAAAAATTCTCCCAAACCCATACAAGGTTTAGAAAAGCATTTAAAATGGTCGGTCTCAATTTTAACATAACATAGATACATAATTTAAAATAAAGCAGTGACATTTAAAAAGGATCTCAAGTTTATTTAAAAACATTACTTACATGAATAAACGAGCACCACATACAAATAATAACAATTAATTGTCATAACCAATTCTCAACAATTCTTTCAGTAAGTGACATACTTTGTGGTAACCTCCACCCCTCTTTAGGTTACCTTTGATTCTCAAACATCCTTACCGGGAACCTCTTGAAAATGGATGAGCATCCTTACATGGAACCTCTCACCAATCACTACATTATTTCTCAAGCATCCTTATCGGGAATCTCTTGAAAAAGGGTGAGCATCCTTACAAAGAACCTCTCACTCATGTGCATCACAAATAACCCAACCAAGCATACAATTCCAATATTTATCTCAATTTACAAGCATCTATCCAAAATCCCCAAAATATATCATATAACAATTCCACAATCAACTAAGAAAATACATGAGATCACAATAACATCATTTTTCTACCCAACACAAAGCACTAAGGTTTTGAAATTCATAATAAAGAAAGTATTTAGGAAGAAAATACATCACTTTTCAAAAATTAGGGTTTTAAAACTAGAAAGGAGATTTCATAGGTATTAAACCCTACTTTGTTCAAAACATGTAATCCTTGCAAAAAGCCTAAAAGAGGATGATTTCAAAACATATATATACCATTGATAGCCAAAATATACATATATAAATACCCTAGCCTCAATGTAAGTGAATGAGAGAAAACCCTACCTTGAATCCTTAGCTTTGGTGTGAAGAACAAGAATATTTGATCTTGAATCACCCTTGAATCTCTTATTTTTCCCTTCCTTTCTTTTTCTCTAATGCTTTCTAGGGTTTCAAGAGGTGTGGGGGTGTGAGGGGAGTGAAGGAAATGAGAGCAAATGAGATGAAAATGAGTTTAAAACAAAGCAACCCTGAAAAATACTGTTCACAGTCTGTTTTGGGTTTCTCCAAATTTATGATTTTGTCACTAAGAATCTCCAATTTGATCCATATGACTACTCTAAAGTTTTTCGACGTTCTGGATTTATTTTTAATATTATTTTAACATAAAAATATTTATTTTTATTATTTATCTCAAAACCCAAGTCAACGTACACCCGAAACACTAAAATTTCTATTTTACCCATCCGAATCGGCTATTAATGAAGTTTTGCAATGTTTGCAAATAAAATGTGATAAAGGGTATTTCTTAAAGCCTTTTATACTTATTTGAAGTCTAAAAGTACTCATTATTCTTATATTTTGATTTAGGATGCAAATGGAGATATTAAATGCAAAATGAAGCTAATTAGACTATTTCGACATCGTTTCGTTATCTAAGCATAACTCTCATCCAAGCTCCGATTGAGATAATTCAAGATGCTATGGAATGATACGAAAGAGCTCTAAAACTTTCATGTTTTGAGTTTTAAGAGATATTGACTGCATCAAGGTCTAAATCGAGCTTGAAGTTGCAGTAGTGTACTGTTCACGTGCACTATTTATAGCCTGTCTTCGTCTCTTTTCTATTTTCAATCCATTCCTAAACCAACCAAATCTATCCCAAACCTCTCCAACACATATTTCTACACCAAACCTATTTAATACAAGTTCTAGGACCTAAAATTTCATATTTTCACTTATTAAAATCAAATTTCAACTATTATTAATATTTTAAATCTCTACTTTTCCAATATACCAAATTCAAACACACATCACTACATATATCCACATTTTTTTACCACAATTATTTACTATATATCTATATACATATATAAAAGAAAATGCGGGGTGTTACAATGAGTGAGTCTCATCTCATTTTATGGCATGACATGGTGATTTCCAACATTGAGTTGCATATTCTTGATTGGAATGGTTGTTGCTTATTGAATGTTGCATGTGGACATTTCATATGCACTTAGGTTAGGGGGTGACCTCTTTAGGAGATACTCTATTGAGCGTGACTCACCTTTTATGGGCAGACATTTCAGGTGAGGGTTATACACCGGTGGACGTATTTAGGGCCTCAAGGACGAAGAAAAGCTGACTTGTGGCTTTTAAATTCACGTTTTGTATAACTATTGTGAAAAAAATTATACTTTTGTAAAACATTTGCTAAGTTAGATTTTGAACATGTAATGTATGTAAAAGAATTGTAATAGAATTCATATGGACTATTTTTAATGTAATATTACATGTTGTTATATGAGTATGTATAAATAAACCCGGTGTGGTCAATGTTTACTTATTAATGGACCTGGTGTGGTTAATGTTGTATGATTACACATATTGTATTTTTGATAGAACTTCTCTACAAAGGAGACTCTGTTCGAATTTTGTTAAATTATGGATCCCGGTAAATGGGGCATAACAGCGTGATATCGAGTTACATGGTATCTACAGGTATTCTGCGGGTTAATGAGTGATCAACGGGTTGACAAATAATCCCCGATTTTTGGGACGTCACAAGCAAAGTCAGTTCGGATGCAAAAGGTCATCGTTCGAATGCCAGTCAGACCATTCGAAAGCCTAACTTCTCTTTCGAACGTGTATGCACGATTCTACATGATCAAACTGCACTGCTAAAACTATTTTCTTACCCTATAAATACCCTAGGAATGTGTTTTAGGTTAATTTTATCAATGTCTAACCTTAAGAAGCCAAGATAAATTGGTAGATAAGAAAAAGGGAATGAAGAATTAACGCACAAGAATTACATTAAAGCGTTTTAGGATCGTTTAAACTATGGATTAAGGTAAGGATTGTAATACCCCAACCGAGGGTACAATATCTATAAAATCCCTGCCTTTTTTCATATACCTTGCTTCATATAAATATATAAAACCTGGGTAAATTTAAATTTTTTTCGAAAAAGGGCAAAATAATAATTTGCCACTATAATGCGGGATTAGAATCCATATTTTTCTAGAGCTCAAATGACACAACGGACCTCACCGTTGGTTTCATATCACGAAATCAAGTTGTCCTGTCAATTTTCATCAAATTCTGAGATAGTCGGATTTTTTACATTTTTTGAGACAACTGGGGGTTGGATGACTTCACAAACGTCCCCAAAAATAAAAATTATAAAATTTCCTTATAATTGAAAAAAAATTCAAATAAAAATAATTTAAATTTTAACTGGGATAAAATTAAGTCGTTTCGGGATAAAAATGGACCCAAAAGTAGGAAACATGCGGTGCGATGTGGACCGCGGAATTAAAGGGTATAAATAGGGGCGAAATACCTGAGTTTTCAAAAATTTTCTCCCACTTTTCTGATGGTTTCACATGTTGGAAGAGAAGAGAAGGGAGAGAAGAGAAAAATCAAGATTTCTACCTTTCTCCTTGCGATCTACGGAGTTCCGTCGGTCAGAATCCTTCGGACCAAGAGTTAAAGTCGATTACATCGACAAGGGCTACGCAACCACACCAAAAATGAAAGATTTCACCAAAAATCTAAATAGGAGATTTTTTGGAAAATCAAGATTTTGGAGTGGTATTGTGTTCTTGAAGGTTCTACACATCGTTTTACGCTTCAAGATGTAGGGTTTCCTCCTACCTTGGTTTATTTCTTACCTAGAATGCTCTATGGAATGGGTAAGTGTATAGAATAACCTAGGTCACTTGATTATGGTTATGAAAATGAGGAAATGGTTATGGAAACGGCTTAGGTCAATTCCTAGTTAAGTTTGGTATAGGAAAAGTACTTGTGTAATTCTTTAGAACATGATGTTATGTGAAAAATTTTGTGTAATAACATGAATTGTGTCTTGAAGGTATTTTGCTAAATGCCCATGTGAAAATTGAGGTTATTATGGCATGAGTTATGTATAACATGCATGTGGTTTGTGTTGGATATAAATGTTAATATGTGTTAGTTGGTGTATTAACATTGTGATGGATTATGATAATTATATGCAATTAATATAAATTGTCATGACATATGTTGAAATATATGGGTAAATTAGCTCATATGACATTCATTATATATGGAGCATGACATTGAGATTGCAATGGTGCATTACATTGCATTTGCATGGGGGAAATACATCCATGAACATAAGTATGGGTGTGTGTGTGCATGGTTGGGTTAATCATCATACTTGGTGATTGATGAGCGGGCATGGAAAAGTTGGATTGAATATCTGATTGAGTCGCATGTTGTATGAAAAACTTGTGTCGGGTATAGCAAGAAGTGCTAGACACGTCTTCGGGTGCAAGACCCGGTTATTTGGTTTATACACTCCTCTGTGGTGAAATTCTAGAAAAGTGTAATGGCGTACAGAGCCAACGGTGCGATTCCAAAATTCGATACTCAATAAAGACACATTATTTTGTTTTACAAATGGTCATTCGATGTGTATCATCTAACAAAATTTGGTTTTATAAACACATGATCCTTATTGCAAAATGATCATTGGATGAAATTCATCAATGATAGATTTGCTACACATTATTATTGGATTGTATTGTGGGAGTCAATGAGGACTCGGGTTAAGGTGCATGAGTAAGTATCACCTCATATCATGACATGATATGGTAAAAATTTTCATCTTGAATGATATATTCTTGTACGGAATGGATTATAATCGTTGATTGTTGCATGTGCACATTTCATATTCATCTAAGGGGGAGTAGCCTCTGTAGGAGATAGTCTATTGAGCGTAGCTCACCCTATACGGAAAAATATTTCAGGTGCGAGGTTCACACCGGCAGAGGACTCTCATTTCGAGCCTCAAAGATGAAGAGAGTCGACTTGTGGCTTTTGATAGCTCATTTTGTATAAATTTTGTGAAAATTATATTTTTGGGCATGTAATCGTATGGAATTACCGATAATAGACCTTGTATATAATAAATTTTATGTGAAAAACCTTATTAAGCATGTTTTGGATGGTATTGGAATAGATTGAAATGAATTGAAAATGAAAAGTAGGTGAAATAGGCAAAAGTCGGCAAAGAGAACCGGTACAACGAGGTCCAGAGGGTTACCCATACCGGTACAGATTTTTCAGTGGGTTAACAGTACCAGTACAGATTTTCCAGAAGGTTCACAGTACCTTTCCAAAATTTTGAAATTTAAAATTACTTTGCCAAGCTTTTGAGCTATGGGTTATTGGGTTCCAAGGATGTAAATGGACTATAATGGAGTATGAAGTGTAATACTTTGGACCACGTTATGATTAAAGGATAAAATGCACACGGGTTACACGTGTTGGTTATAATCCCGGTTGAGGGAATGTTATTGACGTGTCGCCTAATTGTGCGACAATCATGAGTATTTCCGCAGATTGACGGATGGTCAATGGTTAATAAATGACCCCCGATTTTAGGGGAGTCACAGCTTGGTATCAGAGCATAGGTGTACGATTTACCTACGGGCTATTGAACAACGGTTTAGACCATTGCATTCATTGTGCATTTCATGTTATGTGCTTAAATTTCTACATGTTATATGCTATGTGTTATGTGGATTATATGCATGGTAAAATTTATATGGAAAAGAAACACTAGGGTTAGAAAATATAACCTTGGGGTTCGGAAAAAAGAAATGAACGGGATAGTTCAAGGTGTAAACGTTTACTAGTGGTGGTACACGCTCTACTAGGAAGACAAGGAGAAAAATCTCAAAGTTTAAACTTGATCCATATCGTGGGATAGTATGTGAGGCTCTATTGTTATTTTATATATGTGTAGATGACAAATAGAGGAAGAGGACGCCAAGGCGGTGGGCTGAACAATGATCAACCACCATCGGCCTTCGACCATCTAGCCTTTGTGGAGGTTATTAGTGTTGCAACTGCTACCATTGCACAGGCTAGTGCTGCAGCAGCTACCATTGCACAGATTAGTGCAAATGTGGGCCAAGGACGCTTAAGTAACCTTCAGAAGTTTAAGGCACACCAGTTGCTGACTTTTGTTAGAGGAGCGGATTCGATGGTGGCTGACCGTTGGTTTTGACAAGTCAACAAGATCTTAGGGGCTATGAAGATCACCTCCGATGCCACTAAGATAACACTAGCTACATTCCAACTAAAAGGAGAATCCCAATTGTGGTGGGATTGGGTGAAGGACTCAAGGAACTTAGAGTTAATGACATGATCAGAGTTCCCGGAGCTCTTCATGAGCAAGTACTTCCTAGTGGCCACAAGACATGCAAACACCCAAAAATTCTTGGATTTGAAACAAGGGACGATGACGGTGATGAAATATGTGGCTAAGTTCACCGAACTAGCTTGTTTTGTTGATGACTACGTGGCCACGGATATGGCCAAGGTGAGGAAGTTCGAGGATGGTTTGAAATTATCCATCTGGGGTAAAATTGTGGGCCACTGCCTGCAAAACTTGAATTTGATGACCACGACAGCTATGACCATTGAGAGAGAAGTTAAGGACGCGCGGAACATCCGGGAAGCGGGTGGTAAAGACAAGAAGAAAGAGGGCTAATCTTCTTCAAGTTCAGGGAAGAAACAAAAGACTTTGACTCCATAGGGCCGCGGCTATCAAGGCCAAGGTCAATCCTCCTAAGGCGGGAGAAATCAAAGGCCTTCCTACCAGGTAGGTCAAAGGACATGTTTTATTTGCCACCAATCATGGCATATGAAGCGAGATTGTCCTCAGTGATAGGGATCTCAGAGCTATGGAGCTTCCCAGTCTCAGTCTTCGGTGGGACATGCACAGGCGCACTTTGTTCCTCCCTACCCCACCATGGGTCAGGGAAGCTAGTACCAGTTCCAAGTTGCTGCACAGACCCCTTCTACTTTACGAGCGGGGACTCTATAATCAGGCTAGATGGCCCAGAACATGGGTCGAGGTCGAGGATAGGGCTCACAAGCCGGGACTTCAAGGACTCAAGGCGTGTCTACGCCATCACACCTCAGATTAAGCCGGTGGATTAGTCTATCATTCAGGGTACATTTCTACTCTCTCGCTTATGGGCAAGAGTATTATTTGACTCTGGTGTATCTCATTCTTTTATTGCTGCATCATGTGTGAAAGGTTTGGGCTTAGAGGTTGAGACCTTGGAAGAACCTTTGTATGTAAGTTCTCCCTTAGGAACTAGGGTGAGTGTTGATCAGATATGTCGGGGTTGTGAGTTAGAGATCTCGGAGATTCTACTCACCATAGACCTTAGGTCCATGGACACGTCGGAGTTCGATGTTATCCTCGGGATGGATTAGTTGGCGGCACACCGAGTCGTCTTTGATTGGGATCGAAAGAGGGTCACTACCTACACCTTGGAGGGTATTTGTTTCAAGTTCCAAAGGGAAAAATATGACGCTTTATCTCAAGTAGTGTATGACTCTTATTGGCATGAGCAGTTGATGAGATGGCTTGCTAGCCTTATCTTGGAGGACGATGTGAGACAAGAGTTGGGTCTACCTCAGTTTGTCTATGAATATGAGGATATTTTTCTAGACGAACTATCGGGATTACCTCCCCATAGAGATGTAGACTTCAGCATTGAGTTGCACCCTAGTACATCACCTATTTCTATGACTCCACATAGGATGGCACCAGTTGAGTTACAAGAACTCAAGGTCCAATTACAGGAATTGTTGGACAGAGGCTTTATTAGATCGAGCATTTATCATGGGGCGCTTCGGTATTGTTTGCCAAGAAGAAAGACAAAGACCCTTCAATTATGTATAGACTATCGGTAGTTAAATAGGGTTACTATCAAGAATAGGTACCCTTTGCCAAGGATTGATGATCTGTTTGATCAGTTGAGGGGAGCACAGGTCTACTCTAAGATAGATCTTTGCATCGGTTATCATCAGTTGAGTATTAGGGAGGTAGATATCCCTAAGATGACGTTCAAAACGCGGTATGGGCATTTTGAGTTCACAGTGATGTCATTTGGATTGACGAATGCTCTGACTGCATTCATGGATCTCATGCATCGGGTGTTCCAACCCTACCTAGATCAGTTCGTCGTGGTCTTTGTTGACGACATCTTGATCTACTCCAAGTTAGAGGAAGAGCATGAGGGTCACTTAAGGGTTGTTCTCCAGACCTTGAGAGACCACCAGTTGTATGCCAAGTTCAGTAAATATAAATTTTGGCTTATGGAGGTAAAGTTTTTGGGACACGTGGTGTCGGCTTCGGGTGTATCCGTGGACCAGGAGAAAGTTGAGGTAGTTATGAATTGGGAGAGGCCAAAGTCAGTCTTTGAGATACACAGTTTCTTGGGATTAGTGTGGTACTACAGGAGGTTCATCGAGGACTTCTCCCTACTAGCTGCATCTATGACTAAGCTGATACAGAAATAGGTCAAGTTTCAATGGGATGATTCGTGAGAGAAGACATTCCAGTAGTTAAAAAGGAGGCTTACTTCAGCCCCTATTTTGATAGTTCTAGAGAGGGGACAAATGTACATGGTATACTATGATGCCTCTAGAGACGGACTTAGTTGTGTTTTGATGCAGTTTGGGAGGGTGGTTGCTTATAGTTCTTGGCAGTTAAAGAATCACGATAAAAATTATCCTACGCACAACATGAAATTGGTGGCCATTCTCTTTGCCTTGAAGGCTTGGCGCCACTATTTATATGGTGAACAATTCGAGGTATTTTCGGACCACATAAGTCTAAAGTATATCTTTACACAACGGGACCTCAACATGAGGCAACATAGGTGGATAGAGTATTTGGAAGATTATGACTTCACTTTAGTCGGAAGTAACAGGGAGTCTTGGCTAGTGTGGCTACTCAGGAGTGGCAGATGCTAGAGACTGTAGGACAGTTTGAGCTGTATTATCGGGGTCAGGCTCAGGGTTTTTTAAGGAGCTTGGTGGCTACATTTTCCCTAGTGAGTAGGGTGATCGAGTCCCAGGAGCAGGACCCAGAGTTAGTGTCCATTAGGGGCCAAGTACAGGCAGGTGCCGGTGACGAGGGCTGGGCCATTTGCTCAGATGGTAGTCTTCGGTATAGGGGAAGGGTTGTGGTTCCCCAGTTAGCAGATTTGAGGGAGGAGATCCTTATGGAATTCCATTGCTCTCGATTTGCTGTGCATCCAAATGGCATGAAGAAGTACCATGATCTTCGTCGCCAGTATTATTGGAGCGGGATGAAGAGACACGTTGGAGATTTTGCCAGACGATGTCTCTAGTATCAGCAAGTTAAGGCTGAACACTAGAGACCAGTAGGGCTACTCCAGCCCTTGGAGATAGCTAAGTGGAAGTGGGAGCATGTCACGATGGATTTTGTGACTCACTTGTCACGAACATCGCGGGGACATGACGCGGTGTGGGTGATAGTGGATCAGCTTACGAAGTTGGCACACTTTTTGGCTGTTCAAATGACCTTCACACTGGAGGAATTCTACAGGTTGTATATACATGAAATTGTCTAGTTGCATGAGGTGCCTATATCTATAGTATCAGATCGGGATCCTAGGTTTATGGCTCATTTTTGGGACAATTTTCAGCGAGCCATGGGGATACAATTGATGATGAGTACTGTTTTTCATTCCCAGACGGACGATCAGTCGGAGAGGACCATTTAGACTTTAAAGGACATGCTACGGGCATGCATCCTAAATCTCAAGGGTCACTGGGAAAAACACTTACCCTTACTGGAGTTTGCCTACAACAATAGTTATCAGGTGAGCATACAGATGACATCCTATGAAGCACTATATAGGAGACCTTATCGTTCTCCATTTGTTGGACGGAGGTTGGGGAGAGACCCTCTACGGGTTCAAAATTGGTTACAGACAACTCGGAGAAGGTGGGCTTGATACGGAAGCGTCTTCTTACAGTTCAAAGTCGACAGAAGAGCTACGCTGACAGATGGCGGGGACTTCTAGGGTTTGAGGTGGGAGATTATGTCTTCTTGAAGGTGAAGCCTAAAAGAGGAGTGTTCAGGTTTGGCAAGTGGAAAAAGCTGTTGCAGAGGTATATCGGGCCCTTTCGAAGTACTTGAGAGGGTGGGTACAGTTGCTTACCGGTTGACATTACCGCCAAATCTATCGGGTGTTCATGCGGTGTTCTATGTCTCCATGCTTCGAAAATACACCCCAGATCTGATTCATGTGGTGGATTGGGGCAAGCTTATTGTTGATGCTGATGGACCCTTCGAGGAGGGACCGGTGCGCATCATGGATCGTCGGGATCAGGTTTTGCGAAACAAGACTATGAGACTAGTGAATGTGTTGTGGCAGCACCGATGAGTGGAGGAGGCGACATGGGAGCGCGATGACACTATCTGTACCAGTTATCCTTTCTTATTTGAGGATGGAGGTACATTTTTGTAGTCATTTAGTATTATATAATTGTCGCATATGCATGTGATTGAATGTGTATGTGTGTGGGAATTTCGGGGACGAAATTCTTTTAAGGGGGACAAAATGTAAAACCTGGGTAAATTTGAATTTTTTTTTGAAAAAACGGTAAAATGGTAATTTGTCACTATAATACGAGATTAAAATCTATATTTTTCTAGAGCTCAGATGACGCAACGGACCTTACTGTTGGATTCGTATCGCAAAATTGAGTTGTCTAGTCAATTTTCATCGAATTTCGAGATAGTTAGATTTTCACATTTTTCGTGACAATTAGGGGTCGGATGACCTCACAAATGTCCGCAAAAATAAAAATTATAAAATTTTCTTATAATTGAAGGAAATTTAGATAAAAATAAATTGAATTTAAACCGGGATGAAATTAAATCGTTTCGGGACAAAATGGACCCAGAAGTAGGAAACGTGTGGTGCAATGTGGACCGCACAATTAAAGGGCATAAATAGGGGCAAAATATCTGAATTTTTCAGATATTTTCTCCCACTTGTCTGATGGTCTCACACATTGGAAGAGAAGAGAAGGGAGAGAAAAGAAAAATCAAGATTTCTACCTTTCTCCTTGCGATTTACGGAGTTCCGTCGGTCGAAATCCTTCGGACCAAGAGTTAAAGTCGATCATATCGACGAGAGCTACGCAACTACACCAAAAATGAAAGATTTCACCGAAGATCCAAAGAGGATAGTTTTGAGAAAATCAAGATTTTAGAGTGGTATTGTGTTCTTGAAGGTTCTACACATTGTTTTACGCTTCAAGAGGTAGGGTTTCCTCCTACCTTGATTTATTTCTTACCTAGAATGCTCTATGGAATTGGTAAGTGTATAGAATAACCTAGGTCACTTGATTATGGTTATGGAAATGGCTTAGGCCGATTCCTAGTTAAGTTTGGTATAGGAAAAGTACTTGTGTAATTCCTTAGAACATGATGTTATATGGGAAATCTTGTGTGATAACATGAATTGTGCCTTGAAGGTATTTTGCTAAATGTCTATGTGAAAATTTAGGTTATTATGACATGAGTTATGTATAACATGCTTGTGATTTGTGTTGGATATAAATGTTAATATGTGTTAGTTGGTGTATTAACATTGTGATGAATTATGGTAATTATATACAATTGATATAAATTGTCATGACATATGTTGAAATATGTGGGTAAATTAGCTCATTTGACATTCATTATATATGGAGCATGACATTGAGATTGAAATTGTGCATTATATTGCATTTGCACGGGGGAAATATATCCATGGACATGAGTATGGGTGTGTGTGTGCATGGTTGGGTTAATCATCATACTTGGTGATTGATGAGACGGCTTGAGAAAGTTAGATTGAATATCCGACTGAGTCGCATGTTGCATGAAAAACTTGTGTCGAGTATAGCAAAAAGGGCTAGACACGTCCTCGGGTGCAAGATCCAGTAACTTGGTTCATACACTCCCTTGTGGTAAAATTCTGAAAAAGTGTAATAGCGTACGAAGCCAACGGTGTGATTCCAAAATCCGATACCTAATAAAGACACATGATTTTGTTTTACAAACGGTCATTCTATGTGTATCATCCAACAAAATTTGGTTTTATATACACATGACCTTTATTTCAAAATGATCATTGGATGAAATTAATCAATGATAGATTTGCTACACATTAGAATTGCATTGTATTGCGGGAGTCGGTGAGGACTCAGGTTAAGGTGCATGAGTGAGTATCACCTCATATCATGACATGACATGGTAGAAATTTCCATCTTGAATGATATGTTCTTGTATGGAATGGATTATGATTGTTGATTATTGCATGTGCACATTTCATATGCAACTATGGGGGGAGTAGCCTCTAGAGGAGATATTCTATTGAGCGTAGCTCACCCTATACAGGAAGACATTTCAGATGTGAGGTTCATACTGGCGGAGGACTCTTATTTTGAGCCTCAAAGATGAAGAGAGCTGACTTGTGGCTTTTGATAGCTCATATTGTATAAATTTTGTGAAAATTATATTTTTGGGCATGTAATCGTATGGAATTATCGGTAATAGAAGTTGTATATAATAAATTTTATGTGAAAAACCTTATTAAGCATGTTTTGGATGGTATTGGAATAGATTGGAATGGATTGGAAATGAAAAGTAGGTGAAATAGGCAAAAGTGGGCAAAGAGTATCGGTATGACGAGGTCCAGAGGGTTACCCATACCGATACAGATTTTCCAGTGGGTTAACAGTACCAGTACAACCTTATCCAGAAGGCAGAGTATACCGGTATGCTGTACCGGTACGAATTTTCCAGAAGGTTCAGAGTACTGGTACGCAGTACCGATACTATTTCCAAAATTTTGAAAATTTAAAATTACTTTGCCAAGCTTTTGGGCTATGAGTTCTTGGGTTCTAAGGATATAAATGGACTATAATGGAGTATGAATGTAATACTTTTGACCACGATATGATTAAAGGATAAAATGTACACGGGTTACACGTGTGGGTTATAATCCTGATTAAGGGAATGTTATTGATGTGTTGCCTAGTTGTGCGACAATCATGAGTATTTTCACGGGTTGACGGATGCTCAACGGTTAATAAATGACCCCCGATTTTAGGGGTGTCACAAAATATTAGCATATAAAAAAAAATTCATCAAACCCCTTAGTGGTATGGCTTGCCATGAGCCCTGCTTATTTACAGATTGTAATATTGATCTAAAAAATATGACATATAAAAATATAATTTAAATTTAAAGGACATATAATATATGACCCCATGATGACATCCCAATTGACCCTCTAAACTCAGTAGTGGACTCCTCACGTTTTTACGATTTTTCCTAAAAAGTCATTAAGACCATTAGTAAGAGCAAAGATGCGATTAATATTTATGAGCACAACAAGTGATAAATGAAACTCTATTTATTTATGAATAACCTTAACCACTGTGACGCCCCTAAAATCGGGGCCCTTTATCAACCGTTGACCACTTGTCAACCCACAGAAGTACCTGTGATTGTCGTACCACCTGACATCATGTCGAAGCTAACCCCTTATCCGGGACTATACCCACACAAACGTGGTTCTTTACACTTTAATTTATAGCCATTTTATCCCATAGGACACTTTTGAACAAGAGGAAAGATTGCCCAAGAACTGAGGAAAATAATTCAAAAATTTGAAATTTTGTGAGAACCTTCTGGTAGGTTTTCATAAAACTTCTGGAAGGTTGACCTTCCAAAAGGTTTCCTCAACCTTACAGAAGATCGAGCATACTGGAATCCTATTTTTAAGAAAGATGTGTCGACTTTCTGGAAGGTGTGTCCAACCTTCCGGAAGAAGTTACACACTGGATTCCCTCATTTTAGAAAAATGTGAAGACCTTCCAGAAGGTTTCACCGACTGTTCAACAAATTTTCCTTATCTTTGTCCCAACCTTTCGGAAGGTTTTGCCCAGAATTATTTGTTTCACCTATTTTTCATTTTCAATTCATTCCAAACCTTCCAACAAACATCCCAAACATGTAAACTATAGTTTTTCATGTAAGACTTGATACACACAAGTTCTATTACAATGATTTCATATATTTACATGCCAAAATATATGTTTTTCTCAAAAATTTTACAAAAATTCACGGCCAAGGCCACAAATCGACCTTTTCTTCATCTTAGAGGTTGGAAATGGGAGCCGTCTGCTGGTATAAACCCCGTACCTGAAATATTTTCCCACGAAGGGTGAGCTACGCTCAATAGAGTATTTCCTATATAGGCTACTCCTTAACCTAAATGCATACGAAATGTTCGCACGCTAACAATCCACAATTTCATGACATTCCAAGCAAGAATATGCCTCTAATGTTGGAATTTAAGATGTCATGCCATGGAATGGATGAGACTCACTCATGCACACCAACCTGAGCCCTTCCTGACTCCTCAACACATGCAAGTGCTAATGTGCGCGAATTTGTCATTTATGTTGCACATCAAATGACATTCACTAATCTAGGGTCTTTGTAGGGATGAATGTTTATGGACTCACACCAAGGGTCACCCAACCCACACGGAATTCACAGAATTTCATCAAGGGTTTCGCGTACACCCACACATTTCATGGACTGAACCAAGGGAGTGCATATCCCATCACCGGGCCTTGCACCCGAGGGATCTTTTAGCCCTTCTTGCTAACCCCAACCCTAATCACTATGTAATCCGTGAGACTCGGCCAGGTCTTCGACCAAGCTTACTCGAGCCCACTAGTCATCCATCGAGCGTGGTGTTGACAAATGACCACGCACACACACGCCCTTATAGTGCGATGTCCCCGTACATATGCATTGTGATGCCTCATTTCAACAACAATATGATGCTCAATATGCTATGGATGACATATGAACAATCTCAATACATACTATGGATAATTTCATTTTTAACATATAGTTTCCATAATCCCTCAATTCCAATATATCACAAGCATGTGTATATACATCAACTAATTTCATAACACTTCTTCCAAGCATGTTATCACACAATCATGTTATCAACATTTTGAATTCATCAAGGCATAATGTAAACACATAGCATGCCCACATATCTCACTTTTCAAAGAAATTTCATTATGTAATTCCCATATACTCAAGTTCAAGAAAGAGTTTGCCCTACCTATTTCCTATACCCATTTCACCAAACCACCAACAATAGGCAAGTGATATTTAAATCTATCAACCTACCCGTTTCATATAAACATCCTAGGTTTGGAATACACCTAAGTAGGAGGGAACCCTACCTCTTGAAGGGTAACCCACTTGGTAGAAGCCTTCAAGACCCCAATTTTCGCTACAAGCCCTTGATTCCACCAAGCTTAGTTTTGAAATTTCGGTGAAATCCCTCATTTTTGGTGTGATCGTGTAGCCCTTGACGAGGAGGCCGACTTTTGTTCTTGCCCCGAGTGGATTTGAACATCGTAGCTTTGTAAATCGTAGAGAGAAGGTGGAGAACTCTCTCTTTTCCCTCTCTTTCTCTCACGTTGGAACCAACTGATGAATAGGGGAGGAAATCTGATTTGCTTCCCCTATTAATAGCCTCCCAACGCTTGGTCCACAACGTGCCACATAGCCCTATTTTTCTGGATCCGTTTTAGCCCCAAAACGATTAAATTTCGTCCCAGTTCAAGTTTAAAATATTTTTATTTTAATTTACTTTAAATTATTTTTTAAATTTTGAAATTGTTTTATCAAAATTTCATTTTTGGGTCGTCCGAGACTCAACTACCTTGTAAAACGTGAAAAATCCAACTATCTTGAAATTCGATGAAATTTGACGTGGTAACTAAATTTTACAAAATAAATCCAACAGTGAGGTCCGTTTCGTCATTTGAGTTCTAAAAAATTTTAAGTTTATAACCCGTATTATAGTGGTAAATTACTATTTTGTACTTTTTCATAAAAAATTTAAATTTACCCGAGTTTTATATTCTTCCCCCCTTAAAGGAATTTCGTCCCCGAAATTCACACACGCATACGCTTTCAACCTCATGCATATACAACAACAATATTATATTTAGTATTATAAAACTTGTATCTTCATCCTCGAACAGGAACAAATAGTTGGTACGTATGGTATCTTCACACTCCCATATCGTCTCCTCCACTCCTCGGTGTTGCCATAACACTTTCACTAGTCGCATGGTCTTGCCTTGCAAAACCTGCTCCCAACTATCCATGATATGCACTGATCTTTCCTCGAAGGTTCCATTCACATCAATAATCAATTCACCCCAATCTATCATATGTGTCGGATCTGGAGTATACTTCCGGAGCATAGAGACATGGAACACAGTATGAACACCCGATAAATTTGGCGGTAACGCCAATCTGTAAGCCACTGTGCCAACCTTCTCGAGTACCTCGAAGGGCCCGATGAACCTCAGTGACAGCTTTTCCCATTTTTTGAACCTGACCACACCTCTTTTAGGCACCACCTTTAAGAAGACATGATCTCCCACCTCAAACTCTAGAGGTTGTCACTGTCAGTCGACATAGCTCTTCTGTCGGCTCTAAGCCGTAATAAGACGCTTCTGAATTAAGTCCACTTTCTCTGAGGTGTCTCTAATCAGATCCGGACCTGTAGAGGGTCTCTCTTCTATCTCCGTCCAACAAACCGGAGAACGACAATGCCTCCCATATAATGTCTTATAGGGTGCCATCTGTATATTTGCTTGAAAACTGTTATTGTAGTCGAACACCACTAAGGGTAGGTGCTCTTCTTAGCTACCCTTGAGATCTAGGACGCATGCTCGTAGCATATGCTTTAAAGTCTGGATGGTCCTTTTTGACTGTCCGTCCATCTAGGGATGAAAAGCGGTGCTCATTAACAACTGTGTCTCCATGACTTACTGGAAACTCTCCCAAAAAAGAGCCGTAAACTTAGGATTTCGATCCGATACTATGGATATAGGCACCCCATGCAATTGAACAATCTCTCGTATATATAACCTTCAGAATTCCTCCAGTATGAAGGTCATTCGCACAGCCAAAAAGTGTGCTGACTTGGTAAGCTGATCCACTACCACCCATACCGCGTCATGTCCTCTCTCTGGAATAATCATAGGAGCTGAAGTAAGCCTCCTCTTCAATTCTTGGAATGCCTTTTCACACGAATCAACCCATTGAAACTTAACCTCCTTCCGGGTCAATCTTGTCAGGTGCAGCTAGTCGGGAGAAGTCCTCAATGAACCTCATGTAATATCCTGCCAACCTTAAGAAACTATGTATCTTAAAGATTGACTTCGGTCTCTCCCAACTCATAACTGCCTTAACCTTCTCTGGGTCAATCAACACACCCGAAGCCGACACCACGTGTCCCAAGAATTTCACCTCTGTAAGCCAAAATTCACACTTGTTGAACTTGGCGTACAATTGGTGGTCTCTCAACTTCTGGAGAACAACCCTTAGATGATTTTCATGCTCTTCCTCGATCTTAGAATAGACCAAGATTTCATCAACAAACACCACGACGAACTGATCTAACTAGGGTTGGAACACCCTATGCATGAGATTCATGAATGCTGCCGAAGTGCCTGTACCGTATTTTGAATGCCGTCTTAGAGATGTCTTCCTCCCTAATCCTCAACTGATGGTAGCCCGTGTGTAGATCTATCTTAGAGTAGACTCGCACTCCCCTCAACTAATCAAACAGATCGTCAATCCTCAGCAAAGGGTACCTATTCTTGATAGTAACTTGATTTAACTGTCGGTAGTCTATGCATAGCCGAAGAATCTTATCTTTCTTCTTGGAAAATAATATCGAAGCGCCCTAAGGTGAAGTGCTCGGTCTGATAAAGCCCTTGTCCAACAATTTTTGCAGTTGAACATTGAGTTCTTGCAACTCAACAAGTGCCAATCTATGTGGAGTCATAGAAATAGAAGAAGTACCAAGATGTAACTCAATGTTGAAGTCCACATCCCTATAGGAAGGTAATCCCAGTAGTTTATCCAGAAAAATGTCCTCATTCTCACAAACAATCCGAGGTAGACTCAATTCCTGTCTCACCTCATCCTCCAAGGTAAGGCTCGCAAGCTATCCCATTAACTGCCCATACCATCTAGATTCGTACACGACTTGGGGTAAGACATTATGCTTTTTCCCCTGAAACTTGAAACATACACCATCCAGCGTATAAGCAGTGACCCTCTTTCGATCACAATCAATGACGACTCAGTGTGATGCCAACCAGTCCATCCCAATGATGACATCAAATTCCAACATGTCCATGACTTTAAGGTCCACGGTAAGTAGAATCCCTGAGATCTCTAACTCACAACCCCCGACATATTTTTTTAACACTCACCCTAGCTCCTAGGGGAGAACTCACATCTAATGGCTCCTCCAAGGTCTCAACCTCTAAGCCTAAATCTCTCACGCAAGATGTAAAAATGAATGAGTGAGATGCACCTGAATCAAATCATACTCTTGTCCATAAGCGAGAGAGAAAAAACGTACTATGGATAACAAATTGATCTGTTGGCTCAGCCTGAGGTGTGATGGCGTAGACACGTTCTTGGGTCCCTGATGTCCTGGCCTACATACCCTGGCCTTATCCTCGACCCATACCCTAGCCTATCTGGCTTGATTGCGGAGTCCCCACTCGTGATGTGGTAGGGGCCTAAGTAGCACCCTTGAACTAGTACTGGCTTCCCTGGCCCATGGTGGGGTAGGGAGGAATGAAATGTGTTTGTGACTGCCCCACTGATGATTGTGACTGAGATAATGTCCCATGACTCTGAGATTCCTGCCTCTGAGTACAATCCTTTCTCATGTGACCTGATTGGTGGCAATGATAGCAAGTCCTCTGACCTACCTGATATATTGTCCTTAAATTTCCCCTACCTTGGGAGGAGCAACCTTGGCCTTGGCCTGATAGCCACGACCCTGTCCTTGAAACCCTTGTGCGGTAGAAGTCCTCTACCTCTTCCCTGAACAAGAAGAAGAGGATTGGCCCTCCTTCTTTCTATCCTTTACACCAGCCTCCCGAATGTTCCTAGCATCAGCCACCTCTCGTTCAATAGCCATCCCTTTCTCGACCATTGAATCCAAATCTTGTAGGCGGAGGCTTACAATCTTTCCTCGGATGGATAATTTTAGACCATCCTCAAACTTTCTCACCTTAGCCATATTCGTGGCCACGTAGTCATCGGTGAAACGGGCTAACTCTGTGAACTTAGCCACATACTCCATCACCATCATTGTTCCTTGTCTCAAGTCTAAAAATTCTTGGGCCTTTGTGATGAGCGCATAATATTGCATATTTAATGGCCTCATTACAAGCATTTTAACTCAATATTTGCATCTAAGTACTTAGAGTTAGCCGAAATATTGAATAATGTTGAATTTTTGATGTTGCAGGTAATTATAGTGTAAATTATGTATCTTAGAACCTTGAAACTATGTGTGGATGAGTGATGAAGAGATGAACATTACATAAGGATTTGGAGGCTTAAAATTGAAAGAAATCAAGGAGGTATTGGTGTTTGGCAACATAGGCATCAGCACCCACACCACTTTGTAGCAGTACTTCGGTTTTCATCCTTTTTGACCATGATCCACTTCGAATCTGAAACAGTCCAAAACATGAAAGTTGTAGATCTGGATGTCTTTTGTATTGTGTCAACATTTCAATTTAATCAGGCGGTGGGATCAAAAGTTATGACGATTCTACGAAATCTGGTTCGGAGTAGAAGAGTACCGGTACGCCATACCGGTACCGTTCAGCCATTGGGGTTCGGGGTACCGGTACGTAGTACCGGTATGCTCTGCTGAATGCCCAAAAATGCCTGCAAATCATGCTCCACTTGCTTGGGGGTCCCACCATTAATTCTCCCACTTATCCCCTGACTTCCCTTACACATTTACATGCCTCCTACACCCTAGATGAAGACTTTGGAGGCAAGGACATTAATAGGGATGGGAGAGAAGGGGGCAGCCATGATGGGTGCAAGCTAAGCCATTCCTAGCCTGTCAAAAGCCATCCACTCTTGTCCCATTGATGGGAGGCCTAGACACACATGCTAGGGACCACCATGGACAAAAATGCAAGGCTCACACTCCATATATTCAGCATTCCACAAGCATTTCAAAAGTGTGGCTGCCTAAGCTTAGAAAATCCAAGGAAGAAGAAGATGAATAGTGTAATAGGAATTTATGTTTTCACATTTTCCTTTCCATTTCAGTTGTAGAAAGCTTTAAATATCTTGTAATCTTTATTTCTTGCACTTTAATCTTAGCTATTTCAAGTTCATTGCAATTTTAGTTATGTAACTTAGAATCTACCATCGTTGTATGAGTTTTTTTCACTTCAAGTTTTTCTTAAAATGAGTATTGCATATTTTCTTGTTAGTTAAGTTTTCTTGCATTAAGTTGAGTTCTAATCTTCATTTCAATATTATGTCTCTTTACATTATGCATTTCCTTCTTGCTTTCATGAGTAGCTAGATTTTAAGTTAGCTAATCCAAGGGAGACCTCCTCTTGGGCATGCCATTTCAACTTATTTTCTTTCCTCTTCTCGATGTACGATGGTTCGATTTGACGGGGTCGAGAGTGGATGTGATTGTGAGTCTTTGATATTCCGTAGGCCTGGTCAAGATTTATGCTTGGATCCTCACCATCTCGTCCTTAACTTTCCATGAATCAATCGTTCATCTATGCACCATTGGAGGAAGGTTTCGAGTTGAGTTGGGATTCCCATTGGAATGACCTCTTTGGATAAGCCAACACTTGTTTTTTTGCATTTTCATTAAGAACAAAACTCACCAAAACAAACTACAAGATTTTACACTTTTTCTTTTGTTCACAAAATCACTTTCACACATTTGAACTTACTTTCCCTGAGGAGACGACCTTGGAATACTTTTCCAAGTAAAACATGACATTCAAAAGACTCCATGCGCTTGGGGAGCACTTTTGTTCACAACATTACACACATTTTGTACATTTCATATTCCACCATTCCGTTTCCCTTTGTATGGAACCCCGAGTGAGAGTGACACTCACCCACTTACATAAGCCATATACACATTAAGGGTTCAGGTTAACACATTAGGGAATACAATGGAAAATATCAAGCACTTTGCATGTCGAACGACCATTGGGAAGTACTTGCCTATAGAGCTCTTTCCAGTCATAGTCTCCAGGTTTTGTGGTGCTCACCCAATCCCATCACAATTGGGCATCTCCTTCTAGCTGGAACACAGTTAGTCGTATCTTAGTGGTATCCGAGGTGATTTTCATTACCCCTAAGACTTTGTTGACTTGACGGAACCAATGGTCGGCCACCATCGGATCCGCCCCTCCCTTAAAAATTGGAAGCTTGTGTGCCTTAAACTATTGGAGGTTGCTTAAGCCTCCTTGATTTGCATTGGCACTAGCTTGTGCGACAATAGCCGCCATCATGCCCATAGTCTCGTTAAATGCTTGTTGGTCGAAAATCGGTGGTGGTTGATTATTGTTCCACCCATCGCCTTGACGTCCTCTTCCTCTACTTGCCACCTACACACATGCTAGATAACAATAACATACTAACTTAGTATCCCAGGGTAGGGATCAAGGTTAAGACGTTGAAAATCCCTTCATCGTCTCACTAGTATAGCGTGTGCCGTCGTTAGTAGACATCTACACCTTGAACTATCCCATTCATTTACTTTCCCACTCCCAAGGTTATATTCTCTAACCCTAGTGTATTCATTTCCACATACATTTTACCATGTATATAATTCACATAACACATAATCACAGAATATGTAGCAATTTAAGCACATAGCATGTAATGCACAATGAATGCAATGGTCTAGACCCATGCCCATCAAGCCCTAGGTAAATCGTATACTTAACTTCTGATACCAAGCTGTGACGCCCCTTAAACTAGGGCCCTTTATCAACCGTTGACCACTTTTCAACCCATAGAAGTACCCGTGATTATCGTACCACCAGACATCACGTTGAAGCTAACCCCTTACTTGGGATTATACCCACACAACTGTGGTTCTTTACACATTAATTTATAGCCATTTTATCCCACAGGACACCCTTGAACAAGAGGAAAGATTGCCCAAGAACTGAGGGAAAGAATTCAAAATTTTGAAATTTTGTGAGAACCTTCCGGAAGGTTTCCTCAACCTTCTGGAAGATCGAGCATACTGGAATCCAATTTTTAAAAAAGATGTGTCGACCTTCCAGAAGGTGTGTTTAACCTTCCGGAAGAAGTTACACATTGGATTCTCTCATTTTAGAAAAATGTGAAGACCTTCCAGAAGGTTAGAATCGACCTTTCGGAAGGTTTCACTCACTGTTCAACAATTTTTCCTTATCTTTGTCCAAACCTTCCGGAAGGTTTGTTGCAACTTTACGGAAGGTTTTGCCCAGAATTATTTGTTTCACCTATTTTTCCTTTCTAATTCATTCCAAACCTTCCCACAAACATCCCAAACATGTAAAATATAATTTTTCACATAAGACTTGATACATATAAGTTCTATTACAACAATTTCATATATTTACATGCCAAAATATATGTTTTTCTCAAAAGTTTTACAAAATTCACAGTCAAGGCCACAAATCGACCTTTTCTTCATCTTAGAGGTTCGAAATGAGAGCCATCTGTCGGTATGAACCTCGTACCTAAAATATTTTTTCACAAATGGTGAGCTACGCTCAATAAAGTATCTCCTAGATAGGCTACTCCTTAACCTAAATGCATATGAAATGTTCGCATGCTAACAATCCACAATTTCATAACATTCCAAGCAAGAATATGCCTCTAATGTTGGAATTTAAGATGTCATGCCATGGAATGAGATGAGATTCACTCATGCACATTAACCCGAGCCCTTCCTGACTCCTAAACACATGCAAGTGCTAATGTGCACGAATTTGTCATTTATGTTGCACATCAAATGACATTCACTAATCTAGGGTCTTTGTAGGGGTGGATGTTTATGGACTCACACCAAGGATCACCCAACCCATACGAAATTCATGGACTTCCACCGAGGGTTCTTCGTACACCCACACACTTCATGGACAGAACCAAGGGAGTACATATCCCATCATCGGGCCTTGCACCCGTGGGTTCTTCTAGTCCTTCTTGCTAACTCTAACCCTAATCACCATGTAATCCGTGAGACTCAGCCAGGTCTTCGACCAAGCTTACTCGAGCCCACCAATCATCTACCGAGCATGGTGTTGGCAAATAACCATGCACACACACACCCATATAGTGCGATGTTCTCGTGCATATGCATTGTGATGCCTAATTTTAACAACAATACGACGCTCAATATGCTATGGATGTGTAAACCCACACATGTTTATATTAATATAATGATATAATTGTTTAGTATTCTAATATATGTAATGACGAAAGCATGAACCACATAGATTATAACGGTAGAAATAACCATTGGGAGATAAATTGATTGTGAAATTTAAGTTGCGAAGGTATTTAAGCTTGGAAAAGGTTGTTAGGTAAGTTCAAAATATTTTTAGGTCAAAATAAGATTTCTATTGAATCCGGAAGGTTAAGAAACCTTGGGAGAAGTAATATGGGGTATATTAGAAGTGAAGAAGTATTTCAAAGTTAAAGCACACTTTAGAGAGAATTTGGGTAAAAAGAATTTTGGACACTATCTAGTGTTTTGATCATAACCTTTTATTCTGAAGTCCATTTGATCTGAAAGTTTTACAGTGGATAGTAGACTTCTAAGGCTACAAAAGTGAATTTCATAAAAATTTTCCAATTTGACCTCTAAATGGGCCAAAACTGCACTAGAAGTTGGAGAAAAAAATCTGTCAGTCAAACCATACCGGTACAAAGTACCGGTACGCCCAACTCCAGAGGCTAAACAGTACTGGTACTACGTACCGGTACGCTTTATTTAAAGCTTGCCTAATAGTAAAAAAATTGGGATTTTTATGTTTTAAAACACCATTCTAAGCCCCATTTGTCCCATTCTTTCATTCTACTCTCACCCCACACCTCTTAGAACCTTAGAAAAGATAAAGAGAGAAAGAAAAGGGAGGAAGAAGGTCTTCAAAGCTTGGGCTTTTGATTTGAAATTCTTGATTACAAGGTAGGGGGTTTTCTTCCATTCTTGTCCATTGATGCTAGGGCTAATATATATGTATTCTTTGACTCTAAATCTTATATATTTGCTATGGAATCATCTTTTTTTGGTCTTCTTGCAATTATTACCATGTTTTACACAAGTTAGGGTTGAATACCCATGAAATCTCATTTTCTTGATATGAAACCCTAGTTTTCAAAAGAGATGGACTTTGTTCTTGATTCTTCCTTTGTTCTTGACTTAGAAAACTTTAATGCTTTGAGTTAAGTACTAAAATGATATTGATGATGATCCCTTGCATTTTCTTCACGTGCTCTATTGAAATACTACATGTGAAATTTGAGATTTATGGAATTGTGTGTTATTTGAGGAAATTGTTGGTATTGTATCTCTTGTGTGGTTGTTGGATAAACATGGGCTACTATTTACCAGGTATCTTGGAGTGTGTAGACGCCTTCTTACTCCATGTGGGTTAGAACTTTTCCTACCACTCGTAATGGGGTTAGTGCCTTGCGAGGACTAAACCATTATCGCTTATGGATTATCGTGAAAAAAGGGGTTAGTATACTACTCTTTGGTTGGATACGTGACTGCCATGGTGTTGGCATATGCCCTTGTTAAAGGTTGGATATCCTTGCGAGGATTTGTGTGGATTGTACGTGGGCCATGATATTTTGATGGTATCCATGCGAGGTCTTTGATTAACCCAAATTAGTGTGTAAATAAAATAATTAAGTGATCAATTTTGTAAGATAAAATCACTAAACATTATGAATTATAGTTTGTGTGTAAATTAAAGTTTTTAATACTTTATGTGTAAATTTCAGGGTCAAATGTAGAAATAATGGGAAATACAAGGCAATTTTGCAAGAGTTGAAACTATGGACTAAGATGTAAAAAAGAATCATGAACGAATTAGGAGTCAACAAGTGGCAGCTTCAGAAGAAGACACCTTGCACCACTGCAAGGCTTAACCATCCTAAAGGTTAAGATAGGGGTTAGGATTCCTTAACAAGTGGCCGCTCCAGAACACAACAAGTGGAAGCCCAAGACCACAACACCTAGCCCTGCTGCAAGGATCAACATTTCTAAAGGGTGAAAAGGGGGTTAGGACCCCTCCTTGGCCAAAACTTCACCCTCCCCTATAAATAGGGGTCTTCACTCCATACTTAAAAGATTCCACTCCAAGTACCCCAAGCCTTCACAATACCATTTCAAGAGAAAACTTCCTTCCTACAAAGAAAGCTAGCTGGCCATCAAAGAGAGAAAAAAGAGAAAGAAAAGTGAGAAAGAAAAAGCTTTTGAAAGCCGGTTTGTTGTTACTTTGTATTTCTACATTTCTGTAGTATCTTTCTATTCAGATAGTTGAACTGCTGCCATTTTTTTTTGTCTTGAATGACATTAAGGGTGGTTGTGTTTCAATTGTTCCTTGTGAAAGAAGTTTTATTTTAATTGTAATGAATACTACCCACACTTCTTGCTTGTCTGTAGCAATGGAGCATGAGTAGTCATTTATATCCTCCACTGTGAGGGGAACATATGTATATTACTGTTTATATTATGTATGTATATGTATTAATGCTCGTGATATAGTGATGTGTATAATTCCGGTGCTGTGCCTTGGATTATATCATCAGTATATCATAAGACCCGCCGGTTAAACAACCACAGCGTTTTTACCGGTATGGCTTGTCCTCCACCGAAATGCTGAGGAAGTTGACTGATGTGTGGTATAAACCTAAATGATCCTCATGAATGGCTTGTCCTTCTGGATTATTAGGGTTGATTATTATTATATATAATTATTATGATAGTCTAACAATCACGATGTTCCTATCGGTATGACTTTGCTTCCACCGGAACGTTGAGGATGTTTAACTGGCACATCTATACCCAATGTAGCCTAAGAAGCAGCTGTGTTATACTATAATACCACCAGTATAGCCTAAGAAGTAGCTTTGTTATGGTTTATATACATGCACTTGCAATCATGAGATCAAATGAATAACTTAAGTATTCCTCATGAATGGCTTGTCCTTCTGGTTTGCTTGGGTTAATCAGTTGACATAGATATAACCGGTGTAGCCTAAGAAGCAGTTGTGTTATAATATATTACCACCAGTGTTGCCTAAGAAGTAGCTGTGTTATGGTTTATATACATCAGACCTGCCGGTTGACTTTCCAGTAACATGGGAGTTAATTGTTGTGAAGTAGCATTTTCAGTATCTAACCAATATAATGCATATGGGACCCTTAAACTGAAGGTTATCTTTTATATTCTTGTTGCTAACGAATTTACTTACGCACTTTATTTGTTTACGCAATTTACTTCTTTACTTATGCATTTTATTTAAGTTAAACTAGCTGTCAAACTAAGCTCGCATCACAAGCTATAAAATAATATTCTGCTTCAAACAACACTTTTAATTTTTTTATTTTATTTTACAGTCTAAATTATTAAACTCTTCGTGGGATCGATACTTGGACTTAAAACCGAAAAAACTACAATTTGACCACTTATACTTGGGTGTACAATATAATATAATTCAGACCACTAAAAAGTGTGAATCAGTCTTACTTCATACCAGAAATACGAATACAGTGATGAGTTATTGATAATTGTACCAAAAATAGTTTCTACAAGAATTTTGGGAGGTATGGGATTCCACATGAACTTGGTAGAAATGGTTTATGGTGGAATGAATTATTAGTTGTATATTGGTTTCACTTATGCATTAAATTATTACTGTTGCTTAAACTTGAGATCTATTTAAATGTCTCGGTTTTCTTTCGAAATTCATATATGTTATTTGTGAAAGGTGACCGACTATTTTTATATGCTTTTCTAAACCTTGTTTGAGTTTGGGAGGAATGTTGCTACAGAGTTTCGTACTCACCCCCTACAAACTATATTTTTCAGGATTATGTACTAGAGGAGGATTTGGGAATTGAGGAACCGACCCATTTGGAAGCTCCACTAGACGGGTTCGTGATCCCGAGGTGGACGTCTGGAGTTATAGTTTATTTTTGTGCTAGACTAGGAAAATTATTTACGATCATGTATAGTCTAGTATTTTGTTTATTCCGCTGCTATGTTTAAATGTAATTCTTTTGGGATGTAATTGCCATAGCTTGGCATATTCTTTTGGATATAGTGGCCATGGTTGGCCTATTCTTTTGGGATATTGTAAATGATATATTTGATGAATGAAATTTCTTTATGGATGAATTATTTAGTTACTCTCATGATGTAAATGACTTTTAGTTTGTAATGCCGTCCAGGGTGGGTTTTGGGGCGTTACAAGATGACATATGAACAATCTCAATACATACTATGGATAATTTCATTCTAAACATATAATTTCCATAATCCATCAATTCCAATATATCACAAGCATGCGTATATACATCAACTATTTTCACAACACCACTTCCAAGCATGTTATCACACAATCATGCTATCAACATTTTGAATTCATCAGGGCATAATGTAAACACATAGCATGCCCACATATCACACTTCTCACAGAAATTTTATTATGAAATTCCCATATACTCAAGTTCAAGATAGAGTTTGCCCTACCCATTTCCTATACCCATTTCACCAAACCACCAACAATAGGCAAGTGATATTTAAATTTATCAACCTACCCATTTCATATAAACATCCTAGGTTTGGAATACGCCTAAGTAGGAGGGAACCCTACCTCTTGAAGCGTAACCCACTTGGTAGAAGCCTTCAAGACCCCAATTTTCGCCCCAAGCCCTTGATTCCACCAAGCTTGGTTTTGAAACTTTGGTGAAATCCCTCGTTTTTGGTGTGGTTGTGTAACTTTCGACGAGGAGACCGACTTTTGTTCTTGCCCCGACTGAATTTGAGCACTGTAGCTTTGTAGATCGTAGAGAGAAGGTGGAGAACTCTCTCTTTTCCCTCTCTTTCTCTCATGTTGGAACCGGATGATGAATAGGGAAGGAAATCTGATTTTCTTCCCCTATTTATAGCCTCCCAACGCTTGGTCCACAATGCGCCACATGACCCTATTTTTTCAGGTCCATTTTAGCCCCGAAATGATTAAATTTTGTCTTGGTTAAAGTTCAAAATATTTTTATTTTAATTTGATTTAAATTATTTTCTAACTTTTGAATTTTTTTTATCAAAATTCCATTTTTGGTCGCCCGAGACTCGACCGCCTCGTAACATGTAAAACATCCGACTATCTCAAAATTCGATGAAATTTGACGTGATAATTAAATTTTGTGAGATGAATCCAAAGGTGAGGTCCGTTTCTTCATCTGAGTTCTAGAAAATTTTAGGTTTACAACCCGTATTGTAGTGACAAATTACCATTTTTTCCTTTTTCATAAAAAGTTCAAATTTACCTGAGTATTACAACCACGCATCAGATAATTACTTTCAAATTAAACTTCACCTCATACATATTCGTTTACATCGCATAGACATAACCTATATATATCATATTGGTAAAATAAATAGCACATCTATTTACTTCCACATAATTAAATTATTACACACAATGAATACCCCACACGCACACAAACGAATAGCCTTGTAAACAACAGCCGCCATACAGGCTATATTTAGTTGTGCAAATTCTTGCGCCACATAGGCCATGTATATCACAAGCTTGTATCACCTCATATATATCATTCGTCATTGGGACAACCCAAACCACATTAATGGATTATGTCCTTCAGACGACCCAAATCATAGAGAATTTTTGATCACGTTACTTAGATGAATCCACCACGTACTCAAATCCCTTCATGTAGATGACTCAAGCCATATAAATAATTCATGTTACTTAGGTGATCCAACTCACATAACGCTCTCTCGTAACTTAAATGACTCTCATAACACTACTGTGTATCTCCGCTCAATTAAGTATTCTCAACAATAACCATAGCAAAAATATATGTTTAAAATTCTAATAAATTATCAAAAAAAGTTGTTGGGTGGTGCACCTTCCTTGTGAAAAATTCTATCCCATAAATGACTCCTCCATCGAAGCTTTTGGGCAGCATTCTTTGTAGTGCTCGTCCTCGAGCCTGGCACACAATATTCACAATCTTGTTCGAGTATTAATAAATAGTACCACTTTTACTTGATTTGTTTTACTCGAATTAAGTTTCGTAATTTAATCAATGTTAAATTCAATAACTCATCCACACCTAATAATATTAATTACTCGAATCGATTAAACTAGTAGTTATGATCAATTCTAGTCACTTGAAAATAATCTATTCATAGCCAGTGAAATTAACCCACATACAAAAATTCCACTCATCTATTTTTCATACAACAACTCTAACTTAATTCACATACCCACATAAATATTAAGGTGAATCTTTCAAGCATTAAATTAAAACTCCTACTATATATATATATATGTATACACATATCAAATACCATACTTTAAATACATGCAACACTCAAAATGTATATATTAGAGTTAGATTTCCACATTTTAGAAAGAAAGAAATGGATCACAATTCTTACCTTTGCACCCACACTTTTTTTTCCCTTCTTTTCTTGTTAACACATTTTATTTTATAGTAACAAATTGATGTCTACTTGTTGCCCAATTAATTCCACATAAAATAATAAATCATATCACATGTCAACATTCATATTTAACTTTTCACACTTTAAATAAAATAATTTTCCCTATAATCATTCTTTAAAAAATTATCTTTGACTATTAAAATATTCATCGATTAGGTTTAGATCTCATATCATTACTCGTAATTAAATATTGGTTGTCAATACTATGCATGTATGTCACATGTAAATATGCTTATTACAAATATTATATGTTTGTTATGTGTGTTTGGGTCTTACAATTTTTCCCTAATTTTAAATTTTGTCCCCAAAATTTGACTTGCCAATCTGAAACAAGTGAAGTTATTTCTTTGAGTTTTCAACTATTTAAATTTTGAATGTAATGACTAAAATAAGTACTTGCATCTAAACCCCTGACACAAAATAAAATGCCTAATTGGTTTTCTTGGGTCTCATAAGGATTCTTTGTCATATCTACTCATTTTAGATTAGGGTTATTGTATGTATGGTTTTGATTTTTATTGTGTGAAATAAATACTCTTCAGTTTTGAGAATTGTTGAATTATGAATTGTGAAATGCGTGGATTTTATGAAATTATATCTCTTGTGTTGGGATTAATGATCTTGGGTTGCTTGTGAACCTATATCGTAGAGTGTTTATACATGTTTCCTACCTTGGGGGGTTCAAAGGTTTCCTTTCACTCATTTTGGGTTAGTGACCTGATCTCAATGATTCACACCCAAGTATAAGTGGTCAAGTTTTAATATTCTCAGTGAATCCCGAGGTCGATTCCATAAGGAATTATCTGTTGGAAACTTAAAACAAAAAAGAGTAAATAAAACCTAGAAAAAGATAGTGGATTGTGATGTGCGTTTAGTGATTTATAAATAACTTGCTTAAAATAAGAGTTTGAAACAAATGGAAAAAGGCACTCTTTAGTTTGGGGACCGAGACATGCATGCCATTGCTTGAGTTTATGAAATTGCTACCATACTACAACTAACTCCCACGTTAATGGTAAGTTAATCAAAGGTATTTAATATAAAACCATAATACAACAATCGCTAGATTTACTAGAAGGTATACAAATCATACCATAACCAATTACCTAGTAAACTCGAAGGTATACAACCGTTTAAAAGTTCACTTTGATAATTGATTAGAAGGTTTTTGGTTTAATGAAAAACGTAATTCCAAATTATTCATTGAATCAAAAGCTTTAGATATGACAAAATTTATCCCGTTTATAACCAATCAAAAGCATTAGGAATACAAAGTACAAAACAATAAAGGAAAGTACCATCCATCAATTAAGGGAGACATATAATAATAAAGCATAACTAAAAATACAATTATCATAAGTCAAGCAATGTTACACAAGTCCTCCCCCCCACTAAAGAGCTAATGAAAAACTACCAACTCTTCATAGTCATAGACAACTTAGAAAAGTGAGTGGTGTTCATTCCTCCAAGTAAGATTGGAATTACAATACAAAAGAATAATACAAAAACAAAGTTCCTAACTTTTCCCCGATGTTAGATTGAAACATTACCACCCTTCATTTGCTAAGGCAAGCTAGGAAAAGTGAGAGAGGTTCAACCCTCAAAGTAGGAAGAGGTCTTCAAGAAACGTAGAAGAGAGAGTGGGCTAGGAAAACTTTAAACTGTAGCTAATGAATGAATTAAAAAACTGGCAGGAGGGGGTACTTATAGAAGGGGATTGGGCAACAGCTTCCACAATGAGCCAATCAAATTCAAGTGTTGCCACAGCCGACCAATGGGAGAGAAAGAGGTAAGTCGGTTCGGATGCTAGCTTACACCGTTCGACGATGCTTCTCCTCTCGAATTCTTGTAATTTCTCCTTGGGACTTGAGCTGATGCAGGGCCTTCACCATTCGGATGGTGTTCCACAGTTCGGATGCTGGCAATGTGGCTTTAATGTTCTTTTTTGTACTATAACCCCTCAGCTTTCTAATTTCGCTCTTTTAGACCCTGTAATTTCAAAATGACATAATTTCACCGATTAATATAAATATCCTTTAACTTTTAGCCCTTGAACTTTTTAATTAATTCAATTAATCCTTAAATTCTTACAACAATGCAACATTTTAGGGTTAATTAGTTGGTTCCTTACGGGGTTTTATCCTCCTCACTACTTTCCGAAGTTGCAGTGAGAGGGTATCGTGTTTGTAACTCGGTCAATTATCGAGGTCTTCTCCTCAAGGAAAATGATTGGCTCAAGTGGTGAAAGGTAAAAGAAAATAAAAACTCTGAGTTTTTTTAGATTTGGTTGTAGAATTTAGCAATTAAGAAATAACAATTAAAAGAAAGTCCGGTTAATCGATAGAGTTCATCTCACTATGAACTTGTATTTTGATTCAATTTCTATAAGTCATTTGAGATTGTACTCAAACACACTCAAATAGAAAATATTCATTTAACACCCAATTGAAAATAAAAAATATATATTGAAGCCAATTGATTTGATTTTGAAAGAACTACACTCACTTCGATTGTAGTGATTCCAAGAATTACTCATGCCAGATTTAACTGTCTATGGGTAATAGAACTCGACGACAATGAATGCAACTAACTCTTTGCTTTATCAAAAAGTGAGAAAGGGAAAAGTCAGAGTCTAATTGCATCTTCAGAAATTCCATTGTATTTGAACGTGTCGGAAATCTCCAGAAAACTCATAAATGTTCATTTGTATCATCGTTAGGTGAACCCCCAAACTGGACTGAATTCTGAATCATTTGAATGGTATTCGGCTTGATTTCAAAATTATTTCCTTGAATTGCGGGTCTTTGAATGCTCGATTGTATTTCTATCACAAGCGGCATAGCATAATCCCTTAGCAATTTCTGTTCATCTTCCGCCATGGTTTCTTGATTATTTACTTCTTGACACTGCCTTCGCAAGTTTCGGAGCCTACTTTCGATTTCGTCTTTGAACGGTAGTAGGTCCTGGACTGTGGATCGTGTTCGCATACAAAATTCAAGAGTGCTTGCGAAAATAATTAAATAGTAAAGTAAATAAGTTTAAACTAAGATCAAATTGATTAAAATTAATATTGAAATAAGTACTAGAATAAATCCCCGACAACGGCGCCAAAAACTTGTAGTCCGAATTTGATATTGACAATTTACGTGCAAGTATACAAGTGATAAGTAGAGTATCGCTCCCATGGAGAAATATTGCTAATAAATTCCAAGTACTAACTTTATATAAATTTGATTTTATTTAAACAATTGGAATTAAACTATGAATTCACTAACTAAAAACTAAACCTAAATTTAATAATCAAAGGTTGAATTTACTAGATAAAAGAAGTTAAGATTACAACTTCCCCTAATGCTTCGTATAAACCTTTCTAACTCTCTTTCTTGTTAATTGATCAAAATAAGTTGTTAATTGAGAACTCAAAGTATTTATCAAACCTCTTCCGATAGTTAGATAAAATTATCTCTCCAAATTAAATTACTATATTCCTATGCAAAATAATTTGGAATAGATTCATTAAGTTCAAAGTCTCATGAAAGTTACACACGACATATAGGTATATTCCTATCCTATACATAAACCTAGCAATTCAATCCTAAGAAGAATTAACCAGACATATGTCATCATATTCGGATCTAAACCTAGAATTCATCTTCCAATTTCATCTAGGTCATCAAAATTGATTGGTGGCCACACAATCATATATTATAAACTCCCGCATTTTTATTATCAAATATAGCAACGTAATCATGTTTTTGAAATGCTAATTTAAGTAATGGAGTATGCATGAACTAAGTAGATTGTACGAGTAGAGATAAAAATGTTAATAGTGTAGAATCGGGTAAATATTTAATTCAAACTTAGTTTTGACTTGTAAATAAATGAAATCTTTTGCAATAGAACTTATACCAAATATGTTTGATATACGAATGTATGTTGTATAAGTTTGGGTTGGTTTTGGAAGGGTTTAGAATGGGTTGAAAATGAAAAATAGAGGAAATAGACAAATTTAGACAGGACCTACTGGTAGGACCTACCAGTAGTACACTGTCCAGTGGATCCGAACTACCGATAGTCAACAGGTAGTAAGTGGCTAGCGGATCCGAACTACCGGTAGCTCAACAGGTAGTATGTTGCCAGTGGATCCAAACTACCAGTAGCTCGATACGAACTACCGGTAGATTGTTAAAAAATTAGGATTTTCTGTTTTGAAACCCCATTTTCACTCCATTTGCTCCCATTCTTTCACACCACTCTCACCCCACACCTCTTAGAACCCAAATAGAAAGACTTAGAGAGGAAGATAAAAAGGGAAAACAAAAGTTTTTAGGGTGATTCAAGATCAAATCTTCTTGTCCTTCACACCAAAGCCAAGGAGAAAGTTAGGGGTTTTCTTCCTATTATCTTACATTGAGGCTAGGGCTTAATTATATGTATTCTTTTTATTTTAAATCTTTTATATATGCTATGAAATCATCTTTTCTTGGTCTTTTGCATTTATTAGCGTGTTTAAAACAAAGTTAGGGTTGAATACCCTTGAAATCTCATTTTCTTTATATAAAACCCTAGTTTTCAAAAGAGATGGACTTTCTTCTTGATTCTTCCTTTGTTTGTGACTTTGAAACTTTAGTGCTTGGTGTTGAGTAATAAAATGATGTTGTGATGGTCTCTTGCTTATTTTTCTTATATTGTTCTCTTGTATTACAAATTATAAAATTTGGGATTTATAGAATTGTTTGTGATTTGAGGAAATGGTTGGTATTGTATCTCTTGTGCGGTTGTTGGATAAACATGGGCTACTACTGATCGGGTATCGTGGAGTGTGTAGATGCCTTCTTACACTATGCGGGTACAAACTTTTCTTATCACTCGTAATGGGGTTAGTGCCTTGCGAGGACTAAACCATTATCGCTTACGGGGTATCGTAGAAAAAGGATTTGTGTGGGTTGTACGTGGGCCATAAAATTTTTGTTGGTATCCATGCAAGGTCTTACTTCATACAAGAGATACGAATACAGTGGTGGATTATTGTTCATTGTACCAAAAATAGTTTCTACAAGAATTTTGGGAAGTATGAGATTCTGCAAGAACTTGAGAGAAACGGTTTATGGTAGAATGGATTATTAGTTGTATATTGATTTCACTTATGCATTAAATTACTGCTGTTGCTTAAACTTGAGATCTGTTTAAATGTCCATGTTTTATTGCAAAATTCATATATGCTATTTGTGATAGATGACCGACCATTTTTATATGTTTTTCTAAACTTTGTTCGAGTTTGGGAGGAATGTTGCTACAGAGCTTAGTGCTCACCCCCTACAAACCATATTTTTTAGATTGTGGTCTAAAGGAAGAGCTCGGGGTTGAGGAGCCAACACATTGGGAAGCTCCACTAGATAAGCTCATGGATCCCGAGGTGGATGTCTAGAGTTATACTCTCCTAGGTGCTAGACTAGAAAATTTCTTTTGAGATTATGTAAAGACTAATCTTTTGTTATTCCGTTGCAAGTTTAAGTGTGATTCTTTTGGGGTGTAATTATCATAGTCAATCACATTCTTTTGGGATGTAATGGTCATGGTTGACCTATTCTTTTAGGATAATATTATAAATGTTATATTGGATGAATAAAATTTTTTTAATGATAAAATTATTTAGTTGCTCTCATGATGTGAATGATTTATAGATTATAATGGCGTCCAAGGTGGGTTTTGGGGCGTTACATATATTAAGCACAAAATATGGCAAACAACGTATGTATGATCAATAGAACTAGAAACGAGAGTAGATAAATTTAACTAGACATTAGGTTCTGTTGCAATCTTAATAAGAATTTAGTTTATAATGTAATTGAAGAACATCATTCTAAAATTGAACAACATCTTAGAAAATCTAGAATTAAAAGTAAGAGAAAAGAATGAAAACTTAAGTTGTAATCTTCAACACTTCTCTAGCTTTCAAGTCCAATCTTCTTTGTGTCGATTCCTTCGATTCTTGTCTTCAATTGTTTTTCAATTTCTTGGTTTTTTCAGATATTTTCATCCCCCAAAAGTTAGAATATCTCATCCCCACACAAACCCTAGCATATATGTAACTTTAAAGTCTAATTTCGGGTAAAAAAAAAGTCAAAATTTGCTTCATAGACCAAAACAAGAGCAGTTGCGCTAAAAATCAGTGCAAGGGCACTGGTTGGACAGTATGTGGGTCGAGGGGCGTGCCCCTCCTTTTAGGCCTAAAATGCCTTTCGAGCTTCCTCTTTAAAAAAATCCAACACTTAGCTCCAAATTGACCTTGTTTTCTCCTAAATGACCATGATTCCTTCCAAATGATCATCCCTACAAAATAACATCAAAACACACAAAATAAATAAAAATAAACATAAAATAATTAAAATTTTTAATTTCATCAAACCAAAAATACTCAATTTGTAGGTATAAAATCCACTCATCAGAGGGTGGACCATTTATACGGATGGTAGTCTTCGGTTTAGGGGAAGGATTATGGTTCTCCAGTTTTTAGAGTTGAGAAAGGAGATCCTTAGAGAGTTTCATTACTCCCGTTTTTACTGTGCATCTAGGTGGCACAAAGATGTACCATGATCTTTGTCGCTAGTATTATTGGAGCAAAATGAAGAAACACATTGAGAATTTTGTTAGCCGATGTCTCACGTGTCGGCAGGTGAAGGCTAAACACCAGTGACCAGTAAGGTTACTCCAGCCCTTGGAAGTTGTTGAGTAAAAGTGGGAGCATATCACAATGGATTTTTGTGACTCACTTGCCAGGAACATTGCGAGGGCATGATGTGGTATGGGTGATAGTGGACCGACTTATGAAGTCGGCAAACTTTTTGGCTGTGCGGATGACCTTCAAAATTGAAAAATTCTACAGGTTGTATATACGGGAGATTGTCTGGTTGCATGGGGTACCCGTATCTATAGTATCAGATCAAGATCCCAAGTTAACGGCTCATTTTTGGGAGAGTTTCCAGCGAGCCATAAGGACACAGTTGATGATGAAAACTGCTTTTCATCCCCAGATGGACAGTCAGTCTGAGAGGACTATCCAGACTCTAGAGGACATGCTACGGGCATGCGTCCTAGATCTCAAGGGTAGCGGGGATGAGCAACTACCCTTAGTGGAGTTTGTATACAATAATAGTTATTAGATGAGTATACAGATGGCACCCTATGAGGTACTTTATGGGAGGCCTTGTCATTCTTTGACTCATTGGATGAAAGTAGGAGAGGGAGCCTCTACGAGTTTGGCATTTGTTAGAGACACCTTAGAGAAGGTGGACTTGATACGAAAGCGTCTTCTCACAGCTCAGAGTGGACAAAAGTGTTACGTTGACAGACAGCAGCGACCTCTAGAGTTTGAGGTGAGAGATCATGTCTTCTTGAAAGTGATGCCTAAGAGAGGAGTGGTTAGGTTCGGCAAGCGGGGAAAGCTGTCGCTAAGATATATTGGGCCCTTTAAAGTACTTGAGAGGGTTGGTGCAGTTGCTTATCGATTGGCATTATCGCCAAATCTATCGAGTGTTTACTCGGTATTCCATGTCTTCATGCTTTGGAAATACACCCCAGATCCGACTAATACGGTGGATTGGGGTGAGCTTGTTATTGATGCAGATGAGACCTTTGAGGAGGGATCAGTGCGTATCACGGATAGCTGGGATTAGGTTTTGTGAGGCAAGACCATGAGGCTAGTGAAGCTGCTGTGGCAACATCAAGGAGTAGAGGAGGCGACATGGGAGCGCAATGACACTATCCGTACCAGTTATCTATTCTTATTCGAGGATGGAGGTACATTGTTTGTAGTTATGAGTATGTTATAGTTGTCGCATATGCATGTGGTTGAATGTGCATGTGTGTGTGTGAATTTCAGGGACAAAATTCTTTTAAGGGGGGAAGAATGTGAAATCTGGGTAAATTTGAACTTTTTCTGAAAAAGGGTAAAATAGTAATTTTCCATTATAATACAAAATTAAAATATATATTTCTATAGATCTCGGATGATGCAACGGACTTCACCATTGGATTCGTCTCACGAAATCGAGTTGTCTAGTCAATTTTTATCGAATTTTGAGATAGATTTTTTACATTCTACGAGATAACTGGGTGTCGGGTGACCTCACAAATGTCCCCAAAAATAAAATTTATAAAATTTCTTTATAATTGAAGAAAAGTTCAAATAAAAATAATTTGAACTTAAACCGAGACGAAATTAAGTTTTTTCGGGATAAAAACGGCTTGAAAATGGGAAAAGTGCGGCGCGACATGGACCGCGCAATTAAAGAGTATAAATAGGGGAGAAATATCTGATTTCTCCCCATTTCTATCAGTTGGCACACATTGGAAGAGAAAGAGCGAGCAGAGAGAGAAAAGAGAAAAGAAAAATAAAAATTTCTACCTTCTCCCTACGATCTACGGAACTTTGTTGGTTGAATCAATTCGGACCAAGAGTTAAAGTCGATCACCTCGACGAGGGCTACTCAACCATACCAAGAATGAAGGATTTAACCGAAGATCCAAAGAGGAGATTTTGGGAAATCAAGGGTTTGGAGTTGGGGTTGTGTCCTAGAAGTTCTCTACACTTTGTTTTACGCTTCGAGAGGTAGGGTTCCCTCCTACATTGGTTTATTTCTAACCAATGGTGTCCATAGGAAATGGTTAGGTGTACAGAAATTGTCTATTGTTATGGAAATGAGGAAACTGGTATAGAAATGGCCTAGACCAATTTCTAGCTAAATTTGGTATAGGAAAATTACTTGTATAATTTCTTGGAACTTGTTATTGTGTGGCCAATTTTGTGTGATAACATGATTGGTGCCTTAAAGGTGTTTGCTAAATGCCTATATGAGAATTAAGTTTGTTATGGTATGAATGATGTATAACATGCTTGTGATATTGTTGTTGATATATGTTTAGTGATATATTGACAGTGTCATAGATTTTGGCGATTACATGCATATGATGTAAGTTGCCATCGAATATGATGATATACGTTTCAATTGCTCATTTGGCATTCATTGCATTTTGGGCATAAAAGATTGCTCATTTGGCATTCATTGCATTTTGGGCATAAAAGTTGGCATCTCTTTCATGGGCTTCAAGCATGAGTGTGGGTGTGTGTACATGGTTTAATCAAACACTACTCTTTGTGCTTGATAAGTGGACTCAGAAAGGTTGGATCGAAGATCTAGCCGAGTTGTATGTTGCATGAAAAACTTGTGTCGGGTATAGCAAGAAGGATAGATTCTCCCTCGGGTGAAAACTCTAGGCTACTTGGTTCATACACTCTGTTGTGGTGAAATTCTGAAAAAGTGTAACGACTTATGGAGCCAGCGATGTGATTCCAAAATCCGATACCCAAATAAAGACACATGAAATTGTTTTATAAAATAGTCATTCGGTGGGAAAACATCAATGACGGGGGCTTGAAATTGTCCTAGATTTTCATACATGTAGCATTGCATGGGTAGAAAGGAGCCAGTGAAGACTCGAGGTATATTGCCTGAGTGAGTCTTATCTCATTTCATGACATGACATAGTAGAATTCCAACGTAGAATTGTATATTTTTGATTGGAATGGATAATGGTTGCTGATTGTTGCATGTGCACATTTCATATGCACTTAGGTTGGGGAGTAGCCTCTATAGGAGATACTCTATTGAGCGTAGCTCATCCTATATGGGAAAACATTTCAGGTGGGAGATACACGCTGGTGGACGGCTCATATTCAGGGCCTCAAGGATGAAAAGAGGCCGACTTGTGGCCTTTGATTTGTATTTTTGTAAAACATTGTAAAAATCATGTTTTGGACATGCAATCTTTTGAAAATGATTGTAATAGAACTTGTTCTAAATGTATTTGATGTTCTTATATGGTTTATGAGTTTGGGTAGGTTTGAAATGAATTGGAAATTGAAAACAGGTGAAATATGCAAATCTGGGTAAAACCTACCGGTAGGACCTATCGGTAGAACGTGGTCCAGTGGGCAACACCTACCGGTAGGATCTCGTACAGGTAGAATTTGGCTTCAGGTAAGACCTACCGGTAAGACTTTTCCAGTGGGCACAACCTACTGGTAGGTTTTCTAAAAATCTGAAATTTTAAAACTATTTTACCATGCTTTTTGGGCTTTGAGTTCTTTGGCTCTAAGGATATAAATGGACATAAAATAAGGATCAATTGTGGTATATTGAACCCGGTTGGGTGAAATGGCAAAATATGTGTGTGTTATATGTGTGGGTAACGATCCCAGTTAAAGGGATTCTATTGACGTGATGTTGGATTGGGCGACAATCACGGGTATTTTCGTGGGTTGATGGGTGGTCAATGGTTAACAAAGGAGCCTAGTTTTAGGGGCATCACAACTTGGTATTAGAGCCTAGGTATACTATTTATCTAGGGCTTTATGGGTATGGGTCTAGAACATTGCATTCATTGTGTATTTCATGTTATGTGCTTAAATTGCTACGTGTTATGTGCTATGTATTATGTGGATTGTATGCATGGTGAAATGTATATGGAAAGGAGAAACACTAGGGTTAGAAAACATAACATTGGGGTTCGTAAAAAGGGATGAACAGGATAGTTCAAGGTGTAAATGTCTACTAGTGGTGGCATACGCTCTACTAGTGATACAAGGAGAAAAATCTCAAAGTTTATACTTGATTCCTATCTTGGGATACTATGTGAGGCTCTATTGCTATTTTACATGTGTGTAGATGGCAAATCGAGGAAGAGGACACTGAGGCGGTAGGTGGAACAACAACCAACCACCACCAGCCTTTGACCATCAAGCCTTCGTAGAGGCTATTGGTGCTGCGGCTGCTACCATTGCACATGCTAGTGCAAATGTGGGCCAAGGAGGCTCAAGTAACTTCCAGAAGTTTAAGGCACACAAGCCTCCGACTTTTGTGGGAGGGGCGGATCTGATGGTGGCCGACCATTGGTCCTTGCAAGTTGACAAGGTTTTAGAGGCTATGGAGATCACCTCCAATGCCACTAAAATAAGGCTAACTGCATTTTAGCTGGAAGGGGAAGCCCATCGATGGTGGGATTGGGCTAAAGCCTCGAAGAACTTGGAAGCAACAACATGGGGAGAGTTCCGAGAGCTTTTCATGGGCAAATAATTTCCTGCATCTGTCCTGTAAGCTAAGGCTCAGGAGTTCCTGGACTTGAGACAACGGACTATAACGGTATTAGAATACGTGGCTAAGTTCACAGAATTAGCCCATTTCATCGATGATTATGTGGCCACAGACATGGCCTAGGTGAGGAAGTTTGAGGGTGGCCTAAAATTGTACATCCGGGGTAAAATTATGGGCCTCCACCTGCAAGACTTGGACTCGATGGTTGAGACATCTATAGCCATTGAGAGAGAGGTAGATGATGCATGGAACATCCAGGAAGAGGGTGATAAAGACAAGAAGAAGGATGACCAATCTTCTTCACGTTCAGGGAATAGGCAAAGGACTTCGACTCCAGAGGATCGGGCCTTGATGAGCACATAATATTGCATATTTGAAGGCCTCATTACATGCATTTTAACTTAACTTTGCATTTAATTACTTAGAATTAGTTGAGTTTATGAATAAAATTGAAATCTTGTGGTTGCAGGTAATTATAGCTTAAATGATGGATTTTACAATCTTGAAACTAAGTGTGGATGTGTGGTGAAGACATGGACACATTACATGAGGATTTGAGTCTTAGAAGTAAAAGAAATCAAGGAGGTATCAGTGCTCGGGAACATAGGCACTAGCACCCGCACCATGTGGTTGTAGTACCTCGGTGTTCCTCCTTTTTGACCATGATCCACTTTGAATCTGAAGAAGTTTAAACATGAAAGTTGTAGATCTAGATGTTCTCTATATTCTGTCAAAATTTCAGCTCAATCAAATGGTTGGATCAAAAGTTATGACAATTCTACAAAAACTGGTCTGGAGTAGAGCCTACCGGTATGCTATAGCTACTGGTGTTCACCGTACCGGTATGCCATACTGGTACGTTGTACTGAAATGCCTAGAAATCCTGCAAATCATGCTCCACTTTCTTGGGGGTCCCACCATTGATTCTCCCACTTGTCCCCTAACTTCCCTTACATATTTACATGCTTCCTACACCCTAGTTGAAGACTTTGGAGGCAATGACATTAATGGGGATGGGAGAGAAGAGGGCAGCCATGACGGTTGCAGGCTAGGCTTGTCCTAGCCTATCCAAAGCCATCCACTCACCTCCCATTGATGGGAGGCTTGCACACACATTCTAGAGGACCCTTATGGATGAAAATGCAGAGTTCTTCACCATATATTCAGCATTCCACAAGCATTTCAAAGTGACTACCTAAGTTTAGGATTAGTTCAAGGAGGAAGATGATGAATAGTGCTAGAGATATAAAATTTATGTTTTTGCATTTTCTTCCCCCATGTCATTGCAGTAAGTTGTAGTTCTCTTATAACCTTTATTTCTTGCATTGTAATCTCTTTTAATTCTAGTGTAACCAAGTTTAATTCAATGTTCTTGCATTTCCATAATCTTTGCTTGGTTTTAATTGTCTTCTCTGCAACTTTTCCACTTTAGTGTTAAATGAACTTCTCTTTGTAGTTTACCATTTTCTAGCATTAATATAAGTTCTAAGTTTCATTTTCATGTCCATTGCTCTTCACATTAAGCATGTCGTTCTTGCTTTCATGATTAGCTAAGCTTTTTAGTTGGCTAATCTAAGGAGACCTCCTCTTGGGTTTGCTATTTCAACTCCTCTTCTTTCCTTCCCCCGGTGTATGATGGTTTGGTTTGACTGGGTTGAGGGTGGATGAGATTGTGAGTCTTTGATATCCCGTAGGCCTGGTCACGGGTTATGCTTGGATCCTCACCTCCATCTCGTCCCTAACTTCCCATGAATCAATTGTTCATCTAAGCACCATTAGAGAAAGGTTTTGAGTTGAGTTGGTATTCCCATCGGAATGATCTCTTTGGATTAGCCAATACTTGTTTTATGTCATTTCCATCAAAAACACAAATCACCAAACTTAAAACTCAAAAGATTTTATACTTTCCTTTTTCACAAAATCACCTTCACCACACTTGAACTTTCCTTCCTTGAGGAGACGACCTTGGAATACTTTTTCAAGTAAAACAATGACACATAAAAGACTCCTTGCACTTGGGGAGCACTTTTGTTCACACATACTTCACATTTCATTCATTCCACCATTATTCCATTGCCCTTACTTTGATATCATTTTGAGGGAGAGTGACACTCCCTCATTCCTATATGTTAGGAGGTTAGGATACTACAATGAAAAATATCAAGCACGACAATGAAGGCCAAGGCCAAATCTCCCAAGGAAGGAAAAATCAGAGGCCTTCATACTAGGCAGGTTAGAGGACTTGCTATCATTGCCACTAGCTGGGTCACATGAAGCGGGATTGCCCTTAGAGGCAGGGATACTAGAGTTATGGGGCGTCTCAGTCCTAGTCATCGGTGGGGTAGCTACAGACATACCTTGTCCCTCCCTACCCCACACCATAGGCTAGGGAAGTCAGTACCAATTCCAGGGTGCTTAACAGGCCCTTACTACTTCACGAGCGGGGACTCCACAATCAGGCTAGATGGGCCAGAGCATGGGTTGAGGTCGAGGACAGGGCTCACAAGCTGAGACTTTAGAGACTCAGGGGCGTGTCTATGCCATCAAGCCTTAGACTGAGCCAGCGGATCAGTTGATTATTCAGGGTACATTTTTACTCTCTCCCTTATGGGCAAGGGCATTATTTCACTATGGTGCATCTCATTCTTTAATTGTTACATCATGTATGAAAGATTTGGGCTTAGAGGTTGAAACCTTAGAAGAGCCATTGCATGTGAGTTCTCCCCTAGGAGCTAGGGTGAGTATTAATCAGATATATCGGGGTTGTGAGTTAGAAATCTTGGAGATTCTACTCATCATAGACCTTAGCATCGTGGACATGTCAGAGTTTGATGTCATCCTTGGGATGGACTGGTTGATAGCACACCAAGTCGTCATTGATTGTGATTGAAAAAGGGTCGCCGCCTACACACCGAAAGGTGTTTGTTTTAAGTTCTAGGGGTAAAAGTATGACGCTTTACCCTAAGTAGTGTATGACTCTTGTTGGCATGAACAGTTGATGGGTTGGCTAGCAAGCCTTACCTTGGAGGATGAGGCGAGACAAGAGTTGAATTTACCTCGGTTAGTTTGTGAGTATGAGGATGTTTTTTTGGATGAACTACCGGTATTACTTCCACATAGGGATGTAGACTTCAATATTGAGTTACACCCTAGTATATCATATATTTCTATGACTCCACATAGGATGACGCCTGCTGAGTTGCAAGAACTCAAGGTACAATTACAGGAATTGTTAGATAGGGGCTTTATTAGACAGAACACTTCACCTTGGGGCGCTCTGGTGTTGTTTTCCAAGAAGAAGGACAAGACCCTTCGACTATGCATAGACTACCGACAGTTAAATAGGGTTACTATCAAGAATAGGTACCCTTTGCCAAGGATTGATGATTGTTTGATCAGTTGAGAGGGGCGCGGGTCTACTCCAAGATAGAGCTCTGCACCGGTTTGTAATACCCCACATGCGTTTAAAAAAAAAATAAAAAAAAATAAAAGACATAGGTGTTCAGTAATTATTTCATTTGAAATGTTAAAATAGTATAACTCAAGGAAAGAGTAGTTAAAAGATTAGTTTCGGTATGAAAATGTACAAAATAAATCATAAAAGAACTTGAACTAATTAGGTTGATGTAGAAAAGTATGTAGGATAAGTTAGGATTAAAGTTGGAAGGATTGGAAGTGAAAAGGGGCGCCCAAATGGGCGCTGGGGCGCTGCTCCGGGTACATTGCCTACTCCGGACCAGTTGTCGTAGAATCGTCATAACTCTTGCTAAAATGGTCCGATTGAGCTGAAATTTTGACACAATGCAGAAGACATCTAGATCTACAACTTTCATGTTTTGAACTTTTTCAGATTCAAAGTTTATCATGATCAAAAATAAGGAAAACAGTAAGTCTGGAAAACCCCCAAAACAGATGATGAACAGTAAAAGTCAGGATTTTTGGGTTTTAAAACATCCATTCCCAGCCCTATTTCTCCCATTCTTCATTTCCCTCCCACTCTAAATACCTTAGAGCCCTAAGAGAAGAAAAAAGGGAGAGAAAAACACCAAGGTCAAGAGAGATTCCCACCTCATAAAGATCAAAACCGAATTTCTCAAGTTTTCTCTTCTCCACCCATTTCTTTTGCTTCTATTCCTCAACCACTCACACCCAAATCTCTAGAAACCCTAGGAGGAAGAAATTAAGAGGAAAAGGAAGGAGAATAGGAAGATTTTGAATCTTGGGTCTTAGATTGAAGCTACAACCAAGAGGTAGGGGATTTCTTCCTAATTTCTTACATTGAGGCTAGGGTTTATGTATATACATATGTTTTCCACTCCCATCCATATTTATTTGATATGATTTGTATGATTCTTAATTCTCCTTGTAATAAATGCTATGTTTGAATAATGGGATGGTTTGGTAACCATTAAATTTCTCTTTTTCATCTTCCAAACTTGGTTTTAAGAAAAATTGAGTTTTCTCCATATATTGCCTTGGTTCTCACTTTATAAATTTAGTGTTCAATATTGTTCAACGAAAATGATCTTTATATTGATCTTTTGCTCATTTTAATTCCATCTTGTATGACGCTTTACTTGTGAAATTTGGGTATTTTGCGATTAATTGGTAAAATGTGAATTGATTGAGAATATGTTGGTTTACTCATTGTATGGTGGTTGTGAGGGACTTGGATTACCTACGAGATATGCCGTAGAGTGTAAATGTCAGTTGAACCCAGTGGGGGGGGAGATGGTTTCTTGCACTTGTAGTGAGTTGTCATTTGGTAATGCGACCACTATCGTACGCCTGGAGTTCGAACTAGGGTTGGTATACCATTCCTGGGGAGGGACTCGTCACTGCCATTGGGATGGTAGACGCCCCTTCCCTAAGTACTTGTGATTGTGATTATAAAAGGGTGGACTAGGTATAATCGTTGGGTAGATTCATGAGAAACAATCAACATACATGGTACGGGGATGAACCAACATAAATGTGATGATTGGCTGGAATGGCTTGGCCGGTGCATTGGTATGGGACGATGCATCGGAGGGAGCCCCTCCTAATTGACTTAATGTTGGAAATGGTTTGCTATGGTTAAACTTAATTTATTTCTCTCTTTAACTACTGTATGGCTTAAACTTGAGATCTATTTAAAATGTCCTGTTTTACTTCAAATTCATATATGTTAATTATGAAATGTGACCGACCAATTTTGTATTTTATAAACCTTGTTGGAGTTGGGAAGATTTTGCTACAGAGCCTAGTGCTCATCCCCTACTGTTAACATTTTTCAGACTATATCCTTGAGGAGGAGCCAGGAGTCGAGGAGCCCGTTCTTTGGGAGACTCCGATCGACGGGAGCATAGATCCCGAGGTGGACGCCTAGAGCGGCCCTTCTATTTTGTTCTAGACTAGGCTATTTTTTTTTTTTTTTGGAAAGATTGTAAAGTCTAGTTATCTTTTGAAATTCCGCTGCTTATCATAGTTTAATTCTTTGGGAATGTACCTGCCATTGTGGGCATATTTTTTTGGGTAACATGTAAATTTGATGGATTGATTATATAGTAGTTAATTGGACCCGGTGTGGTCATTATAGTAGAATTGCACAGGTTGGATTTTGTGGTAGAGCTCCCCGTACAAAGGAGACTCTGCCCGAATTTTGTTAAAATATCAATGGTTGATGGATAAAAATTTCTTATTTATGGATTTATTTAGTGCTCTCATGATTGTGAAAGGTTTTAGAATGTAATGCCGTCCGAGGGGGTATTTGGGGCGTTACACGGTTACCATCAGTTGAGGGTTAGGGAGGTAGATATCCCTAAGATGGCGTTTAGGACGAGATATGGACATTTTGAGTTCACAGTGATGCCATTGCTTGACAAAATTCCTTGTAGTTTCCTAACCTCTAAACATCACCTTTTAGCGCGTATAGTTTATGGATGAAGGGGAGTGTCACTCTCTTATGGGTGATGTCAAAAGAAAGGGCAAGGAGATGGGGGAAAATGAAACGATAGTAATGTGATGTGTAAATGCACAAAAAATGTGTGTGTGTGTACAAAAGTGCTCCCCAAGCTCAAGTAGTCTTTTGTGTGTCGTTGTTTTACTTGGAAAGGTATTCTAAGGTTGTCTCCTCAGGGAAGGAAAGTTCAAGTGTGGTGAAGGTGATTTTGTCAACAATGAGAAAAGTGTAAAATCTTGTAGTTGGTTTTGGTGAGTTTTGTTCTTAATGAAAATGCAAGAAAACAAGTGTTGGCTAATCCAAATAGGCCATTCTAATGGGAATCCCAACTCAACTTGAAACCTTCCTCTAATGGTGCATAGATGAACGATTGATTCGTGGGAAGCTAGGGACGAGATGGAGGTGAGGATTCAAGCATACACTGTGACAATGCCTACGGTGTATCAAGAACTCACAACCAAATGGAGGTGAGGATCCAAGCATAACCTGTAACCAGGCCTAGGGGATATCAAAGACTCACAAACACATCCACTCTCAACCTAGTCAAATCGAACCATCGTACACCGAGAGGAGGAAAGAAAATGAGTTGAAATGGAAAGCCCAAGAGGAGGTCTCCCTTGGATTAGCCAACTAAAAAACAAGCTACTCATGAAAACAAGAAGCAAATACATAATATAAAGAGACATAATATTGAAATGGAGCACGAAACTTAACTTAATGCAAGAAAACTTGAACTATAAAGAAAGAAATACAATACCCATTTTGAAACTAAAAATGAAGAAAGCTTGAAAACATTAATGGTGAAATGAAGAACATGTAACTAAACTTGAAATGAACTTGAAGTAAATGACATTAAGGTGCAAGAGTTAAAGATTACAAGAGATTAAAAGCTTACCACAACTAAAATGGAAAGGAAAATGCAAAAACATAAGCTTTCTAATTACTATTCATCATCTTCTACATTGAACTACTCCTAGCTTAGGTAGCCCCCCCTAAAAACTTGTGTGAATGCTGAATATATGGAGTGTTAGTCTTCAAATTTCGTCCATGGTGGTCCCTAGGGTCTGTTTGAAAGGCCTTCCATCAATAAGGGGTTGAATGGATGGGTAGTGCAGGCTAGCAGGCTGTGTCTCCTCACTCAGCAGCTTCTCTCTCCTCTCTCCACATTTATGACCTATGCTCCAAAATTCCAAGAGGAGGTGCATGAGGGGGTGTTCTATATGCTGGGAGTGTTAGGGAGTTGTAGGAGAATGTCATGTAGGGTACCACGAAATACAGGTCTGAGTTGTAGAGCGGTTGGGTAGAATAGCAGAGCATACCGGTACTGCGTACTGGTACATCGAACTCCATAGTCTTTACCGCACCGGTACGCAGTACCGGTACACTATGTTCCAGTGGCTAGACCGTACTGGTACACTTCTGCATCTTTGTTTGGATTTTCTGATTTCATTACTCCAAAGCTTTCCTCTGGCCATTCTTTCACCTCCAATCATCTCAAAACATCTAGGAAGGCCTTAAGGAGCATTAGTTAGCACTTTTTAACTGCAAACACCAAATATCATCGTTAATAATTCAACAGATATAACTCCAAACATTTAATCTTCAAAAGCAGTTTAAATATTATGATTAGCACCTAGAAATATGCAATGTTTTATGCTAATCAGTCATTCGGGTTGACGAATGCCCTGGCGGCATTCATGGATCTCATGCATAGGGTGTTCCAACCCTACCTAGATCAATTCGTCGTGGTCTTTGTTGACGATATCTTGATCTACTCCAAGTCTGAGGAGGAGCATGAGGATTACTTGAGGGTTGTTCTCCAGACCCTAAGAGACCATCAGTTGTGCACCAAGTTTAGCAGGTTTGAATTTTGGCTTACAGAGGTGAATTTTTTAGGACACGTGGTTTCGACTTCGGGTGTATCCCTGGAGTTAGAGAAGGTTGAGGTAGTCATGAATTAGAAGAGGCTAAAGTCAGTATTCGAGATACGCAGTTTCTTGGGATTGACAGGGTACTACCAGAGATTCATTGAGAACTTCTCTTAATTAGCTGCACCTATGACCAAGTTGACCCGAAAAGAGGTCAAGTTTGAGTGGAATGATTTGTGTGAGAAGGCATTCCATGAGTTGAAGAGGATGCTTACTTTTGCTCCTATTTTGATAGTCCCGAAAAGGGGACAGAGGTACACAATGTATTGTGATGCCTTGAAGGATGGACTTGGTTGTGTTTTGATGCAATCGAGAAAAGTTGTGGCTTATGGTTCTCAACAGTTAAAGAATCATGAGCATAACTATCCTACGCATCGCATAAAGTTAGTGCCCATAGTCTTTGCCTTGAAGGTTTGGTGCCACTATCTATACGGTGAGCAGTTCGAGGTATTTTCAGACCATAAAAGTCTAAAGTATATCTTCACACAGCGGGACCTCAACATAAGGCAACACAAGTGGATGGAGTATTTGGAGGACTATGACTTCACTTTGCATTACCATCCTGGTAAGGCGAATGTGGTGGTTGATGCACTTAGCCGAAAGTCATGTGAAGTCTTGGCTAGTGTGGATTCCTAGGAGTGACAGATGCTCGAGACTGTGGGACAGTTTGGGCTATGCTACATGGATCAGGCTCAGGGCACTTTGGGGAGTTTAGTGGCTACGCCTTCCTTATTGAGTAGAGTGATAGAGTCCTAGGGGCAAGATATAGAGATTTTGTCTATTAGGGATCGAGTACAGTCAGGTACAAGTGACAAGGGTTAGACCATTCATACGGATGATAATCTTCGATTTAGGGGCAGAATTGTGGTTCCCCAGTCTGCGAAGCTAAGAGAGAAGATCCTTAGAGAGTTCCATTACTCCCGTTTTGCTGTGCATCCAGGTGGCAGAAAGATGTACCACGATTTTTTTCGCCAGTATTATTAGAGCGGAATGAAGAAACACATTGAGAATTTTGTTAGCCGATGTCTCACGTGTCAGCAGGCAAAGGCTGAACACCAGTGACCAGTAGGGTTACTCCAGCCCTTGGAAGTAGCTGAGTGGAAGTGGGAGCATGTCACGATAGATTTTGTGACTCACTTGCCACGAACATCGCGAGGGCATTATGTGGTATGGGTGATAGTAGATCGACTTACAAAGTCGGCACACTTGTTGGCTGTGCGGATGACCTTCACACTGGAGGAATTCTGCAGGTTGTATATGCGGGAGATTGTCCGGTTGCATGGGGTATCCATATCGATAGTATCGGATTGAGATCCTAGGTTTATGGCTCATTTTTTGGAGAGTTTCCAGCGAGCCATAGGGACACAGTTGATGATGAGCACTGTATTTCATTCCCAGATAGATGATCAGTTTGAGATGACCATCTAGACTCTAAAAGACAAGCTACGGGCATATGTCCTAGATCTCAAGGGTAGCTGAGAAGAACACTTACCCTTAGTGGAGTTCGCCTACAACAACAATTATCAAGCGAGCATATAGATGGCACCCTATGAGTTACTTTATGGGAGACTTTGCATTTTCTGGTTCGTTGGACGGAGGTAGGAGAGAGACCCTCTATGGGTCTAGAATTTGTTAGAGATACCTCGGAGAAGGTGGACTTGATACGGAAGCATCTTTTCACAGCTCAGAGCCGACAAAAGAGTCATGCCGAAAGACGGCGGTGACCTCTAGAGTTTGAGGTGGGAGATCATGTTTTCTTGAAAGTGATACCTAAGAGAGGAGTGGTCAGGTTCAGCAAGCGGGGAAAGCTGTCGTCAAGATATATCAGACCCTTCGAAGTACTTGAGAGGATTGATATAGTTGCTTACCGGTTGGCGTTACTGCCAAATCTATCAGGTGTTCACTCGGTATTCTATGTCTCCATGCTTTGGAAATACACACCAAATTCCACTCATGTGGTGGATTGGGGTGAGCTTGGTGTTGATGCAGATGAGACCTTCGAGGAGGGACCGGTGTGCATCATGGATAACCGAGATCAAATTGAAGTGAAGTTGCTGTGGCAGCACCGAGGAGTCCAGGAGGCGACATGGGACTGTGAGGACACTATCCGTACCAGTTATCCTTTCTTATTCGAGGATGTAGGTATATTTTTTGTAGTTATGAGTACGTTATACTTGTCGTATATGCATGTGGTTGAATGTGCATGTGTGTGTGAATTTCGTGGACAAAATTCTTTTAAGAGGGGAAGAATGTGAAACTCGGGTAAATTTGAACTTTTTCTAAAAAAGAACAAAATAGTAATTTGCCACTATAATACGAAATTAAAATACGTATTTCTATAGAGCTCGGATGATGCAATGGACTTCACCATTGGATTCGTCTCGCAAAATCAAGTTGCCCAATCAATTTTTATCGAATTCTAAAATAGTTAGATTTTTTACGTTTTACAAGACAACTAGGTGTCGGATGACCTCACAAACGTCCCCAAAAATAAAATTTATAAAAATAATTTGAACTTAAACCAGGACAAAATTAACTCGTTTCGGGACAAAAATGGACCTGGAAATGGGAAACGTGCGGCGCAACGTGGACCGTACAATTAAAGAGTATAAATACGGGAGAAATATCTGATTTCTCCCCATTTCTATCGGGTGTGACAAGTTAGAAGAGAAAGAGAGAGAAGAAAGAAAAGAAAAATACAAATTTTTACCTTCTCCCTACGATCTACGGAGCTCTGTTGGTTGAATCGATTCAGATCAAGAGTTAAAGTCGATCACCTCGATGAGAGCTACACAACCATACCAAGAATAAAGGATTTCACCGAAGATCCAATGAGGAGATTTTGGAAAATCAAGGGTTTGGAGTTAGGGTTGTGTCCTAGAAGTTCTCTACACTTCGTTTTACGCTTCGAGAGGTAGGGTTCCCTCCTATATTGGTTTATTTCTAACCAATGGTGTCCATAGGAAATGGTTAGGTGTATAGAAATTGCCTATTGTTATGGAGATGAGGAAATTAGTATAGAAATGGCTTAGACCAATTTCTAGCTGAATTTGGTATAGGGAAATTACTTGTATAATTTCTTGGAACTTGTTATTATGTGAGCAATTTTGTGTGATAACATGATTGGTGCCTTAAAGGTGTTTGCTAAATGCCTATGTGAGAATTAAGTTTGTTATGGCATGAATGATATATAACATGCTTGTGATATTGTTGTTGATATATTCTTTGTGATTAATTGACGGTGTTATAGATTTTGGTGATTACATGCATATGATGTATGTTGTCATGGAATATGATGATATATGTTTATATTGCTCATTTGACATTCATTACATTTTGGGCATAAAAGTTGGCATCTCATTCATGGGCTTTAGGCATGAGTGTGGGTGTGTGTACATGGTTTAATCAAACACTACTCTTGGTGCTTGATAAGTGGACTCAGGAAGGTTGGATCGAAGATCTGGCCGAGTTTCATGTTGCATGAAAAACTTGTGTTGGGCATAGCAAGAAGGGATAGATTCTCCCTCGGGTGAAATCTCTCGGCCACTTGGTTCATACACTCCCCTATGATGAAATTTTGAAAAAGTGTAATGGTGTACGAAGCCAGCGATGTGATTCCAAAATTCGATACCCAAATAAAGACACATGAATTTGTTTTATAAAATAGTCATTCGGTGGGAAACATCAATGACAGGGGCTTGGAATTGTCCTGGATTTTCATACATGTAGCATTGCATGGGTAGAAAGGAGCCGGTGAAGGCTCGAGGTATATTGCATGGGTGAGTCTCATCTCATTTCATGGCATGACATAGTAGAATTCCAATATAGAATTGTATATTCTTGATTGGAATGGATAATGGTTGTTGATTGTTGCATGTGCACATTTCATATACACTTAGGTTGGGGAGTAGCCTTTGTAGGAGATACTCTATTGAGCGTAGCTCACCTTATACGGGAAAACATTTCAGGTGGGGGATACACCCTGGTGGACGGTTTTTATTCTGGGCCTCGAGGATGAAGAGAGGCCGACTTGTGGCCTTTGATCTGTATTTTTGTAAAACATTGTAAAATCATGTTTTGTATAAGCAATCTTTTGAAAATGATTGTAATAGAATTGTTTTAACTGTATTTGATGTACTTATGTGTTATATGAGTTTGGGTAGGTTTGAAATGAATTGGAGATTGAAAATAGGTGAAATAGACAAATTTGGGCAGGACCTACCAGTAGGACCTATTGGTAGAACGTGGAAATAGACAAATCTGAGCAGGACCAACCAGTAGGACCTATCGGTAGAACGTGGTTCAGTGGGCAACACCTATCGGTAGGATCTCGTATAGGCAGAATTTGGCTTCAGGTAAGACCTACCGGTAGGACTTTTCTAGTTGGCACAACTTGGGTTCTCCAAAAATCTGAAATTTTAAAACTGTTTTGCCGTGCTTTTTGGGCTTTGAGTTCTTTGGTTCCAAGGATATATGTGGAGATAAAATAAGGATAAATTGTGGTATATTGGACCCGGTTGGGTTAAATGGAAAAATATGCGTGTGTTATACATGTGGATAACGATCCCGGTTAAAGGGATTCTATTGACGTAATGTCGGATTGGGAGACAATCACGGATATTTCCACGGGTTGACGGATGGTCAACGGTTAACAAAAGACCCCGGTTTTAGGGGCATCACAATATGGTGATTCATTTCATTTATGTTTAGAAAATCTCAAAAAAGTGTTCATTCGATGTGAAGAAACAAACCTTGTCTTAAATTGAGAAAAATGTCATTTTATGGTTACACAAGGTATTGTTTTAGATCATATAGTGTCTAAAAAAGGGATCAAAGTTGATAAATCTAAAATTGATCTGATAGCTAATCTGCCTTCCCCAAAAACTGTAAAAGATATTCTCTTTTTTCTAGGCCATGCAGGATTCTATAGAAGATCCATACAAATTTTTAGTTCAATATCTAAACCTATATGTAATCTTTTATGTCAGGAAACATTATTTTGAATGGAATGATGCATGTCAATTAGCATTTGATAAATTAAAAAGTGTGACGCCCCTAAAATCGGGGGTCATTTATTAACCGTTGACTATCCGTCAACCCGCAAAAATACCCATGATTGTTGTACAACTGGGTGACACGTCAATAGCATTCCCTTAACTGGGATTATAACCCATACGTGTAACCCGTGTATATTTTATCCTTTATTTGTATCGTGATCCAATGTATTACATTTCATACTCCATTATAGTCCATTTACATCCTTGGAACCCAAGAACCCACATCCCAAAAACTTGGCAACGTAATTTTAAAATTTCAAAATTTTGGAAAGAGTACCGGTGCTATAAACCTTCTGAAAAATCCGTACAGGTATGCTCTACCTTCTGGACAAGGCTATACCGGTACTGTTAACTCACTGGAAAATTTGTATCGGTATGGGTAACCCTTTGGACCTCGTCGTACCGGTACTCAGTACCGGTACTGTTTGCCCACTTTTGCCTATTTCACCTACTTTTCATTTCCAATCCATTCCAATCTATTCTAATACCATCCAAAACATGCTTAATAAGGTTTTTCACGTAAAATTTATTATATACGAGTTCTATTACCGATAATTCCATATGATTACATGCCCAAAAATATAATTTTCACAAAATTTATACAAAATGAGCTATCAAAAGCCACAAGTTGACTCTCTTCATTTTTGAGGCTCGAAATGAGAGTCCTTCGTCGGTGTGAACCTCGCACTTGAAACGTTTTTCCGGATAGGGTGAGCTACACTCAATAGAGTATCTTCTACAGAGGCTACTCCCCCCTAGATTCATATGAAATGTGCACATATAACAATCAACAATCATAATCCATTCCATACTAGGACATGTCATTCGAGACGAAAATTTCTACCATGTCATGTCATGATATGAGGTAATACTCACTCATGCACCTTAATCCGAGTCCTCACCGACTCCCGCAACACAATACAATATTAATGTGTAGCAAATCTATCATTGATGAATTTCATCCAATTATCATTTTGAAATAAAGGTCATGTGTTTATAAAACCAAATTTTGTTGGATGATACACATCGAATGACCATTTGTAAAAAATTACAAGTACACTTTTCTGAAATTTCACCTCAGGGGAGTGCACGAACTAGGTATTTTATAAAAAAAAATCATGTGTCTTTATTGGGTAGCGGAGTTTTGGTATCACACAGCAGGTTTGACAAACCAATACACTTTTCTGAAATTTCACCTCAGGGGAGTTTATGAACCAGGTAGCAGGGTCTTGCACCCGAGGGGGGATCTGTCTTTTTTTTTTTTTTAAGTTAAACCCATGTAGGGAAAAATTTATTAATAACAAAATTATAAAGAAATTAGGGGAGGACAAAATTATATTATCAAGAAATTAGGGGAAGACATAAACCGTGCCCCTTACATAATAAGAGACATTTAAAAGTTTACGTTAAATGCAATTACATTTCCATCATATTCTTGATGCGCATAACTCCTTTAGAAATTACTTCCACATGGTGGATCCATGGCAACTCAAGCGAATTACTTTTCAAAAGAATCTTGCTTGAATTTTCTATATGTCTTTCCTTTCAAGACCAAAGTCTCTAATTGACTGGCCCACCACTTACCTTCCCAACGTTGGAGTCTATCACAAGCATGTGATCTTTTGTTGAATTTCTGAAAAAGGCAAAACTCTTTGAGTGCAGTTGCTGAAGAGCAGTAGCACTCCAGCTGTACTAGAAGAAAAACTGTAAAGTAGCCCACTCCAGTCAAAGTAGAGAAACTCCAACTGAGAATAGACCTAAACCAGAAACCATTAATGCCTAAAACCATATTTATTATTTTGCTTTGTGATTTTGAATGGTAGTATGGATTTGGATTTGGACCTAGTCATCCTTGTAGAATCTTCCCTTGATGAAACATTGCTCAAAGCCATCGCCAATGCAGCTAGCTTATCCTCTTTTTGTTTCCTTTTCTTCTCAGTATTATTGAGCTTTCTCAGTAATTCCTTGGACGTAGCCATAAAATATTTATAATCTATAATTGGCTCTAAAACATCCGCCTCTCCATTAGAGAAAAAGCCTTTTGTGTTTTTATGAACAATAGGTTCTTTGGCATAGTCATCCGTAGAGAAAGTGCCATTTAATTTCAATGCTTGATGAATCTCTTCCCTGGACATTGTTGGAATGAACTCCTCTTGACTGTGGACACGCTGGTGAACTGCCTCCACCATCTACTTGGTAACAAGCATTGGCTTGTACAAAGAATCATAATCATGCTTATTTAGAACACATAAACCATAAACAATGGGAACCTCTTCCAAAGAATCTTCAATACCATACTTAGGATCATCATTTGAATTGGAAATCTCACCATCCTCATGATTCAAATTAATCAAATTGAAAGAGACTGTTCTTGTAGTTGTGTTAGGCGGCACCTTTCTATCATCAAGAATTAAAGAACCCATGTTGTTTGGAGAAGGAATATGATCCTTGTAAGACTCCTACAACATTATTGCTAAAATTGCAGCCTCTTTTTCTGCTACATGAACAGTAGCTTGAGCAGCTGCATCATTTATTATACCTTCATACTCATTTGCATTTACATTCTCTACATCCATTGGAACCATGGTTTTTGGAGCAGTAGGCTCTTCATTTGCATTTACTGCCTCTGCATCATTTACCAAATGCTGAACGCTACAATCAAAAACAAGAGAAAGGGCCTGTTCTCCTTGGGCTATACCCTCACCCGAAGTCTCCAAAACATGCACACAGTCTTTGCTTGAGTGATCACCCTTTTCCATGGATCGTAAATCTTTTACTGAATTTTCCATGTTGAGAATTTGGATATCCTATTCTTCTTGATTTTGCACATCCGGGGTTGCTATTTTGGAATCGGGGTTACCAACTATAGTATACCCATTATTATTTTGTTTCCAAACTACCTCATGCTTCTGAGCCTTGAATGCCGGTCTTGATTGCTTGTGAGTTAGACTTTCTTTGTTTTGCTCCTTGGAGTTATCCGTTTGTTCAATATTCTTTCCTTTTACTATTGCTAAATTTATGCTATTTGATTGGTTATTACCTTGTAAGGTCACGGATTCTGCTGGATCTTTTCCTTGCGAATCTTTAGTATCAAATGGATCCTTTCCTGGCAAGTTCTCTGACTTAAATAGTTTCTCTTTCCTGCAATCGTCTTCTATTGGCCCTTGCTTTCTACAGGAATTGCAATATTTCTTAGTTTTTTCATATGCTATCTGTTGCCATCTTGCATCTTCGTCTCCCATATCCAACCAAATTCTGGATGGATTTTTTGCCAAGAGATTTACTTCAATGCAGACTCTAGCTACTCCTGGTCTAGCCAAAGATAACGTGGATTGATCATAGGCTAAAACTTTACCAATAGGCTTTACCAGCAACTCCAAATACTGCTTTTTGAAAAAACTCAATGGTAACCTTGGTAAAGATATCCACATGGGCACAATGGAAGGCTCTATGCCAGGAACAAATGCAGAGAACCATTTGAAAAATCTGAACAGGTAGTCTTCAATCATGGTTGCATCTTTCAACCAAATTTTTACATAGTCTTCATGTTTTTCGAACCTTATTAAAATATATCTAGGATCCATTGACCCTATCTCAAACTCTCCTTTCAAATCCCATTTTGAACGAATAACTTCTCTTATCCCTCCCAAACTTAGACGTCTATAGGCACATTTACCTGTCAATTCATACTACAAAGATGAGCAAGACTGCTTGACTTCTTCATTGGTGAAGTAGAAGGCCGATTCTCCTTCATAAAATACAACTGGTTTTTTGATCTTGGGGATAGATTCTTGCATATGAAAAGGATTAACAGGCTATTTAAAGAGTGATGCAAAGGTTTGTTGAGGTTGTGATTGATTTGCCGGCTATAAATCTGTTGGCTTTGGAGGTATTAAGGAAGAACTTGGTGAAGAACTCATGAGTGGAATATTCAATTCTATCTAATAAACATCAAATTGAAAACATAAAAATATCCAAAAGTACTAAAAACCAAGTGCATCCAGGGGGGGATCTATCCCTACTTGCTATACCCGACACAAGTTTTTTATGCAACCACGCGACTCAGTCGGATTTTCAATACAACTTTTCTGAGCCCACCATCAATCACCAAGTATGGCGTTTGATTACACCCTATACACACACACCCACATCCATGCATAATGCCCATGAATGTGATGCCAACTTTATGCCTAAAATGCAATGAGTGCAAAATGAGCAATTTAAACCGCATGTCAACATATCCCATGGCAATATATATCTTAAGCAAATAATTACCACAATTTATCATGATGCTAATATATTAACAACATGCACCAACAATAATTCACCAGCATGTTATTACACAGTTTATGTCAATAACATACTTTATTCACAAGGCACTGTATAAACACATAGCATGCCAAAATAAACTTAATTCTCACATAGACATTTAGCAAAACACTTTCAAGGCACAAATCATATTATCACACAAGATTTCCCTATACCTAACTTAACTAGAAATTGGTCTAAGCCATTTCCATACCCCTTTTTCCTCATTTTCAGAACCATAGTCAAGGGACCTATGTTATTCTATACACTTACCCATTTCATAGAACATCCTAGGTAAGAAATAAATCAAAGTAGGAGGGAACCCTACCTCTTGAGTGTAAAACAATGTGTAGAACCTTCAAGAACATAATACTACTCCAAAATCTTGATTTCTCCAAAATCCCCTCTTTGAATCTTCGGTGAAATCTTTCGTTCTTGGTATGGCTGTATAGCCCTCGTCAAGATGATCGACTTTAAGTCTTGGTCCGAGGGATTGCGACCGTCAGAACTTTGTAGATCGAAAAAAGAAGGTAGAAATCTTATTTTTTTCTTTTCTCTCCTCTCTCTCTTTCTCTTCTAGCGTGTGAAGTAGGATGAAAATAGGGAGAAAATTAGATATTTCTCCCTATTTACACCCTTTAATTGTGCGGTCCACATTACACCGCACGTTTCTTATTTTACTGGTCCGTTTTTGTCCCGAAATGAATTAATTTCATCCCGATTTAAGTTTAAATTAATTTTATTTGAAATTTCTTTCAATTATAAGAAAATTTTATAAAATTTATTTTGGGGACATTTGTGAGGTCACCCAACATCCAGTTGTCTCATAAAATGTAAACAATCCGACTATCTCAAAATTTGAAGAAAATTGATTGGGTAGCTCGATTTCGAGATACGAATCCAACAGTGAGGTCCATTGCATCATCCGAGCTCTAGAAAAATATAGATTTTAATTCTACATTATAGTGGCAAATTATCGTTTTGCCATTTTTTGGAAAAAGTTCAAATTTACTTGGATTTTACAAAAAGCATGCATATTTTGGCACCTATTATACAACCTCCTAATTGGTCTTTACCTTTTGAATTAATGTGTGATGCAAGTGATGATGCAGTAAGAGCAGTATTAGGTCAAAGAAAAGATAGAAAACCGTATGTTATCTACTATGCGAGCAAAACTTTAAATGATACACAAATAAACTATTCAACTATAGACAAATAACTACTTGTTGTTGTATTTGCCTTAGATAAATTTTGTTCATATCTGGTTGGATCGTCAATTGTGGTGTTTACAGATCATGCAACTTTAAAATATTTGCTTACTAAGAAAGATTCTAAACCACGTCTATTACGATAGATATTGTTACCTCAAGAATTTGATCATATCATTAAGGATAAGAAAGGAGTAGAAAATGTGGTAGCAGATCACTTGTCAAGGCTAAATTATGAAATAAAGAAAGAACCAACTCCGATTAAAGAAACCTTTCTAGATGAACAACTGTTTATAATAATAGAAGTACCATGGTATGCAGATATAGCTAATTATTTAGTCACTGGTATTATTCCCTTTTATTATACCTTGTCTGATAAGAATAAATTTCTAAGTGAGGTACGTAACTTTTTTGGGAAGATCCTTATTTGTTTAAATATTGTAAAGATCAAATAATAAGGCATTATGTACCTAACCATGAAATAGGTCAGGTCATTCAATTTTGTCACTCTGAAGCTTGTGGAGTTCATTTTGCTTGAAAGAAAACCGTTGCTAAAATTTTGCAGTGTGGATTTTATTGGTCAACTCTATTTGAAGATTTTCATATCTTTTGTTTAAATTGTGACAGATGTCAAAGATTGGGAGATATTTCAAAAAGAAATAGGATGTATTTAAACCCTATTTAAATTGTTGGGGCATCGATTTTATGGGTCTACTTTTCCCATCTTTTGGATATCTATACCTTTTGTTGCAGTCGACTATATCTCTAAATAGGTAGAGGTAATTCCATGTATAAATAATGACCACAGAACAATGATTAAGTTTTTAAAAGAGAATATTTTTTCTAGATTTGGAATTCCTAGGACCATTATAAGTGATGGTGGATTACATTTTTGTAATAAATATTTTGAAAATCTTATGAAAAAATACTCGATTTCACATAAAATATGCACTCCGTGTCATCCACATACAAGTGGACAAGCTGAATTACCTAATAGGGAGATAAAATATATCTTAAAAAAAATAGTGAATCCAGATCGTAAAGATTGGTCCTTAAGATTGACTTATGCGTTTTGGGCTTATCGTACTGCGTATAAAACTATTTTAGGAATGTCTCTGTATCGGTTAGTTTATGGAAAACCAAGTCTCTTGCCTGTGGAATTAGAACATCGAGCATATTGGGTAATCAAAATAATAATTTTTGATATGGACAAAGCTGTAATATCTCGCAAACTTCAAATTAATGAATTGGAGGAATTAAGAAATGAAGCTTATGAAAATGCAAAGATTGCGAAGTCAAGAACAAAAATTTTTCATGATAAAAATATAATGTGGAAATCATTTAAACCATCTCGAAATGTTCTCTTGTATAATGCAAAGCTTTGGTTATTTCCTGAAAAATTAAGATCTAGATGGACAGGTCCTTATATTATCAAGCAAGTTTTTGACTATGGAACAATTGAAATTAAAAATTCATTAACCTAAAATGTCTTTAAAGTAAACAGTCAAAGGCTTAAATCATATTATGATGGTTTTACTCAAGATATGACTTATGTACAACTTTTTGATCCTGTTTATGTGCTCTAAAAAGTATATTGTTGTTTAATTCTCAATAATATTACTAATTAGTTGTAATTTATTTGAAAAATTAAATCTCCTGAGTAACAACTAGATATCCCAATCGTTGAAAGACAACAAATTGTTGGTTTTTATTATCAGTATTGATTATCACTGTTTTATACATTGTAGACAATGTCTAATTTAAGTTGGGTAGGTATGGGTAAAATTTAATTTATGTGTAAACTTACTTAGGTGTGAATATAGTTATATTTGTGTTTAGTATATTAAGTTCTATATATATATATAAAAAAATTGTCTTTGTGATTAGCAGACGTTAAAGAACCAGATAGTAAGTCAATTTGAAAAATAAAATAAAATCATTTTTTTGTATAATGGACGAAAAACTATTTTGGTTAAGTTTAATTATACTACATGATCTTCCAAAAGATATACATGTATTGATCATGCAAAAAGCTAGAAAAGTCAGAAACTTAGAAATTTTTGAAAGCCAATCACGCCCCCTATGTGGAACAAGTACATTTGCTAAATGCTGAAGATCAAAGTGTCTCGGTGATTGTATAAGATGTGGTCGTTTAGAAAATTTAAGACAATATAATCAGTGTGTAGAACCAATTTCAGGTCGAGCGTTAGATCATCTCTGGTGGATTAGATATGGACAGAGTAAGGATTATCCTGAGATGCCATCCTATTCTACCACAATGTTAACAAGATACGTAAGAAGTGAAGTTAACCGTGTCACTGGTAATATTGATCCAGACAGTTCTAACTTTGAATCACTCTGATCAAATAATGTATATTTTGAAATAATTGTATGTATTTGAAAATAATTGTACATATTTGTAAATATTTGTGAATAGTTGTAAATAACTGTAAATAAATGTAAATACTTATAGATTAATTAGGAAACTTATTAAATAATAAATAACAAATAAAAATTAAAAACAACCATTTTTTGACAAGAAAAAAAGTAGTTAGCAAAGTTTTGTAGAATATATAAAATTGTATTTAATTTTATAAACTGCAAGAATTTAAAGGAAAAAGAGCAGAATTGCAGAAAATCATAGAAGCAGTTTGTAGTTGCAAACCAAAAAACTAGCAAGATATAAATGTTCGGACGGTGGGGATTGGCGTCCGTACAGCAGTGCCCCTATAAATACTCCTTCCATGCAAAAACCGATCATTTCATCTCCCTCACAAGCCAAATTTCAAAATAGCCGAAATTCTGCAAAGAATAGCCCTCAAATCTGCTTCACTTGACCCTTTTTAGTCAAATCTTCTCTGATTATTCACTTACCCATCACATTTTGAAGGTATCTACCGATTGAAATCAGTTGAAATAGAGTATTTGAAGAGAAATCAAGAAAAACATGGATTCGAGATGACAAACGAGATGATCTTCAAGTCGTGCACAAAGAGATCCACCTCAAGCACCTCTACAACAACCTAGAGCAGGGAATATCTTCAATGAGGTGATGTTTGAGAATTTTGAACAATAGGCCTGGTATGAAGCTAACTTTCTAACTAAAACTTTCATTTCTGAAAGTCCAGTTATTTATGAGGATTTTGAGAACATAAGAGTAAGATAAATTGTTGATGAAAGAGGATGGTTGCATTATGTTAGATTTGTTGCTCCTGCTTATGACTGTTTAGTTTATGAGTTTTATAGTAATGCTGAAATAATTGGAGAAAGACAATTATGTGTGTTCGTACGGGGTATTGTTTTTCAAGTTACACTGGCTACTATAACCTATTTTTTTCAACCCATGCAAAGACCAGAAAACTAGCAATATCCCTACACCGAATTACCTGATTTGAATTATATAGGAAGAAAAGTGACCAGTAATCTAGAGTTTACTTGGGGTAGACACAATAAATACATAAAGTAAGGGGATCTAACAAACAAATACCGAATTTTGAATTTAATAACAGTATACAATTTGTTACCCCGAGCCCAAAAGAATCAAATTATACTATGCAAGCCTATTTCTTATATGCATTTGGGATGTGACACACAATCGATCTGCAAACTTAATCATGGATCAAATGTTGCTTACAGTAGATCGAAAGAAACCCTCACTCCCATATGCTATGTTAGTCTCTCAATTATGCAGGAACAGGGGAGTAATTACTGATCCTATATGGAAAATAGTGGAACATTTTGGAGCATTAGATAAAACTTCATTGAAAAAGAGTCATGGAGGACAGCTTGAAGAGCAACCTGAAGTACCACCTCCACCACAAGAAGAGCCATTCCAACCCCCTGAAGAATTTTACCCGCAAGAACAACAACAGCCACAAGAGGATCAACCATACATACTAGTGGATGACATAACTGACAGACAAATTCTGCTAGTATTGGAGACCACGGTTAATCAACTCAATCAAAAAATGGATGATTATGAGCAGAATCAGACTGAGATCTTGAGAATATTGAGAACAGTTCATTAGAGGACCATCTACTTCCTAAAGACTGGAGATTCTACATAAAAACTTTGCTATCTTTCACTCATCATTTAAATTATGCACTTTTATTTTATATCTTGAACTTATTTATGTTTTGAACTTGTTTGTGTTCAAGTTTGTTTTTGTTAAATTATGGAATTTATGCTTTTAAGTTAGGAAAACTAGTTCATATGATTCATGGTTAAATGAAGTTATTATCTTAATGCTTTGCAAGAATAGTCTTAATCTGATCACTTGGGATTTTCATATTTTAGTTGTGTTTTATCTCAATATTTTTGTTTAAACTTATTCTTAAAAGCAAAATTAGATTTCTTTATTGTTAAAAATCTTGTGAAATATTACACTCTTTGCATATACAGTGGAGATGCAAAACCTAGTGCAGATTTTGAACCAATCTTTCTTGGAGAGACATTCTACATCTACTCAAATAAGAATCTTCGATTCAGCGGTAAATTTTCCTTGAATAATTGCATTAGCTTTGTTTTGATTAGCACTTATTGAATTATATTGTTAGCATTATCCTTAACTTTCATTTAGAAATTATACAAATATATGATTTCTAAAAAATGATCTTAGGCCATGTTTGATTAAATTTGAGCCTTAACCATTTCCTTTACAAAATTATATCCTTAGTCAGCCGTGATTGAGACTAATAGAATATAAATTCTTTTCTTGAAACCAAGAAATACCCAAGCCAGATAAAAATATATTAAACCTACCTTTCTATCTAATTTTCTTGCACCCTCTTCTAAATCAGTAGGATACAAAAAAACAAAAGAAGAAGAAAAGGTAGAAATGGACAAGGAAAGGCAAAAGAATGATCACTGTTCAAAGAAGAGAAAAATCTATGAAATAAATTTTAAAGGAAAAAGAAAGAAAGAAAAGAGCCAAGAAAGTGAAAAATGAAAAAAATAAAAAGGATGAACCTGCAAAATCTTTGAAAAGATAGAACGAGGTGTGCCACAATATTTAAGAAAGATAGCGTTTGAATCCCACTGACGTCGTTTCATAAACCTTAAACAGATGGCCATATTACAACCCTAATAAAGTCCTTTTTGATTCTAGAAATCATGCATTTGTATTAATCCTATCAATCCAAAAAGGGAAAATGTTAATAATATATTTAATATAGTGTTAATATTTTTTTTTATGAGATTATGTCAAATTCCAGTTTATTCAAATAACCGATCTTTTGATTAACTACATGTGAGACTATTTGCTTTGTTAACTATATTCCAATCACATGTAGTTTTGAGAACAGTCACTATAACATGTTGTCATTTTTGCTGAGTGTATTCTAGGAAAGGATTGACATCAAGACTACCATAAAAGATGGTAATTTTCTTAAGTTATTTTTGAAAATAAAGAAATCACTGTACACACACAAGTTTTTATAAAAATATATAGATAATGTTACAACTAACGTGTGCTACTCTTATAGTGATTAGAAAAGGGACATATTCTACAATGCAGAAGGAATATTGATTTAATTTTATTTGTGAAAAATATGAATTATGAACTCCTAACTACTGAAGTTTGTAGGTAGCTTCACTAAAAACTTTCACGAGACAAAACTCATCCACTAGGGGTTTAAAGACTTGTTGCATACGCTAAATACAATCATAAAAAAAATCTACAAAATGATTTTACCTCTACATGTATTTTGTTTTGTTAATAGTTTATATAATTTACTAGGGACTAGTAAAGTTTAAGTTGGACAGTGTGATTAACCTAATTAGTCTATGAATTAGAGTAGTTAAATAAGTAATTTTATAAGATAAATTAGTTAAAAAATTATAAATTAGAGTTTTGTGCGTAAATTAGGGTTTTACGTGTGTATGTCTGAAATTTCAGGGTTTGATGTGGAATTACTAAAAAATACTAGGAATAATGTGTCAAAGCTTAAAAGAGCAAGGGACCAAAGTGTAAATCAACCAAGAGAAGCCAGCAAATCAAGGAGATAACCATCCAGCAAAGCACCATCGTCTGGACGGTGGTGGGGACTGTCTGAACGGTGGCTTAAGGCGGCTGATTCATTTGACACCTCATTCTTCCTCCCTTTCTATATATAGGCCATGCATGGCTTTGTTCTTAAGTTGGTCAGGCAGAGTGGAGCTCCAGAAAGAAATCCAAAAGAGAGAAAAGAAAGAGAAAAAAAGAAAGTCGTATACAATCCGGTCTGTCATACTCACAAATCGAAACTCTATATTTTTACATTTCTGTGTTATTTTTCTATTCGGATAGTTGAACTACCACCACCTTTTTGTCTTAACTAATAAGAAAGGTGATTGTATTTCAGTTGTTCCTTGTGAAAGAAGTGTCTGAGTCTATATTTTAATTACAGTTGTAATGAAAACTACCCACAGTCCTTTCTTGTCTGTAGTAATGAGGTAAACATATGTATAATATTGGTTAACTTCTGGAAATGCTGATGTTTTATTAAGTTCTATATATATATCTATATATATTGTATACTTCATGCATGATACAATGATATATGTAATTTTGGTGCTACGCTTGGAATTATGTCACAAGTGAATCATCAACCTGCCAGTTGAATATCTACAGTGTTCCATTGGTATGGTTTGACCTCCACTAGAGCACTAAGGATGTTTTATTGTTGCATGGTAAAAATCCTAAATGATCCTCATGAATGGCTTGTCCTTTTGGGTTATTAGGGTTGTTTAACTACTATACATAATTATCAGATTAATGACCTAAGTGATCCTCATGAGTGACTTGTCCTTCTAGATTACTAATATCATTTAACTGGTATACATAATAATATTGCCCATTGAATATCTACGATGTTCCATCGGTATGGCTTGACCTCCACCAGAGCATTGAGGATGTTTAACTAATACAGATTATAATATGATCAATTGAGTAATTCAAGTATTCCTCATGAATGACTTGTCCTTTTAGTTTACTCGGATTAGTCAATTGACACATATATAACCAGCTAGTCTAAGAAGTTACTGTGTTATGATTTATTAATACCACCAGCTAACATAAGAAGTTGTTGTGTTTTAGTTTATTATGTATGCACTTATTGTAATATGACCAATTGAGTAATTCAAGTATTCCTTATGAATGACTTGTCCTTCTGGTTTACTCGGATTAGTCAATTGGTACATATATAACTAGCTAGCCTAAGAAGTTGCTGTGTTATGATTTATTAATACCACCAGCTAACCTAAGAAGTTGCTGTGTTATGATTTATTAATACCACCAGCTAACCTAAGAAGTTGTTGTGTTATTGTTTATTATGTATGCACTTATTGTCATGAGATCAATTGAGTAATTCAAGTATTCTTCATGAATGACTTGTCCTTCTGGTTTTTTTGGGTTAATCAATTGTCACGGATACCACCAGCTAACCTAAGTAGTTGTTGTATGATGGTTTATACACATCAGACCTACTGGTTGACTTTTTAGTGACTTGGAAGTTAATTGTTGTAAGTAGCATTTCCAGTATTTAACTAATATAAAGCATATGGGATCCTTCAACTGAAGAGTACTTTTTGTATTATTGTCTTTTAACAATTTATCTCCAAACAAAAGTTTAATTAGACTAGTTATCAATCTAAGCTCACATCACAAGCTATTTCATGCCATCCTATTCTACACAACAACTTCACTATTTTATTTTGTTTCCTAATTTATTAAAACTCCTCGTGGGATCGATCTTGGACTTAAACTGAGAAAACTACAATTTGACCACTTATACTTGGGTGTATAATATAAATATCAAATCACAAAATAGGTTGAATCAAGGATTTTCTTGTATTGTGTTTTATTTGTAATGGAACTATTTTGTACATCTTGCTCGTCTATAGCAATAAGGCGTGAGTAGTCTGCTTATACCCTTTAGTGAAGGGTGAACATATGTACGATATTGTTTAAGTTATTGAAATGTCGACGTTTCAACTATGCTTTAATGTTATATATATACCTCCCATATTGATGGATGGTTACATATATAATATGCTCATGGTTATGAACACCGAATGACACTTAATGCTATATATCATACCATCTTTACTAATTATGTACTTCATTCATGATACAGTGATGTACGTGATTAGGCTTTATGTAACGATCGATAGATTGGTTATAGACGGGTTAAGTCTCGGCATAGCCAATGCTTTTGATTCAATGAATAAATCAGAATCTCATCATCGGTGAATCATCAACCTATCGGTTGAATAACTATAGTATTCCTCTGAATGGCTTGCCTTCTGGTTTACTATAGTTGCTTAACTGATATTTGAATTACTCAATCGACATCTCTGTACCATGCATTAGTTAAACAACCATAGTAAACCAAAAGGTAAGTCATTCAGGAGGAATACCACAGTTATTCAACCAGCAAGTTGATGATTCACTGATGATGAGATTCTGATTTATGCATTGAATCAAAAGCATTGACTATGCCAAAACTTAACCCATCTATAACAAATCTATCAAATGTTACATAAAGCTCAATCACGTACATCACTATATCATGCGTGAAGTACATAATTAGTAGAGATAGTATGGTAGATAGAATTACTTATCACTTGGTGTTCATAACAATGAGCATATTATAAATGTAACCATCCAACAATATGGGAGATATATATAACATTAAAGCATAGTTAAAACATTGGCATTTCCATAACTTAAACAATATCGTACATATGTTCACCCTTCACCAAAGGATATAAGTGAACTATTCATGCCTCATTGTTATGGACAAGCAAGAGGTGCAATATAGTTCCATTACAAACAAAATGAAGTACAGACAATCCTTTCCCGAGGAATAGTTAAAACACTACCACTCTTATCACCAATTAGGGCATAAAAGTGGGAAAGGTTCAAACCTCCAAGTAAAAAGGAATAACAGAAATGCAGAAGAATAAAAGCTTGCTAGAAAGCTAGCTGGAAATAGGTTCTATAGGGCTTCATTGTATTGTTTCTCTCTCTCTCTCTCTCTAACTGTCTCTGACTCTCTAGCGAAGACTCTGACTCTCCTGAACTTCCCTCCACTCTCTCAGGCTGAGAACACTAAACATGAAGCTAAGATGGACTATTGATAGAGGCTAGGGAGGTGCTTGAGGCGGTTAGACAAATGCTGTCCAATCTGGTACCTTGGCTGCATTAATTGACCAATGGGACAAGGCAGAAGGTTTAAGGTGGTTTGCCCACCATCCGGATGGTGGCAATCCTCTATAATTCTTCTTGCTTTGCTTGATGTTTAAAACTGATATTTGCACTTGCCTCCCCTATTGATTTAAGCTTGCACACTTTGCTCTCCATGACTTTGCGTAATTTTTGCACAAAGCCCTAAAAAACATAAAGTTTAACGCATTAACCCTAATTTATGCACTAACCTTAATTTCACTTACTTTGACTATTTTAACTTAATTCATTAACAAATTTAACCTAATAATCTATTTCAGTAACGCACTTTTTAGGTTTAATCACACTCCATAACCTAAACATTACTAGTCCCTAGTAATAGAAATAAATAACAGAACAAAATCACTTTAGTAGACTTCACGATAGCATTTAGCATATGCAACAAGCGGCTACACCCCTAGGTGATCCCTTGTGGACAAGTTTGGTCTCGTGAAGGTATCCAGTGAAGCTACCTACAAACATCAAGGTTAGGATACAATAATTCATATTTTTCACAGATAAAATTAAATCACCAATCCTTTGTTTTGCTAAGATACCTTCTTTTCATGATCACTATAAGAGTAACACACAGTAGTTGTAACACTATCCATATATTTTTAGAAAAACTCGTGTGTGTGTGTGCAATGATTCCTTTATTTCAAAAATCACTTAAGAAATATCACCACCCTTCACTTTGTTGTACAAGAATTAGCCTCGATGTCAATCATTTCTTGGAAATCACTCAGCAAAGAACACACTCTTGTTATAGTGACTATTACTCAAAAATTACAAGTGATAAGAATATTGTGAATGAAAGAAAATAATTTCACATGAAATATCATAAGAATGGTCATTTGAATAAAACTGGAGTTTGGTATAATCTCATGAAGGAATATTAAAATAGCATAAAACACATTATTAACATTCTCCCTTTCTCCTGAATAGATGGAAATAATACATGTGCATGACTTCTAGAATCAAAAAGGACTTTATTAGGCTTATAACGTGGCCATGGGTTCAGGGTTTAAGAAACAATGTCAAAAGTATTCAAAAGCTATCATTTCTTAAGTATTGCGGCACACCTCTTTCCTTTTTTCAAAATTTTCACACACATAGTATTCTCCATTCTTTCATTTTCTTTCTCATTTTTCACTTTCTTGGCTCTTTTCTTTCTTTTCTTCTTTTTCTTCTTGATAGCAATTTTTCTTTCTTCCACAAAATTTTTCTTTCTTTCTTTGAACAGTAGTCACTATATTCTTCTTTTTTTTTTCTCCCTTCTTTGCTCTTGCTTTTTCTTATCATACTAACTTTAGAAGAGGGTGCAAGAAAATTAGATAGCAAGGGTTAGTCAAATATATTTGTCTATGGCTTGGTTAACTTATGGATTTTATGGAAAAGAAATTATACTTTTAGGCTCAATCACGGCTAACTAGGGATATAATTTTGTAAAAAAAATGGCTAAGGCTCAAAATTAAAGCAAAAATGGCTAAGATCATATTCCAGAAATTATACACCTGCATAATTTTGAATTAAAAATTTAAGGAAATTGTTAACCATGTAATTCAATGAATGCCAATCAAAACAAAAATAATGAGATTACTCAAAAAAAGTTATCGTTGAATTGAAAATTCTTACTTGAGTAAATATGAAATATCTCTCCAAGGAGGATTGACTCAAAATCTGCAATAGGTTCTACATCTCCACTATATATGTAAGCTTAATAAAGGAGTGTGATATTTCAGAAAGTTTCTCAAAATAAGGAATTTTACATGCTCAAAGGAATGAGTTTCTATGAAAATATTAAGATAGTGCACAACTATTATATGAAAATCCCGCTTAATTGGGTTAAGGGTATCCTTGCAAAACATAAGAATAATATCATAATTTTAATGTGAATCACATGAAATACGCATCATAAATTAACAAAATTCAACCAAAAACAATAAATCAACTAGATTAACTTAAAAACCAAATTCAAAACAATATTCAAAACATAAAACTGAAATGAAATGCATAATTTAAAAATTGTTCAGGAAGGATAGTAGAAGTAATGTGGAATCTCTGAAGTCTCTAATCATGAAGTAGATGGGCCTCCATCGTAATGTCCTCTGAGTAGCCTCAAAATCTTGCTCTGATTCTGCTCATGGTCAACTATGCACTGATCGAGTTGGGTGATGCTAGTCCCTAGCTGGATAATACTGGTCTCCAACCCTAGCAATATCTATCGGTCAGATCAGTCATCAACTGGAATATATGGCTACTTCTCTTGTGGCTGAGGCTTCTCTAGTGGGTGAAAATCTGAACCTCTTGGAAATGGTTCATCATGCGGCGCAGGTCGTACCTCAGGCTACCCTTTGGGTTGCCCTCCATGGCTCTTTTTCAAAGACGTCTTGTCCAATGGTGCAAAATGGTCCACTGTTGGCTATGAGGGATCCGTTATCACTCTCTTACTCCAGCACAACTCAGATACTAACATAGCAAATGGGAGTAAGGTTTTCTTTACTTTCACAGTCAACATCATCTAGTCCATGATTAAGTTAGATAGATAAATAGTATGTCCCATCCCGAAAGCATATAGGAAGTAGGCTCTCTTAGTGTATATCTAGTTTTTTTGGGACTGGGGCAACAGACTATTCACAATTATCGTGTTCAAAATTTGATACTTGTCTGTCAAGTCTCCTTGCTTGATATATTTATTTGGCCTACCCCATACATAGTCTAGATTTCCTATCAATTCTATCCCTATGTCATTCATATTAGACATTTCAGTGTAAGGATATTGCGGGTTTGGATATCTAGGGATGGGATGGAAAAAATTCGCAATAGTGGCTAATGTAACTTGGAAAACCACTCCCTTAACATAAACACAAAACTCCCTACTCCCGGTTTCTTTCATATTACTATAAAATTCACGGACTAGACATTCATATGTAGGAGCAATAACTTAACATAATTTAACCAGCCCTGGGCAGCAAGATTCTGTCTTACTCCGGTATTCTCATAATCTGTGTATACAACAGGCGTTTCACAAATAATGATTTTATTGAAAAATTAATTGTGATACCAGACCTGTTGATTGATGTTCTCAAACATCACATTATTGTAAACATTCTGACCTTGAGGTTGCTGCGGGGACGCTTCTGATGGCGAAGATGATCCTCTCCTTGCCGACTCGAAGAACTTCTTATTCTCATTCTTGGATCCATTTTTTTTATTTCTCTCTTGATTTTTGCTTTCAACGGATTCTGATCAGTAAGAACCTATAAAATAGTATGGGTAAGTGTTTGATTAGAAGGGAATCAAAGAAAAACTACTGGGTGAAGCAAATCTAGGGAAAGAAGGCGCAAAGAGGCTGCTGTTTTCAAATTCTACTACGAGGGAAATCAGAAACTGATCATTTTTTACGCTGCTTGATGTATTTCATTGCAAATTCCTAATCTCTAAACATCATCCCTCAATGTGTCTATGACTTATGTGTATAAGGGAGTGTCACTCTCCCTCAGAATAATGCAAGAGATGGGGCAACAGAATGGTGGATGGAATGAAATGAAATGAACAAAATATGTGTGTGGAATGAAATGTGTATGTGAACAAAAGTGCTCCCCAAGCACAAGGAGCCTTTTGTGTGTCGTTGTTTTACTTGGAAAAGTATTCCAAGGTCGTCTCCTCAGGGAAGGAAAGTTCAAGTGTGGTGAAGGTGATTTTGTTGAAAAAGGAAAGTGTAAAATCTTGTAGTTGGTTTTGGTTTTGGTGAGTTGTGTTTTCAAAGAAAATGAAATGAAAACAAGTGTTGGCTAATTCGAAGAGCTCATTCCAATGGGAATGCCAATTCAACTCGAAATCTTCCTCCAATGGTGCATAGATGAACGATTGATTTGTGGGAAGTAAGGGACGAGATAGAAGTGAGGATCCAAGCATAACCTGTGACCAGGCCTACAGGATATCAAAGACTCACAACCGCATCCACACTCAACCTAGTCAAACCGAACCATCGTACACTGAGAGGAGGAAATAAAATGAGTTGAAATGGAAAACCCAAGAGGAGGTCTCCCTTGGATTAACTAACTAAAAATCTAGCTAATCATGAAAGCAAGAAAGAAATACATAATGTAAAGAGACATAATGGAGAAATGAAACATGGAACTTAAATTAATGCAAGAAATCTTAAACTATGAAGAAAAATATTCAATACCCATTTTAAAAGTTGAAATGAAGAAAAACTTAATATAACAATGGTTGATTCAAGAACATGTAACTAAACTTTTAGTAAACTTGAAATGAATGAGATTAAAGTGCAAGAGTTAAGGATTACAAGAAATTGAAAGCTTACTACAACTGAAATGGAAAAGAAAATGCAAAAATATAAATTTTACACTATTCATCATCTTCTTCATTGGATTTTCTAAGCTTAGGTAGCCACCCCCTTGAAATGCTTGTAGAATGCTGAATATATGGAGTGTGAGCCTTGCATTTTCGTCCATGGTGGTCCCTAGCATGTGTGTGCAAGCCTCCTATCAATGGGAGGTGAGTGGATGGCTTTTGACAGGCTAGGAATGGCTTAGCCTGCACCCATCATGGCTGCCCCCTTCTCTCCCATCCCCATTAATGTCCTTGCCTCCAATGTCTTCATCTAGGGTGTAGGATGCATGTAAATGTGTAAGGGAAGTTAGGGGACAAGTGGGAGAATTAATGGTAGGGACCTCATGAAAGTGGAGCATAATTTGCAGGCATTTTTGGGCATTCATCAAAGCATACCGGTACTGCATACCGGTACCCCGAACCCTAGTGGCTGAATCGTATTGACATGGCGTACCGGTACTCTTCTACTCTGGACCAATTTTTGGAGAATCATTATAACTTTTGATTCAACCATTTGTGTAAGCTGAAAGTTTGACACAATATAGAATACATCTAGATCTACAAATTTCATGTTTTGCACTTTTTCAGATTCGAAGTGGATCATGGTCAAAAAGGAGGATAACCGAGGTACTACTACAAAATGGTGTGGGTGCCGATGCCAATGTTACCAAACACCATTACCTCCTTGATTTCTTCCACTTTTAAGCCTCCAAATCCTCATGTAATGTGTCCATCTATTCACCACTCATCCACACATGGTTGCAAGGTTCTAAGATACATGATTTACACTATAATTACCTACAACATCGAAAATTCAACATTATTCATAATTTTGGCTAACTCTAAGTACCTAGATGCAAAGGTTGAGTTAAAATGCAGGTAATGAGGCCGTTAAGTATGCAATATTATGCATTCATCATGCTCCTCTGGTTTTTATATAGGCAGTACCATCCAGACACCACCACCACCGTCCGGACGGTGGAATCCTTCTGGTTTCCTGCTTGCTTGCTTTAGGCTCCTGACTGCTAGCCTTCTACTACTTTCCTGCTTCAGTTATTTTCCTGTAGTTTCAATTATCAATTTAATTCCACAATTACACATTAAACTACTAACATTCTACTTTATTATTATAACAATAATATTTACACAAATCTAAATTCATGCATTAGTTGATCAATTTAATCCGAATCTTCTAAATCAACAATATTAGTGACCCGATTAATCTCATGTCTCAGGTATCTTGAAAACGTAAGACTGCAATAAGATGGCGTCTCAAAGTAATCGTTACTCTGTCTATGCTTAATCTAGTCAAGACAATCTAATGCTTGTCATGAAATTGATTCTGCACACTAATTGTATTCTCTTAAATGCATACACAACCACCGAGGCTATTTGCTCGTCGGCATTGGGCAAATGAACTTTGTTTGCAGCACAAGGGTTTTGCTTGACTGTCAACAATTTCTAACTTTCAAATGACCCTTTCTTTTGCTATGATCAAAGAATGTATATCTTTTGCAAAAATGCATAGCATGCTCAGACTAAACCAAAACAATTGCATATCCATCTTTGGAAAATTGAAAATTGTGAAATTTTTGAAAATTGACTCGCTATTTGATTTTTTGACATTTGACAGTCACAAAATTGAATATGGATTGTTCCCTCCCCCAACCTAAATTTCACATTGCCCTAAATGTAAAGCATAATGAAATAAAATTATGGACAATTGCTAATAAGATCTAGAGGTGAGACAAATCCGTAGTGCAGAAAATCTAATCTATAAAAACTTTTTAAAGCACATACATTGGGTCCATTAGCTAAACAAAACTCAGATCTTGAATAAATTCATCATGATATAGCTTCAGCCTTTGACCATTCACTTTGAAAATATTTTCAGATAATGGATTCTCAATTTCAATTGCCCCGTGATCAAAAACTTTCTTAACAATGTAGGGGCCTATCCATCTTGACCTTAACTTACCAGAAAATAGACGGAGTCTTGAATTATACAATAGGACTTTTGAGACAGCTCAAAAGACTTCCACACAATATTCTTATCATGAAAATTTGTCATTCTAGACTTAGCAATCTTTGCATTCTCATATGCTTCATTTATCAGTTCTTTTAATTCATTAATTTGAAGTTTGCGGGATGCACTGAATTAGTCAATATCAAAGTTCATCATTTTTGATTGCCCAGTATGCTCAATGTTCCATTTCCATAGGCAAGTGACATGGTTTACCGTAAACTAACCGATAAGGAGACATTCCAAAAATAATTTATATACAGTACAGTAAGCCCAAAGTGCATCAGTCAGTCTTAAAGATCAATCCTTACGGTCCGGATTTACTGTTTTTTCTAAAATATATTTTATTTTCCTATTGGCCAATTTAGCTTGTCCACTTGTCTGGGCATGATAAGGGGCAGATATTTTGTGAGAAATCAAATATTTTTTCATGAGGTTTTCAAAAACTTTATTACAAAAAATGTGTTCTCTCATCACATATAATGGATATGGGAATTCCAAATTTGGACAAAATATTTTCTTTTAAAAACTTGATCACTGTGCGGTGATCATTATTTCAACACAAGATTGCCTCTACCCATTGGGAAACATAATCAATGTCAACCAAAATATACAAATAACCAAAGGATGGGGGAAATGGTCCCATAAACTGTATGCCCCAACAATCAAAAAAGGGTTTAAAGGCATCATGTTTCTTTTTGAAATATTCCACATTCTTTGACATCAGTCACAATTTAGACAAAAGACTTGTATATCTTTAAAAAGAGTGGGCCAATAAAATTCAAACTACAAAGTTTTAGTAGCAATTTTCTTTAAAAAAAAATGCCCTCCGCAAACTTCAAAATGACAAAATGAGATGACTTTGTTATTTGATCTTTGCAATACTTAAACATATAAAGGTCTTCCCAAAAAAATTGCATACCTCTCCCAAAAGTTTCTTTCTGTCGATCCAAATATAATGAAAAGGAATAGTACCCGTGACTAAATAATTGGCTATATTAGCATATTATGGGACTTCTGTTACTACAAATAACTGCTCATCTGAGAATGTTTCTCTGATTGGCATAGATTCTTCTTTTATATCATAAGCCAGCCTTGACAAATAATCAGCTACCACATTTTCAACTCCTTTCTTGTCTTTGATGATCAGATCAAATTCTTCACTCAATAGTGTCCAACGTAGGAGACATGGTTTATAATCCTTCTTGGTGAGCAAGTATTTCAAGGCTGAATGATCAGTAAATACAACGATTGAGGATCCAACCAAATATGAGCAAAATTTATCTCAAGCAAACACAACAACAAGCAATTCTTTTTCTGTGGTAGAATAATTCAATTGTGCATCATTCAAAGTTTGCATAGTAAATCACATATGGTTTCTTAGCTTTTCTCTGGCCAAAAAATAGCTGCTATTGCATAGTCACTGACATCACACATTAACTCGAAAGGTAAAAACCAATCAGGGGACTGCATAATTGATGCAGAAATAAGCATGCTTTTCAATTTATTAAAGGTTGATTGACATGCATCATTCCAATCAAATGGTACATCCTGACATAGAAGATTACACATAGGACTAGATATCAAACTGAAATCCTTAATGAATCTTCTGTAGAATCCTAAATGACCTAGAAAGGATTGAATATCTTTTACAGTCTTGGGTGGAGGGATATTGGCTATTTAATCACTTTTATACTTATCAAATTCAATTCCCTCGCAAAAACTAAATGACCTAAAATAATACTTTGTGTGACCATAAAATGACATTTTTCTCAATTAAAACAAGGTTTGTTTCTTCACATCGGGTGAGAAAGTTTTCAAGATTTTCTGAACATAATTCAAAAGAATCAACATACCCTGAAAAATAATCCATGAAAAATTCTAAAAACCGCTCCACCATATCACTGAAAATACTTAACATAAAACACTGAAAAGTAGCTGAAGCATTACACAATCCAAAAGACATTCTTTTATAGGCAAAAGTGCCAAAAGGACATGTAAATGTGGTTTTCTCTTGATCATCAATTGCAATTTCAATCTAAGTATAGCCAAAATATCCATCTAAGAAACAATAATATGCATGACTGGCTATTCTTTCTAAGACTTGATCTAAGAAAGGTAGGGGAAAATGATCTTTTCTAGTGAATGAATTCAACTTTCGATAGTGAATACACCTATGCCAACTAGTGACTGTACGCATAGGGACTAATTAATTTTCTTAATTTTGTATGATAGTAAATCCAGATTTTGTTGGCACAACCTGTGTGGGGCTGACCTATCTACTATAAGATATATAGGATATATGATATCAGCATCTAACAGTTTAAGCACTTCAGCCCTGACTATTTCTTTCAAATGTTGTTTCAATCTTCTTTGCGGTTGTCCCTTTATAAGTATGTGCAATGAGTAGATAGAAGAGGGCTTATTCCCTTTATATCTGCTATTGACCAACCGATAGTACTTTTATGATGCTATATGAATTCTATCAATTTCTTTTCTTGGACTTCTAACAATTTTGAAGATATTATTACTAGATGAGTTTCATCCTCCCACAAGAAGATATATTTCAAGTTAGTCAGGATAGGTTTCAATTATGGTTTAATGACCTCAATACTAGGTTTATCAGACTTAAGTTCAATAGGTAGTAAGTTTTCAAATTTAGGACTCCATACTGCAATGACCGACATATCTACAGACTCTAATGCATGTGACTCCTTCTTTGTACACTCTTTTTCAAATAGACTCTAAGTTAACAACTCAACACAATTCAATTAACTCATCACTTCCTCTTCTCTTGGTTGTTTTGCCATGTTAAACACATTCAATTCCAAATTCATGTTTCCAAATGAAAGTTTCATGACTTCATTCCTACAATTAATTAATGCATTAGATGTAGCAAGGAATTATCCACCTAAAATGACAGGAATGTATGTAGAAGCATTTAGAATTGGCTGAGTATCTAAAACAATGAAATCCACTGGGAAATAGAACTTACCCACTTGAACTAAGACATCCTCCATAACTCTAGGTGGGGTCTTCACAGATCAGTTTGCCAATTGCAACGTGACATTGGTGGGTTTCAACTCACCTAACCCTACTGTTTATAGATCAAGTATGGAAGCAAATTAACACTAGCTCCCAGATTAAGCAGAGCTTGTTCAATCTGGAATTTTTTTATTATGCATGACACTGTAGGACTTCCAAGATCTTTGTACTTAAGAGGGGCCTTGTGCTGGATGATAGCACTACCCAGCTCAGTTAAAAATGCTCTTTTCTGTACATTGATATTTTTTTTGACTGTACACATGTCTTTTAAAAACATGGCATAAGATGGGACTTATTCGATTGCATCCAACAAGGGGATGTTAATCTTCACTTTCTTGAACAATCCAAAGATTTTAGAATGATTGGTTGGAGATTTAGGTTTTTTGGATGCTTGAGGAAAATGTAATGAAATAGGACAGGAAAGTTCTTTTTCATTTGGGGGTTCTGGTTCCATTTCAGACACAGGTTCATGCTAAACTGGTTCTTTTACTGGGATCGACTTAGGTTTTGGCTTAGGAATTAACTTGTCTTTAATGGTTTTGTTTATTAACTTACCACTTCTCAATGTGATAATTGCTTGGACTTGACTCGGAGATGGCTCGGACGACACAACATTAGCCTGGTTTTGACTCTGTGGGGTCTTTGGTTAAGATGGGAATTTTCCATTCTCTGATGTGCTCAAGGACATGGTTAATTTGGCAAGATGACTCTTGATATCTTCAATACTCTGTAAAGTTTGAGCTTTGAAATTATTAAATGCATGGGTGTGTGCTTGATGGTTTATGTTGTAGTCCCTAACCTCTTAACATCTTCCCTCAATGTGTATGTATGATGTGTGTGTGAAGGGGAGTGTCAATCTCCTTTGGGATGATGTCAAAAGAAAGGGTAAGGGAATGGTGGAAAATGAAGTGCAAGTGAGCAAAAATGCTTCCCAAGGCCAAGAAGACTTTTACGTGTCGTGTTTTACTTGGAAGTTTTCCAAGGTCGTTTCCTCGAGGAAGGATGTGAATCATTTTGAAAGTGATTTTTGTGAAAAGAAAGTGTAAAATATTTTGTAGTTAAAGTTTGGTTTGTGAGTTGTGTTGTGATGAAAATGAAATGGAAAGCAAGTGTTGGCTAATCCGAAGAGTTCACTCCGATGGGAATACCTAGTCAACTAAGAACTTCCTCCAATAGTACGTAAATGAACGATGGATTCAAGGGAAGTGAGGGAAAAAAATGGAAGTGAGGATCTAAGCATAACCCCTGACAATACCTACGAGATATCAAAGACTCACATTTTGGTCCACACTCAATCCAGTCAAATTGAACCATCATACACCGAGGGGAGGAGAGGGGGATGAGTTGAGATGGTATATGGCTTGATTTGAAATGTGTACACCCAAGTGCAGGCGGTCAAGTTGTAGTAATAATCCGGTGAAGTCCGGAGTCGAATCCACAGGGAGCTATAATTGGTGTTTTGAAGCAAGCAGTAATAGAGACCAAGTGACATTTGGAAATTTCGAGTGTTTGGAGTGGTGGGGTTTTCTTGATTAGAATAGAAGATTCTTTTCAAGAGTTTTCTAGAAAAAATATAAGATTCTCAAAATGGAACAACCACTCTTTAGCTCGAGGATCAGGACATGTAATAGAGTATCCATTTTGTTATATTCGTGCTTTATAACTCAATTAACTCCCGTGTCAACATCAAGTTAATCGGAAGATAAAAATGGACTGTGAGAATTAAGCACATGATTTTGATGCCTTTCTAGCAGTTTACAAGAATTGTCTGTGCCGAGACTTAACCCGTCTACAAACAAGCAAGTGTTTCTACAAGGTATCCAACCATGACATTAATGATCCATTCTTTTAATAAAGCGCAATAATAGTGGGGATTGAAAGATTGTCATGAAGAGCTAGCTGGGGTACTTGCATTGAACCAACGGATCTTTCTATGTAGGAGTCATCCGTATCATAGATTGAGCCCTTGGTTATACAAAGTACCTCAACATTACTAGGTGCATTCAATCGTCCGATGAACAGGTGGAGTATAAAGCATTAAAGCATAAAGAAGTTGCACAAACATAACTTTCGGATACTCTTTACATATTCATCACCTCTTACTAAAGAGTGAATGAAGAACTACTCACTTTTCATGGCCTTGGCAAAGCTAGAAAAGTGAGTGCTACTCATCCCTCTAAGTAGAGACGCTATTAAGTAAATCAATTAAACAAAGAGCTTTTCTTCAATAAAGAATAAGTGAATCACTTTTCACCCTTCATGGCTTTGGTAAAGCTTTAGAAAAGTGGAAGATTTTCACTCTTCTAAGAAAGAAGGACGCTCAAGCAATGGAAGTGAAATACATGAACAAGAAAAGTAGAAGAAAGCTAGTTGCTTTTGGAGGGTTTCCACCACAACCAAAAGATGAACTACCTCTCTTGATACTTTGTAAGTAAAAGCAAGTACGACTACAAGGGGAGTCTAAGCCTCCATCATGGTTGTCACAACATGAATGTAAAGACTTAACATAAGTAAATGAAAGACTTCAACTACAAGGGGAGTCTAAACCTCCAACATGGTTGATATAAATGGAAAATGAAAGCATAAACATGAAGTATTCAAGAACTAGATTGCTACACACTCTTACAAGAATAAAGATTGCTCCCCCATTTACTCTACAAGAGGAAGAATGCCCTTTAAGCTCCCAACAATAGAGTATTTATAAGCAAGGAAGGGGAGGGGGTAGGAGATAGGTGAGGACAAGTGAATAGTATTTGTCGCCCATGGGAGTCAACTATTCTGCAGGTAGTCTGCAGGGGGACGTTCGAACATTATCTGGTGTTCGAATGTCAAGTCTGCCATTGCTTTGAAGGCGTTTGAACGTCATCTTTCTTCCACTCAAGTGGCCTGTGGTAACTAACTTGATCTCTGACTTAGTCTCTTTCACATGCCTTGACATCATTGACTGTACACTCAGCAACTCCTTAGTCACTCAAGACAACGTTCGAATGTGGAGTGACATTCAAACGTTGTACTCAAGTGCTTTTGGTTCTTCTCTTTTTGTTGACTGCAACACGCCATGTCTCAACAGCTGGTCTTGGTAGGGTTTCAGATGACGTTCGAACGTGGGTTGACGTTCGAACGTCCTTGCTTTGTTCCAACCTTCTACATTTTTGCTCCTTTTTGTGCTGGTGTTACATTCAAGTGTGATTTTTGTTGTTCTTGGGCCTTTGTTCACTTTAGGACCTGAAATGTCACTACTTAAACTCCATCAAAGCACAATTAGTCCAAAAAGGCATAGTAAAATTAGTTAACTTTACGCACGATTCACACCCCAACCTAAATATTGCTAGTCTCTAGTAATTCAATGATAGTGAAAGGTAAATCTATTCCTAATGCCTTTTTTGTTGGTCATCCGGTTGCATTTAGCTTATGCAACAAGCTGTTGAACTGCTAGGTTTACCCTAGTGGATGAGTGTTGTCTCGTGAGGATTTTCAGTGAAGCTAACCAAAAACTTTAGTCGAACAAATGTGTGTGCAAGATTACTAACTAAAAAAATGAATTAGCATCATGGTCGTTGAGAAACTCAACCCTCAATCGTGACTTATTACCTACATTTCTCTTCCATTGGTACACTCTTTATGCAAAAATTAGCACCTGTCACATTAGCATTTGAGATTTTCTAAGTAGTAGGATGGTCATACTAGAAACAAGAGTTGGTATGTAACAATCATTCCCTTTTTCCACCTTCCATGGATAACTTTCATTACACAAGTCTCTCTTGGAATGCTCTCAGCAAAACAAATCCCTCCGATTATAGTGACGTATCTCTCATAGGTAGCATGTGATCAGAAGATGGCCAGTCAAAAAATCTCATGCATCATCAGTATAAGAGTGAAGTTTTGGGAAAACCGTTTTAACCTTGGCATAATCTCATGAACGAATATTGATGCAAATAAAGAGATTCTAGTTAACACACCCCACTTGTAGTAGATCACATACATATGCATCACTCTTGAGATCACCTAGGACTTTTTGTAGGTTGTAATGGGGCCAGAGGTCAGTGGCTAATGAAATGACGTCAAGGTGATCAAAAGCTATTTTTTTATGCAGTAAAGCACACCTCTTTCTAACTTTTCGATACTTTGCCTGGGGATGGGATTTCTTTCTTTCATTTTTCCCATTTTTCACTTTCTTGGCAATTCCTTGTTTCACAATGTCTTTTCTCTTTTGGTTGCTTCCACTGATTTTCCTTGTTTTGAAAAGTAGCTACCATTTACTATTTTTCTTGCCTTTCTGTTTTCATCTTGATTTGCAAGAGGGTGCAAGAAATTCGATAGCAAGGAATGGTAAATGTGTGCTTTTGTGGCTTGGGTCATTACACGAGTGAAAAAGAATTCATTTATTTGAGGCTCAAACATGGCTGACTAGGGATAAAATTTTGTAAAAGAATTAGCTAAGGCTCAAAGTCGATTCAAAGATGGCCTAAGATCCTTTCTCAAGTATGTGTATATGTATGTATGCAAAAGTTCCTTGCGGGTTATGAAAAATAGATCACTTTAGTTGCATCAATCAAAGCAGGTTTAATGAGATTATTGAAAGAGATCAGAAGCGAAAGAGCTTACTTTGAGTAATTGTTGATATCCTCTCAAAAAGCACTGTAAAGCTCAAGACTTACTATGATTTTCTTTGTTATCTCCACTGGTCATGTTGGGTGTTTCAAGGAATGTTAGTTATATAATGATTATGTTTCCTAGTCTGATCACCTTGTACTTTAAGAATAACAAATACTTATGTACATTTGACAATTTAAGCATAAATATAGCATCGATGTTCCAAAAAATTAAGGTTTTAAGTCGTGGGTGTTAAGTTGAAGTGTCAAACCGATCATGTGCTTAGTCATTTTCACAAGTAATCTTAACATCCACATGTGTTTCATTATTAACAAGAATTAGAGTGCTAACCCTATACATGCATTTTAAACAACTAAAAGTGATAAACTGAATCACTCATTGCATAAAAGATACTCGTTTATAGTAACGTCAATGATACAATTCATCCATTCAAAATATCACTTCAACTATCCACAATCATATACAAGTGTCCACAATACTCACAAAACATCCACAAGAATTATCAAAAGAAACTTTTTCACAATGGTACAAAAATTTCCTAAAGACTATTCAAAGAAGAATTAACAACCTATTCAGAACAGAAATCATCTACTCCCCCTCAAGAACATAAATGGTCAATCCTCTCATCTAGCTCCACTCGCACTACCAGCACCACCCCTCAAAAGTCTCAAGATCTCATCCTACTTAGCTTCAATGCTAAGCATGATGTCCCATAGAGATCGTCAGGTGGAAGTGCTGGGGCCTGCCTGATCATGTTGCTCTTGAGTCTGCATGTACTCTCTCTCTAGCTCCCTCTCTTCCTCTCAATCTAACTCTTCCTGCACCTCATCAACACCTTAGGGAGGGGGCACTTCTTGCCTATCAGCCGGGGTACCACTATGCCCTCGGCTTCTCTTGAAAGATCCCTTATTGAGTGGCCCAATTGGCTTTTGGATCTCCATCTCAGGTTTCACCACCCCATTGTCGATGCACATCTCTGTCACCAAAGTGCCAAACGAAAGTGCACTTATTTTCACATCACATCCTTTTTTCATTTCACTCAAAATGAGGGAGGGAAGATCAATACTATGACCCCTTCCAATTGCATAGAGCAAGCGAGCCATTTTTGAAAAAATTTCATTTGATCTTTTTATGGGAGTGAAGTTGGCTACAACAATTAGGTTTAGCTTTTTATATCTATCTGTCAACTCCCCTTGTTTCAGAAAATTCCTCCCAGTCCAAAAAAAGTTAGCAACCCCAGTTAATTCTTTTCCTACCCTATCAATTGGTACATCTTTCTTTGGAGGGTATGTGGGTTTTTCTACCTGAGGTAACTCTGTTCTTATCTCTTTTATGTATGCCTCGTCCACGTCAATGTGGATACCTCTCACGTAAGTGCGGATCGCGCCGTTGATGATTTCGGCATTGGAGTAGAATTCTCGCACCAAATCAACAATAGCTTCCCCACCATTTCCTAAACACCAAACCCATTCCCTCTTTTCTATTTCCTCCTCTATTCCCAATTCAACAAAATCAGAAAGTATGATGTCCCTTTCACAAACAATAGAATGCTTATGGTAGAAGTTTTCATACCTTTCAGCCTTTAAGGCACTTGGGAATCAGGTACGATCGTGTCTTTTTGTATGGCGTTCAAACGTCCTTGAGGCTAAGAGGGTGCTAAAACTTGGAAATTTTTGTGTGGGATTGAAGTTTTTGAGGTGGAAATGAGTTGGGGAGGGTCGAATTTAAGTTTTCTTGGGTTCTGAGGGTGGATTGAGGTTTGAGGAGTGAAAAACAAGCCCTAGGGTTTCGAAGATTTAGAGGTATTTTGGGGATTTCGAAATGAATCAGACGTTCAGGCTTTTATACTCTGAGTCACGACGTTTGAACGTCACCAACGTTTGAATGTTTGTAGAAGGATTTTTGAAATATTGTTCGAACGGGGATGTTCGTTCGAATGTTAGGAGCTTCTAGTACTTTTGAGTTCTGTTAGAGGCCAAAGTACTGTAAGCTTCTGTCGTTTGAACGTGCTATTGGTGTTCAAACGGGCTATTGGCGTTCGAACAAGATAAGCTCCTAGTACTTTTGTTTCCATTAGAGACTTCATCAAAGGCTGAGTACTGTAAGCAGACTACGTACGAACGTCACTTGTCGTTCGAACGTAGAATCAAAAGTTAAAAAAATTTTCAAAATTCTTCTGCACTATTTTATGCAAAACAAAAGAGGGCAAAATGTTCAAACTTGAACCAAAATTTCATAGCATCTCAGGACAGATCCCTACCCACGCTTCAAGTTGGTATTTTGGGACGTTCCTTACTTGGCCCATGTTTTCATTTCAATCAAAAGAGTTTGTACAAAACAAAAGAAATTTATTTATTTATTATTATTATTATTACTATTATTTATTTATTTATTTTTACAGAAATTCGGACCCTTGGCTTTCATCCCAAGTATTCTAATCTAAGTCTTCATCTGTGTCTGTGCCATCTGAACAACTAGTAACTCTCCCAATTTCCTATCTCACAAACCAGTTAAGCAATGTACCTGAATAGGATGACATGTCAGGATAATCCTTACTCTGTCCATTCACTATCCAGTCTAATCTATCAAGCACTCGACCGAAAATTGGTTCAGAACACTGGTTATATCTCTTCTTGTGAAAATATCTACCACACTATTTACAGGCACTCCGTCTTTTGGCACGACGGTGTTTGGCATAAGTGCTTCAGCCGCACAGGGGTTTTGCTTATTATTCTCGGATCTCATTCTTTCTTACCAATCTTGCTTGTCTCATGATCATAGTGTGCACAAAAGAAGAAAATGTGCGTAGAAATCCTTAACTAAACCAAAAAATTTTAACATCCATGCTTTTTATACTAGTCACAAAGACGATCAGAGATGACCCACAAACATAATCATCAAAATATAAAACATGATAAAACTACGGTACACAATCTGGTCAAGGACAACAACAACAACAGAAATTTCAAAAATTTTCTAACAGGCTCAGGCTCATATAAACTATAGTTCTCTCCCCCCAACCTAAACTGAACATTATCCCCAATGTTTTGAATTTACTGATCAGGTGAGCTTTGAAAGGTAGAGATCTGGTTCGTTAGCCGAAACCTACAAGCAAAATACACAAATCAACCATCTCATTGCAGATCTTGGTTAGGGTGATAACCCTTAATTCTGAGTGTAGATAGAAGAAGCATAGTCATGTAAAAATAAAGTAAACACACGTAGATTACGAGACAAAGGATGGGATCTTTCGGTAGTATGGTTATGGTGTTGTTGGGTCTAGAGAATCGTAACAGCAAAAAAGAAGAAGAAAAGTAGAAGAAGAAGAAGAAAGAAAAAAAAAGAAAAGAAAGGGGAAAGGGACTGAGGTGCGTGGAAAGGGAGAAAAAAGGGTGGGGCCTTATAAAGGCGGTGGTGTGGTTCGGGTTGGACCGGGTTCTTCCTTACCCGACCCTTTTTTGTGTCGACAGACGCTTTTCTTGAATCGCTATTCTGGATCCATTAAAAGAATGGTCTCCACATTTTTGACAAAGTCCTCCACGAAGGGTTTCAATCTCTGACCATTGATGGTAAAGATATTACCGTTTGAAGGGTTCTCCACTTCCACTACCCCATATTCAAACATTTTTTTGACAATGTAAGGTCCAATCAATCTTAATTTCAAATTTTCAGGAAAAAGGTGGAGTCTTGAATTGAAAAGTAGAACTTTTTAATCAGGTTCAAAAGACTTTCGCACTATGTTCTTATCATGAAAAATTTTCATCCTAGATTTTACAATCTTATCATTTTCATTTGCTTCATTTCTTAATTCCTCCAATCATTAATCTGAAGTTTTCTTACTAGTCCAGCTTTGTCCATATCAAAGTTCATTGTCTTAATAGCCCCGTATGCCCTATGTTCCAATTCCACTGGTAGGTGACAAGGCTTTCCATAGACTAGTCGATAAGGAGACATGCCTAAAATTGTTTTAAAAGCAGTACAATACGCCCAGAGTGCATCAGTTAGTCTTGACGACCAATCTTTACGGTCTGGGTTTATCAGTTTTTCTAAAATTAATTTGATCTCCCATTTAGCCAATTCAGCCTGTCCACTAGTTTGTGGATGGTATGGAGTTACAATTTTGTGAAAAATCAAGTATTTTTCCATTAGATTCCAGAAAAGGTCGATTACAAAAATGAGCACCTCCATCACTTATGATGGATTTTGGGATTCCAAATCAGGATAAAATATTTTCTTTTAAAAACTTGATCACCGTTTGATGATCATTATTCCGACATGGAATTGCCTCAACCCATTTGGATACATAGTCTACCGCTACCAAAAATGTATAGATAGCCAAAGGAAGGGGGAAATGGTCACATAAAATCAATGCTCCAACAGTCAAAAACTTCAATTATTAGAATGGGGTTTAGAGGCATCATGTTTCTCTTTGAAATATTTCCCAACCTTTGACATTTATCGCAAGTTGAACAAAAGACATGGACATTTTTGAAATGTGTAGGCCAGTAAAATCCGCACTACAAGATTTTTGCAGTGGTTTTTCTAGATGAAAAATGACCTCCACATGCTTCGAAATGAAAAATGCTATTACTTGTTTGCTTTCTTGAGTGGGGATGCAACATCTTATGATTTGATCCATACAGTACTTAAATACATACGGATCTTCCCAAAAGAAATTGCAAACCTCTCTCAAAAATTTATTTTTTTCTGTGGGGGAAAAGGATAGATGGAGTGTTCCAGTAGCAAGAAAATTAGCAATATCTGCATACCATGGGGTCTCATGAATTATGAACAGTTGTTCATCGGAGAATTTTTCATTGATTGGCATTCCATCCTCATGAAATTTGTAAGTCAACCTGGAAAGATGGTCTGTTACCACATTCTCAACACCCCTTTTGTCCTTAATGACCAAGTCAAACTCTTAAAGTAAGAGTATCCATCGCAAGAGCCTAGGTTTAGCATCCTTATTTGTGAGCAAAAATTTTAATGCTACATAGTCAGTGAACACAGTAACAGAAAAACCAACAAGATAAGAATGAAATTTTTCCAAAGTAAAGACTACGACAAGTAATTCTTTTTCAGTTGTCGAAGAGTTCATTTGAGCATCATTCAAAGTTTTACTTGCATAGTAAATCACATGTAGTTTCTTATGTTTTCGTTGACCCAACACAACACCTATAACATAGTCACTTACATCACACATTAGTTCAAAGGGTAAAGTCCAATCAGAGGGTTGCATTATTGGGGCAGAAATTAACATGCCTTTAAGCTTGTCAAAAGCTTTTTGGCACATTTCACTCCAATCAAAGATTACGTCCTAACTTAGGAGATGACACATGGGTTTAGCTATGGTACTGAATTCTTTTATCAATCTCCTGTAAAACCCTACATGTCCTATAAATAATCGAACATCTTTTACAGTCTTGGGAGCAGGCAAATTCCCAATCAGATCTATTTTGGCCTTGTCAACTTTCATGCCCTCAGACAACACAATGTGACCTAAGACAATACCTTGTGTTACCATGAAATGGCATTTCTCCCAATTGAGCACCAAATTTGCTTCTTGACATCTTACCAACACTTTTTCTAGGTTGGCCAGACACAAATCAAATGAGTTACCATACACAGAGAAGTCATCCCTGAACACTTCCAAAATTGTTTCGACCATGTCATTGAATAGACTCAACATGCATCTTTGGAATGTTGCAGGAGTGTTATAAAGTCCGAATGGCATCCTTTTGAATGCAAAGGTGCCAAAGAGGCATGTGAATGTGATTTTCTCTTAATCATCGAGTGCTATCTCAATTTGATTGTATCCGAAATAGCTGTCCAAGAAATAGTAAAATTCATCCCCTGCGATTCTCTCTAGAACTTGGTCAAGAAAGGGAAGAGGAAAATGGTATTTTCTGGTTACCAAATTGAGTTTTCGGTAATCGATAGAGATCCGCCATCCTGTGACGACTCTAGTTGGTACCAGTTCATTTGCATCATTTTTAACCACTATGACTCCAGACTTTTTAGGCACAACTAGGGTTGGACTAACCCATTTGCTATCAGAGATGGGAAAGATTATCCCAGCATCTAAGAGCTTTAAAATCTATGACTTTACTACTTCCTTCATGTAAGGGTTTAGTCGTCGCTGCATTTGACGAGAGGGTTTTGAGTCCTCTTCAAGGTATATAGCATGATTGCAGATTAATGGGCTTATACCTTTCAAGTTAGCGATGGTCCATCCAATGGTGCTTTTGTGACGTTTAAGAACTTCAATCAGTTTAGAATCTTGCAAGTCTATGGGCTTAGATGAAATTACTACTGGGAATGACTCGTCCTTTCTTAGGAATGCATATTTGAGGTCAGATGGGAAAGGTTTCAATTCAGGCTTTGGTGACTTGTCACTTGATGAGAGTGGCTTTGTGCCACTTGATAAAAGTTCCTCGAATTTGGGGGCCCATGTATTAACAGCATGAATTGGGCAATTCTTTGGATCATTATCCATGGTTTCAGATATGATGGATTCTGACAAAGAAAGTTCAGTGGAATTTTCACAGAATGTGTTGTTGAGATGGTCTTGGACAATAGACTCAATGGAATTTATTTCTATTTATTCTCTGTCCTCTCCTGGGTGTTTGACAACATTGAAAATATTCAGCTCAAGTGTCATATTTCCAAAGGTTAATTTCATGACCCCATTCCTACAATTGACTAGTGCATTTGAAGTTGGTAGGAAGGGTCGACCAAGAATAACAGGAATTGGATTCTCTGAATATTGTGTTGGCTGAGTATCTAAGATGATGAAGTCAATAGGGAATACAAAATTGTCCACTTGAACAAGTACATCTTCAACAATACCCCTAAGAATTTTGACAGACCTGTCTGCCAACTAAGGTGTGACACTTATGGGTTTGAGTTCCCCCTGACCCAACTGTTGGTAAATGGAGAATGGGAGTAAATTGACACTTGCTCCAAGGTCTAACAGTGCTTGTTCATTTTTGAAATTTTCAATGACACACGACACAGTTGGACACCCTGGATCTTTGTAATTAGGAGGGGTTTTGTGTTGAAGCAACGCACTGGTATGTTCTATCAAGAATGCTCTTTTTTGAACATTCTGGCTTCTCTTGACTGTGCACAAGTCTTTTAGAAACTTGGCATAAGATAAAACCTGTTTGATTGCATCCAGAAGTGGGATGTTGTTTTTTACTTGCTTGAAGAGCTTGTAAATTTTTAGCTGATTATTCAACTTCTGTGCTGTTTGAGTCTATGAGGAAAGGAAGCAGGAATAGAACATGAGGGTTCTTCTTCTTGTGATGGTTCTGGTTCTTGTTTAATCAGGGGCTTGGGTTCCTCTTCTCTCACAAGTTCAGGCTCATTTGATTTAGGCTCGATTGGTGAGTTGACTAGGATGGATTTTGGCTTTGGAATTAGCTTGTCTCGGATGGTCTTGTCAATCACCTTGCCACTTCTTAGTGTAGTGACAACTTGGGCTTGACCTTGTGGATTTTCCATGGATGAAGGATTTTTCACTTGAAATTGGCCTTGTGGTGACTTGCCCTTTTCATGTGTGGTCATGGATTGGATTAACTTTTGAATGTGACTTTTAAGATCCTCGAAAGATTGAGTGGTCTGGGTTTTGAAGTCAGTGAAAGCCTGAGTGGAACTATGGTTTTAGTTCATTTGGTTTTGCATGAATTGGTTCAGTGTGTCCTCAAGGTTCCTCTTTTGTGGTGGTTGGTATGGTTGGTATGCGAGAGGTCCTTGAGGTGGTGGGTGTGAACCTTGTTGGTTCATTGCAGTTGGCTGTGTGTTCCTCCAACTGAAGTTTGGGTGGTTCTCCCGCCCTAGATTGTATGTTTCAGAGTATGGGTTAGAGTAAGGCTTGTTGAAATTAGAGACAACATTTGTTTGTTCCAACAAAACCTCTTTGAATGCGGGAATTGTGGGACACTCCCTAGTAGGGTGTCCTGTTAGCGCACAAATCCCACACACTTGTTCTGTGGGAGAGCTAACATCAACTTGATGAACTTTTTTCATCTCTAGAGCTTCAAGCTTTCAAGATAGGGTGGACATTTTTGTTCTAAGGTCATCATCATCTTTCAAGACATACTTACCCCCTAGGGAAGTAGATGGTTTGCCTTCAATAGTTGTGGGAGAGGCGGTGTCCCAGATATGAAAACTGTCAGATATGGTCTCAAAGAAATCGAATGCCTCCTCTGGACATTTTCCCATAAACTCTCCTTGAGCCATCATTTCGACAAACTGATGTAGTCTACTAGGTAGGGAGTCATAGAAAAATTCTACCAAAGTCCAATTCTCAAAAGTATGGTGTGGGCAAGACTGGAGTAGATCCTCGAATCTCTCCCAACTTTGGTAAAAGGTTTCTCCTTCTTTGACCAAAAAATTCATGATTTGCCTTTTCAATGCATTTGTGCGGTGTAGAGGAAATTTTTTTTTGAAAAATTCATTTTGTAATGCCCGCCAGTTAGGTATTGAAAGAGCTTTTAATGAATTTAGCCATTGTTTAGCTTTATCCCTTAGGGGAAAAGGGAAAAGTTTCATCTTGGCCAGATCAAAATTGTCTTGAAAAGTTCCACATACTTCCTCAAAATCTTTTATATGCATATATGGGTTTTCTGTTTTGAGTCCATGAAATTGAGGGAGTAGTTGAATTGTCCCTATCTTTACAGTAAAGGGGGGTGCATCTTCAGGAAAAATAAAACAAGAGGGGACACTATTCCTTGTGGGATTCAAGTAATCCCTAAGAGTTCGAATGTTAGGTACTTTCTCTTCCCTTATATGAATTTCCTCCTGTCTCTCACCATTTGCCATTTTGCTTTCACAAGAGTCTGCTACTGATCTAGGTGAAAGTGGTTTAGATTGATTCATAGATCCAGAGGATTCCGCTAGCAAATTTTGATAGTGAGGGGCGTTTTCAGACATAAAAGTAATTAACACAACTTTATATACAGTAAAACAAAGTTATACACAAAAATGAGGTCTTTTTACCTTTTACCGTAAAACACCTTTTATGGCTCCTTGGAAACGGCGCCAAAAACTTGGCTTGATCTAAAATGTGTACACCCAAGTGCAGGCAGTCAAGCTATAGTAATAATCCAGTGAAGTTCGGAGTCGAATCCATAGGGAGCTATGATTGGTTTTTTGAAGCAAGCAGTAATAGAGACCAAGTGACTTTTGAAAATTTCGTGTGTTTGGAGTGGTGGGGTTTTCTTGATTAGAATAGAAGATTTTTTTCAAGAGTTTTCTAGACAAAACATAAGATTCTCAAAATGGAACAACCACTCTTTTAGCTCGAGGATCAGGACATGTAACAGAGTATCCATTTTGTTATGTTTGTGCTTTATAACTCAATTAACTCCCGTGTCAACAACAAGTTAATCGAAAGATAAAAATGGACTGTGAGAATTAAGTACATGATTCCGATGCCTTTCTAGAAGTTTACAAGAATTGTCTGTGCCGAGACTTAACCCGTCTACAAATAAGCAAGTGTTTCTACAAGGCATCCAACCATGGCATTAATGATCCATTCTTTGAATAAAGCGCAATAATAGTAGGGATTGAAAGATTGTCATGAAGAGCTAGCCAGGGTACTTGCATTGAACCAACAAATCTTTCTATGCAGGAGTCATCTGTATCATAGATTGAGCCCTTGGTTATACAAAGTACCTCAACATTACTAGGTGCATTCAATCGTTCGATGAACAGGTGGAGTATAAAGCATTAGAGTATGAAGAAGTTGCACAAACATAATTTTCGGATACTCATTACATATTCATCACCTCTTACTAAAGAGTGAATGAGGAACTACTCACTTTTCATGGCCTTGGCAAAGTTAGAAAAGTGAGTGCTACTCATCCATATAAGTAGAGATACTACTAAGTAAAACAATTCAACAAAGAGCTTTTCTTCAATGAAGAATAAGTGAATCACTTTCTATCCTTCATGGCTTTGGTAAAGCTCTAGAAAAGTGGAAGAGTTTCACTCTTCTAAGAAAGAAGGATGCTCAAGCAATGGAAGTGAAATACATGAACAAGAAAAGTAGAAGAAAGCTAGTTGCTTTTGGAGGGTTTCCACCACAACCAAAAGATGAACTACCTCTCTTGATTCTTTGTAAGTAAAAGCAAGTACAACTACAAGAGGAGTCTAAGCCTCCATCATGGTTGTCACAACATGAATGTAAAGACTTAGCATAAGTAAACGAAAGACTTCAACTACAAGGGGAGTCTAAGCCTCCAACATGGTTGATATAAATGGAAAATGAAAGCATAAACATGAAGTATTCAAGAACTAGATTACTAAACACTCTTACAAGAATAAAGATTGCTCCCCCATTTACTCTACAAGAGAAAGAATGCCCTTTAGGCTCCCAACAAGGGAGTATTTATAGGCAAGGAAAGGGAGGGGGTAGGAGATAGGTGAGGATGAGTGAATAGTGTTTGCCGCCCATAGGAGTCAACTATTTTACAAGCAGTCTGCAAGGGGACGTTTGAACGTCATCTGGCATTCGAACATCAAGTTTGCCTTTGCTTTGAAGGCGTTCGAACATCATCTTTGTTCCACTCAAGTGGCTTGTAGTTACTGACTTGATCTCTGACTTAGTCTCTTCCACACGCCTTGACATCATTAACTGTACACTCAGCAACTCCTTAGTCACTCAAGACAACGTTCAAACGTGGAGTGACGTTCAAACGTTGTACTCAAGTGCTTCTAGTTCTTCTCTTTTTTTTGATTGCAACACGCCATGTCTCAGGAGCTGGTCTTGGCAAGGTTTCAAATGACGTTCGAACGTCCTTGCTTTGTTCCAACCTTCTGCATTTTTGCTCCCTTTTGTGCTGGTGTTACATCCAAGTGTGATTTTTCTTGTTCTTGGGACTTTTTTCACTTTAGGACCTGAAATGTCACTACTAAATTCCATCAAAGTACAGTTAGTCCAAAAAGGCATAGTAAAATTTGTTAACTTTACGCATAAATCAGTATACCCAAGAGGAGGTCTCCCTTAGATTAGCCAACTTAAGGATTTAGCTATTCATTCGTAGAAGAAAGACAACAATGGAAATGGAAGACATTCCAAAGTAATTCAAGATTGTAGCTGAGATAATGCAAGTAAACTTAAACTAAAAGAAAATGCATTTAATACCCATTTATAGCTAAGAAATTGAAGAACATAGAAGCATTAATGGTAGAAACTTTAATGGAAGACTAAACTTGAAAACACTTAGAAATCAATGACATTTAAAGAATTAAAGGAAGCTTAGAAGATTGTTACATGAAATTAGAAGACAATGCATGGAATAAAATGTAAAAATCTCAACTTCTCTCTCTAACATTATTCATCTTCTTCCTAGAGCTTCTCTCACTATATTACAATGTGTATATTGCATAATCTGAATAATGGTGTATATTGCCTCCCAATAACATCCATGGAGTCAAGCCCAAGTCTTGTGATGTGATCTCCATCCATAGGCTGCCAAGAGGGTGGGCTGGACAAGGTGGTGCAGTACATTCTTTCTCTTCTTTCCTCATTTATGATCAAAGCATCAAAAGTCCATGAAAGGGGACATTAGGGATGTTCATGGTGTAAGACATGTCAGGGATAGGTAGGAGGGTGACTGGTGGGACCCTCAAAATGACAGAGCCTGATATGCAGAATCTGGGTTGTTTCAGCATAGAGTACTGGTACTGCGAACATCAATAGCTGAAGAGTACTGGTACTGTGAACACCAGTAGCTGAAGAGTACTGGTACTATTTCTCCTGTTTGAACTGATTCTTTGGTTTCCTCCCCTCTAAAGCTGTCTTTAAGTCATCCCTTCATTATTATTCACCTCAAATCGTAAGAGGAGGCTTTAAGAAGCACCATTTATCACCTTTTATCTGCAAATACAACAAATCTTCGTAAAAAGCTCAAATAGCACAAATCCACTCATTTGATCCCCAAAAGCAAGTGAAAAAGGAATGTATTAGCACATAAAATATGCAATGTTTTGTGCTAATCACACCCACTAACTTGAGTTTTGCTAGTCCCTAGCAAAATTTATTTATAAAAACAGAATCACAAGTATAACATACAATCATCCATTTAAATAAGTAATTAACACAAACAATCAAAATATATAAATCACAATGCAATTGTAGAAATAAACTTGGACAGATAGAAACAAAAATTGTGGTATTCTATTAATGTGTTTCAAAATTGGATTACATGGAGTCGGACATCAAAAAGAGACAAAATAGCCTACGAACTAAGGGTTCTTCTACTAGGCCAATGACTCCAACCTAGCTATGTAGAATCCACATAAAAATAAAAGGCAGACACCACAAAACATCCTACTCTTCCTCCCCATCATCATCACCATCATCATCACTGTCAGAATCGCTCTCATCCTCGGCTTCCTTATCTCCATCATCATCATCGTCATCATCCACCTCAAGCACTATGGAGGCAGAGGGGACAGATGCTGAGGGGCTAGTAGCTGATGATGTAGGTCCTCCCGGTATGGGTCTTCCTGGAAATGTGTGCATGAATAGTTCTTTCACCATTAACGAAATACCATGCACCGACACCTCTAACCCATTCACCGTTATTTCTAAAGTATCCAGGTGTTGAGGGATCAAGCATGGTGGTGCAGTTGTGGATGGTCCAGTAGAATAGGATCCCAGGATGGAAGGCTCTGTAGTTAGGGTAGATGAGGATGGTCTAGAAGCCTCAGAATTAGAGCCCAAAGTCCTAGCTCGCTCTCCCTTTCTCATCGCCCTCCTTTTTGAACTACTGGCTCTGCCAATCGCCCCAGTCTTAGAGGGAGTGAGCTTATCAAAGGCATAGGCCTTCACCTTGAAGTGCTGGCACATCCGAGTCACCAAGCTCCCGAATGGCAACTTGATCATGGGCTTCTGTGTCTCAACAAAGTCTTTCATTACCTCCTATATGAAAAGGGCAAAGTCGACTGTCTTCCCAGACATGATAGCGTCCAACAGACCTAACTTCTTAAGATTTGGTTTCCTTTCAGTACCCCGCGGTAGAAGATTGTAATGGAGAAGTTTATTCAAAAGACCGTATGAGTGCTTTAACCCTTCACTTTGAATTTTTCCCTTGAATTACGTAGGACCATCGTACATTAATGCCACAAGCTCAGTAATGGTTTTGGCTCGGGTAACATTGTGAGGATAAACTGGAGGGAAGGAGGGTGGTCACTCATATTTCCCTAGGAGGGTAGCAATGACATCAGGGGTCACTTTGAACATCTTTCCCTAAACATTTGTTCTCAATATTTCCACCTCGTTAACCCTTACCACCCTTAGTGTTTGGTAAAATTTCCTACACATGGACAAATTGTACCCATCAACTGGCTCGAACCAAAACCTCATTCCATGGGCATCAATAAGCCTGACCACCACATTCCTAGAGCCTAGCAAAATATGGTCTAAATACCACTCACATGTCACATTCTTCCCTTGAATCAACTAGAATCGTGCCTTATTCTTGGCTTTTTTTTCTTTGCTCATTGGGGTCCCCACTTGATTCCTCACCACTCCTATTACGGCCACTGGGCTCCTCGGGTTGAGAAGAGCTGGAATCGACTCGCTTGGTGCGGGCCATGCAGTGCAACAGTGCCCCTAATGCCAAGAATGAAAAATAAATCAAGAAAAGACCCTCGATTGGGTCTAGAGCCTCATTAATGAATTCAAAGTGACAAGCCATTGAGAGCTTCTTGAAGAATTTAAAGAGAGTAGAGAGGGTTGGGGTTTGTAGGATTTTTGGCAATTAGGGTTTGAAAAGAGGGAAACTTCGAATTTCACTAGGAATCCCTAAATCAAGGCTCTAGGGTTGAAGATTTAAGGGTTAATGGAGAAGAGGGAAGGATTGGGAAGCTTTGGAGGTAAATGAGTGAGGGAATAAAGCACTAGGGTCTATGATTTAAGGGGGTGGAATGAAGGGTTTCCCAAAAAAATTGATTTAAAAGCCCTGATTTTTGGCATTCCAGGTAAAGCGTACCAGTACTGCGAACTCCAGTAGTATAAGCGTACCGGTACTGCAAACTCCAGTAGCATAAGTGTACCGGTACAACGTACTAGTACTGCGAACTCTAGTAACATAAGTGTATCGGTACTACGTACTGGTACGATTTTGCATTAGTTGCAAAATACTCCTGCTAAGCAACCCTTCACCATTCCTTTTCAATTTAGGACCTCCCCTATACATTCTAACACTCACTCTATGATCTCAACTCCACCCTAAACATATACTCCACCTGCAAACCACAATCTGAATCATCATGCCCAATTTATTACCGAAATTACATTGTGATTTAAAATTTTATTGCATACAACATACAAGGAATGGATTTTGATCTTTAACTATTAAAATGAATATCCAAAATGCAAGTCACATAATTCAAAACATGGGTATTCCAACTTCATTTTAAATATCAAAAACTTGAATAATATTCCCCTGTTTTGTAGGCATGGCGCTATGTAACACATTTCTCAGATGATTGAACTAAGCACACATGAGAAAGACCATTGTCTCAAATACTAGTCTAAAGTATACACCTACACATTTATTTTCAAACATGTGTGTGTGTGAATTGAACAAGTAATTTGAACATTTATGCAACAAAATTCACATTCGAGTGGCTAGCCAAATTTAGCTTCAATGCAAAACTCACAAAAGATCCATCTTAACAATGAAATACACACTAGTTATCCTGACATGCACCCCATGTGTACATGTGAGATAGATTCTTGTGCACAAAACAAAGTGTGCTCACATGTAATCCAAAATTGAAGTTTATGTATGAAAATGAAACGACTTTGGCATAATCTCATGAAAAGAATGCTAGGGCATTAGATAGCAAAACCAACTTCTCTTGTTCTTTAAAAGTATGCTTCCCCCATGCTTTCTCTAGATCATTTAGGACTTTCAAGGGGTTGTAATGAGGCCTCGGGGTGATATTGAGGTAGGTGAAATGAAGGATATAGGATAACAAAGAGGTTTGTTCTGAGTGAAAGAGTTTTATTTCAAAAACATCTCCTTTATCATGGGATTCTAATTCCATTCTTACACCTTCACCACACTCTTTGTTTCTTTTCTTTCTTTTCCTTTTCTTTTGTCATTCTTTTTCTTCATTCACCCTTTCTTCACATATTTCTTGGATTTCTCATTCTTCTTTTTTTTTTTTTGATTCTTTGAGTTTTAACAACAATCATCCCTTGCTTGAATTTCCTCACCACACTTCCTTTACTTTTGCAATCACTCATTTTTAGCTTTCAGGAACAACCAATGTAAGGTAGATATTTCTTATTTTCATCGGCTTGGTCACTGTGTGGTATAGAAACGAAATTCCAATTAAGGCTCAATCATGGTACTAGGGATAAACTTTTCATAAGAAAAAAGGTTAAGGCTCAAAGTATTTCAAAGATGGCCTAAGATCATTTCTAGGTAGGCATGGGAGAGAATTTTGCATTTCAAGACAAAGTCAATCAACTACCCAAATGCATCTAGCCAAAACAAGCATAATGAGATTATTGAACAAATTTAGAATTTGAAGAATTGTTCCTTGAGTAATTGTAAGTTTCCTCCCAAAAAGGATTGGCACTAAAGCTCTCATGGGTCCTTACTCATCTCCACTACTTATGTGAAGCCTAAAACATGAATTCAATCCGTAAATTGTTGAAATTGCCCATTCAAAGATCACATACAGTTGAGTTTAAAAATCAATACATATGTGATACTCACATATAGGATCCATTTCCATAGTATGCTCATGTGCTCAAACTTCACAACAAAGATGAATATGTCATCCAATCCAACACTCTTAACAAGGGAATACATATCAACATTCAGATATTTTTCATTAAAAATTTTCAAAATTTTCACATAAATATCCTAATGCAAGCAAAAATCTGTATCACAAACAAAAAATGTTTCACAACATTGGTGTATCATGAAAGTGGTGCACCACTCCCCCCAACTTGATATATGCAGTGTCCTCAATGCAATAAAAAGGTATGATATCTAATGAAGGATAGTAGAAAAATGAGTAGGGTTAGAGAACACATTGCACTTGAGTTTTGACAAAAGCACCAATATCTGAAACTAAGAAAAACAAAACTATATGACAAGAGAAGATAAATAACATGGAGCAAATGTACATTAAAAAATAGAAAAACTAGTTATTCTTCCACAACTTCTGGGTACATCAGGTCCATTAAATCTTCTTCCAACACTTGTTCTTCATAGCCCCCCAAAAATGGCTTAAGTCTTTAGCCAATGACCTTGAATGTATGACCATTTTCGGGGTTAGAGACATCCACAAATCCATTGGGGTAGGCCACCTTGACAAGATAGGGGTCATCCCAACGGGATCGGAGTTTACCTTGGAAAATGGAGAGACGGGAGTTGTATAAAAGCACTTTTTGCCCGGGCTCAAATGACTTCCTCACGATAGATTTGTCATGAAAGATTTTATCCCGTTCCTTTGAAATTTAGGAGCTTTAATACGCATCTCTTCTAATCTCTTCCAACTCATTCAACTCTGACTTTCTTTGCTCTCCAGCCATTCTTAAATTGAAGTTTAGGGTTTTAATGGCCCAATAGGCCTTGTGTTCCATTTCGATCAGAAAATGGCAAGCCTTTTCGTAAACAAGCCGATAGGGAGACATGCCCAAAACAGTCTTATAGGTGGTGCGGTGCGCCTATGGGGCATCTGTCAGTCTATTTGACCATTGGCCAACTCAGCTTGGCCATTGGTTTGTGGGTGGTAAGCGGTGGATACTTTGTGAGTGACGCTATATTTGAACATTAAATATGCAAATGACCTATTGTAGAAGTGTGATCCACCATCACTTATCATTGCGCGGGGCATCCCAAACCTCGAAAAAATATTCTCTTTGAGAAACTTAACCACAACCCGGTGGTCGTTGGTTTTGGTTGGGATAGCCTCCAACCATTTGGACACATAGTCTACTATCAGTAGAATGTACAGATATCCAAATGACATAGGGATGCGACCCATGAAGTCGATGCCCCAGCAATCAAATATTTCTATCACGAGTACAGGGGAGAGGGGCATCATGTTCCTTTAGGTCACACTACCTAAACGCTGACATCTATCACATTCATTACAAAATAAAACACAGTCTTTGTTAAGTGAGGGCTAGTAAAAACCTGATTGAAGAATTTTTGCCATCTTTGCTGAAAAGTGACCACTGCATGCTTGTGGGTGGCCGAATGAAAGGATTTCCCAATGTTCATTCTTTGGTACACATCTCCTCATGACTTGGTCTAGGCAGTACTTGAATAGGTACGGGTTGTCGAAGTAAAAGTACTTCACATCTGCCATAAATCTTCTTTGATCTTCTGGGTTCCAATGCGGTGGTATTTGTCCTGTTGCAAGATAATTACATATATCAGCATACCAAGGACATACATAATGAATTGAAAACAAATTCTCATCTGGGAAGGAATCAGGGATAGGAATGTTCTCATCAGTCTCTTGGACCACCAATCGGGACAAATGGTCTGCCACCACGTTCTCCACTCCCTTCTTGTCTTTAATGGTAAGATTGAACTTTTGGAGTAGAAGGATCCACCTGATAAGTCTTGGTTTGGCATCTTGCTTAGACAATAAATACTTCAAAGCAGAGTGATCAGTGTAAACCACTATCGGTGAACCAATGATGTAAGGACGAAATTTATCTAATGTAAATACTACCGCTAGTAGCTTCTTTTTTGTGGTAGTGTAATTCATTTGAGCCTCATTGAGCATTTTGCTAGTGTAGTATATTACATACGGTCTATTATCCTCCCTTTGCCCGAGCACTGCATCGACCGCATAATCACTCGTGTCGCACATGAGCTCAAAGGGTAAATCCCACCTGGGTGGTCGTATAATCGGAGGCGTGACAAGCATGCTTTTCATTTTTTTGAAAGATGCCTCACAATCATCCGACCACACAAATGGAATATCTTTAGATAATAAGGTGGTCAAAGGTCGGGCCAATGTGCTAAAATTTTTTATGAATCGACAGTAAAAACCTGCATGGCCTAGAAATGACCTGATATCCTTGACGATTCTTGGCGTAGGAAGGTTGGAGATGGACTCCACCTTTGATTTGTCCATTTCTATCCCCTTCACCGAAACAATGTGCCCAAGAACAATCCCTTGTGTCACCACAAAGTGACACTTCTCCCAATTTGAGACTAAACTTTTCTCTTCACACCTCTCCAACACTTTTTCCAAATTTTCTAAGCAGCTACTGAAGGAATCCCCAAAGACTGAGAAGTCGTCCATAAATACTTCCACAATCTTTTCTACCATGTCAGTGAAGAACCCATCATGCATCGTTGAAAGGTTCCAGGGGAATTACATAGCCCAAAAGGCATGCGACGGTACACAAAGGTACCGTAGGGCAAGTGAATGTGGTCTTCTTTTGGTCTTCCAACGCAATCTCTATTTGATTGTAGCCAAAATATCCATCTAAAAAGCAATAGGATAGATGCCCTGCTACTCTTTCCAACACTTGGTCAAGAAATGGCATTGGGAAGTGGTATTTTCTTTTGCAAAGGTTAAGCTTCCGATAGTCAATGCAAACTCTCCACCCAGTGATCACTCTTGTTCTTATAAGCTCATTCTCTATCACCATGACTCCAGATTTCTTGGGTACTACTTGCGTGGGGCTAACCCACTTACTATAGGCAATTGGAAAAATGATGCCCACGTCAAGTAGTTTCGACACTTCCTTCCTCACTACCTCCTTCATGATGGGATTCAACCTCCTTTGTAGTTGTCGGGATGGTTTGGCATCTTCCTCAAGATAAATGCGGTGGGTGCAAATGAGAGGACTTGTCGCCTTGATGTCAGCAATTGTCCACCCAATTGCTCCTTTATGCCTTTTCAATACCTCCAAGAGTTCTTTTTCTTGTTCCCCATTTAATGCTGAGCTAATAACCACCAAAAATGTTTCACCTTACCCCAGATAAGCATATTTCAAATGGGGAGGTAGTGGCTTCAATTCCAAATTGGGCTTTTCTCGTTTGAAAAGAAAATCTTTTTATCTTGGGTTGGGAGCTTCTCAAAAGTAAGGGTCCACCTTTCCACCCCTTTCAAACTTTACAATCCTTCTTGCTCCTCAAATTTGTCTAGATCAACATTTTCCTCTTCTTTTAACTTTAACATCTCCAAAAGCTCCAAGTGTTCCTCCACCAATGTGTAAATCCTGTTGACCTCATTTACTTCCTCATCATCACCTGGTTGCTTGGCCAAATTGAACAAATTGAGCTCCATCGTCATATTCCCAAATGCCAGCTTCATGGGGCCATTCCTGCAATTTATCACAACATTAGATGCAGCAAGGAAAGGTCTTCCAAGTGTTACAGGGATTTGGGAGGTAAGGTTTGCAACAAGGTGAGTGTCAATTACAATAAAATCATTAGGGAAGTAAAATTTATCAACTTGTACTAAGACATCCTTAACTACTCCCCTTGGTGTTCAGACACTACGGTCTACCAGTTGAAGCATGATTGAGGTAGGCTTCAACTCCTCAAGCTGAAGTTGTTGGTACACTGAGTAAGGAAGAAGGTTCACACTTGCTCCAAAATCAAGGAGCGCTTGCTCCACCTGACAATTTCCAATGGTTATGGCAATGGTAGGACAACTGGGGTCTTTGAACTTTAGAGGAGTGTTTGTCCTCAATATTGAGCTCACTTGCTCGGTGAGGAATGCTTTCTTGTGGACATTTAATTTCCTCTTCACCGTGCATAAGTCTTTAAAAATTTTAGCACATGATGGAATTTGCTTGATGGCGTCGAGGAGTGGAATGTTGATCTTTATCTGCTTAAACATCTCAAAAATATTAGCATAATTAGCCACCTTGGCAAGTGGCTTCAAATGACATAGAAAGGGAGTAGGCATGGGGGAAACAAGCACACTTTCATCTATCAATATTTCTTGCTCAACCACCTCACTTTCTTTATTTTCAATCACCTCACCCTCTCTGGTGTCATCCATGATATCTTTTTTTTTCGACAATGTGGCCTTGGGTGAGACCTTTGGCACAATGATTTTATCAATTTCTTTGCCACTACAAAGAGTGGTGATCGCTTTGAGTTGCTCACAACTCTCTTTGGTGGGCTCGGACAACTTAATCACATGTTGGCCTTTAGGGTTCTCTTGGGGTTGAATGGGGAATTTCCCCTTCTTTTGTTGTGTTAACCCTATGGCATTGATAATTTTTGTGGGTTGAGCTGAAATGTTGTTGTTAAAAGTGGTTTGGCTTTGGATGAAATTATAGAGCACATCCTCCAAGTTCCTCTTATAGGGAGGTTGGTAGGTGGGAGGATTGGTTGGTCTTTGATGACAAAAGCCTTGTGGAGATGGACTGGATGAAAAATTCTGGGGTGGTGGGCTTGACGAATACCTTTGCGGATTAGTCTAGGACTATTGGTAGCTAGACGCTTGCCCTTGGCCATGGTATTGATTTTTCTTGGGAGGCATGAGAGATGAATATGCATTTGAACCATGAGGAATGACATTCTCATTTCTCCAACTAAAATTTTGGTGATTGCTCCAACCCGAATTATATGTGTTTGAGTGAGGGGAGAATGATTGCCTTGTTTGGTTAAATGCATGGACTTGCTCGTGATACATTTCCTTAAACACCAAAATATTGGGGCACTCCGATATGGAATGCTCCACACTCTCACAAATCGAGCAAGCCTCCTTGGTCCGTGACACATTAGACACCTCGTGTCTCCTATTGACTTCAAGACTCTCAACTTTCCCAGTCAATTTGGTAATTTTTGAAAGCAAGTCTTCCCGGTCTCTCAAATCATAAATTCCTCCCCCATGGGATTGACCACTCTCTTGAGGAGAAGACCTTGGTACATCGGTGGAATTCGTAATGTCCCATGGTTGTGCATTATGTGCCAATGTATCAAAGTAATCTAAGGCCTCATCGGGGTCCTTGTTTAAGAACTCCCCATTACACATCATATCAATGAACTATTGATGGCCCAGTGTGATTCCTTCATAAAAGAAACTCACCAATTACCATGGTTCAAAGCCATGATGTGGAAGAGATTGTAGCAATTCCTTGTACCTCTCTTGACATTGATAGAATTGCTCATTGGGCTTTTTCTGAAAATTTTTGAAATTTCTTTTTTAGGGTGGTGGTTTTATGCACCGGAAAGAATTTTTTCAAAAACTCAAAAATCTTTTGGCTCCAAGATGTTATGGTTCGAGGCCTTAAGGAAATAAGTCACGTTTTTGCCTTATCTCTCAAGGAAAGGGGGAACGATTTCATTATAGCTATATCTTCCATCCCATGATTGGTGAGGAAGGTTGCAACTATTTCCTAGAAATCCCTTATGTGTGAATAGGGGCTTTCATTTTCAATTTCGTGGAACATGGGAATTAGCTTCAACATCCCTGGCTTAAGTAGAAAAAGATGAGCTTCGACTGGAAGGAGGATGCATGATAGTGTGGTGCTTCGTGTTGGTTGCAGGAAATCCCTGACTAACCTCATCGGGGGCTCAATGTGGATGTTGTTCCCTTCATTCACTGGAGGGGAAAATTGTATTCGTGGATTAGACATTCTCGATTCGGGCACTCCCCTACCCCTTTGAACATTTGAATTGGCATAAACATTATCAAAATTATCACCTGCATCCTCGGGTGGGTTTTGGTTAATATTCATGTTGGGGCCTAAGGGTTGTCTAACCAATCAATTTTGTTCGTCCCTTCCCCACATGCAACAAAATATCTAAAAAAATAAAATTATACACAAACAAAAATATGTACACAGAACAACGTACCTCAGGCCATGATGAAGATCACGGGACTTACCTCCGTTGTCCGAAAATCACCTTCTTGATTCGACACTTTGCTTTCCTCGACAATGGTGCCAAAAATGCTTGATGGTTTTCGCTGTAATCTCTAACCTCTTAACATCTTCCCTCAATGTGTATGTATAATGTGTGTGTGAAGGGGAATGTCACTCTCTTTTGGGATGATGTCAAAAGAAAGGGCAAGGGAATGGTGGAAAATGAAATGTGCAAGTGTGCAAATATGCTTCCCAAGTGCAAGAAGACTTTTACGTGGAGGTATTCCAAGGTCTTTTCCTCGGGGAAGGATGTGAATCATTTTGAAAGTGATTTTTTTGAAAAGAAAGTGTAAAATCTTTTGTAGTTGAAGTTTGGTTTGTGATGAAAATGAAATGGAAAGCAAGTGTTGGCTAATCTGAAGGGTTCACTCCAATGGGAATACTAAGTCAACTCAAGACCTTCCTCCAATGGTGCATAAATGAAAGATTGATTTTTGGAAAGTGAGGGACAAAATGGAAGTGAGGATCTAAGCATAACTCGTGACAATGCCTACGGGATATCAAAGACTCATACTCCGGTCCACACTCAACCTAGTCAAACCGAACCACCATACACCGAGGGGAGGAAAGGGGATGAGTTAAGATGGTATACCCAAGAGGAGGTCTCCCTTGGATTAGCCAACTTAAGGATTTAGCTATTCATTCTTAGAAGAAAGACAACAATGGAAATGGAAGACATTCCAAAGTAATTCAAGATTGTAGCTGAGATAATGCAAGTAAACTTAAACTAAAAGAAAATGCATTTAATACCCATTTACAGCTAAGAAATTGAAGAACATAGAAGCATTAATGGTAGAAACTTTAATGGAAAACTAAAATTGAAAACACTTAGAAATTAATGACATTCAAATCATTAAAGGAAGCTTAGAAGATTGTTACATGAAATTAGAAGACAATGCATGGAATAAAATGTAAAAATCTCAACTTCTCTCTCTAACACTATTCATCTTCTTCCTAGAGCTTCTCTCACTATATTACAATGTGTATATTGCATATTCTGAATAATGGTGTATATTGCCTCCCAAAAATGTCCATGCAGTCAAGCCCAAGTCTTGTGATGTGATCTCCATCCATAGGCTGCCAAGAGGGTGGGTTGGATAGGGTGGTGCAGGCATAGCTTGCACACCCAGCACATTCTCTCTCTTCTTTCCTCATTTATGATCAAAGCCTCAAAAGTCCATGGAAGAGGACATTAGGGATGTTCATGGTGTAAGACATGTTAGGGATAGGTAGGAGGGTGACTGGTGGGACCCTTAAAACAGTAGAGCCTGATATGTAGAATCTGGGCTGTTTCAGCATAGAGTACCGGTACTATGAACACCAGTAGCTAAAGAGTACCGGTACAGTGAACACCAGTAGCTGAAGAGTATCGGTACTACGAACACCAATAGCTAAAAAGTACTAGTACAGTAGCTAAAGAGTACCAGTATTGCGTACCAGTACTGTTTCTCCTGTTCGAACTGATTCTTTTGTTTCCTCCCCTCCAAATCTATCTTCAAGTCATCCCTTCATTATCATTCACCTCAAATCATAAAAGGAGGCTTTAAGAAGCACCATTTATTATCTTTTATCTTCAAATACCATAAATCTTTGTTAAAAGCTCAAATAGCACAAATCCACTCATTTAATACCCAAAAGCAAGTGAAAAAGGAATGTATTAGCAAATGAAATATGCAATGTTTTATGATAATTAGTGTGTTGAGTATTGAAACTCATTTGACTCTAAATAGACTAGTTCATGGTGTCATCTAGACCCCTTTAGTGTGGGGGTTGATATGGCTGATATGACTGTTGAGTCTGGGGTTGATCTGAAGGTGAACCTTGTGGCTGACTCACAGGCTATGTATTTTTCCAACTAAAATTTGGGTGATTCCACCACCCTAGGCTATAGGTTTTAGAATAAATATTGGAATATGGCTTGTAAAAGGTTGAAATGGCATTGAATTGTTCTATCAAGACCTCTTTGAATGCAGGAATGGGAGCACATTCCCCCCATAAGATGTCTTGACAATACTCAGATTTCACATGACAGCTCAGTCGTAGACACTACAGACACCTCCATTTTTTTTCCATTTCTAAAGCTTCAATCTTTTAGGACAAGGCAGTCATTCTGGCCCTTAGGTCATCATCTTCTTTTAATAGATACTTCACCCTTGGGATGTAGATGGATTGGTTTCAACAATGTTTGGGGAGGCTGAGTCCCATATTTTGGAACTCTCAGAAATGGTATCAAAGAACTTGAATGCCTCCTTAGGAATTTTACTCATAATTTCTCCCTAGGGCCATCATTTTAGCAAACTTATGGAATGCAGGCAGAAAGGTTGATTAGTACTTAAATTTAGCATATTACTATGCCTTTTTAGGACTAATTATACTTTGATGGAGTTTAAGTGATGACATTTTAGGTCCTAAAGTGAACAAAGGCTCAAGAACAACAAGTATCACACTTGAGTGTAACACCAGTGCATAAGGGAACAAAATTGGAGAAGGTTGGAACAAAGCAAGAACGTCCGAACGCCAACTCACGTTCTAACGTCCACTTGAATTATGAGGAGACCAGACTGTTGAGACATGGCGTGTTGCAGGCAAGACAAAAGAATCTGAGGTACTTGAGTACCACGTTCTAACACCAAATCATATTTGAACGTCTACTTGATTTGATTGAAGACCAGAGGATGAGTGCAAAATGTGAAGTTCTGCATGAATTATGGAAGTGGGTTTCCACAGAAGACCACAGACCACTTGAGTGATATGGTCAAACCCCATCTGGCATTCGAATGCCCCTAAAGCAAAAACATAAGACACGTTCGAATGACCATAAAGCCAAAACAAAAACAACGTTTGAATGTCAACTTACGTTCGAACGTCCTCCATAGATTGCCTGCAGAGTAGTTGGTTTTCACTTTAACTAGGTGCCATACACTATTCATCCTCTATTATCTTCCCCCTTCTCCCCTTCCTTGCTTATAAATACTCCTATTAGAGGAGCTTCAAAGGGGGGATTCTTCTCCTGTAAAGTATAGAGTGAGAGCTTGGTTAGTAGGCCTAGACTACACCAAGAACTAGTAAGGAGTTTTTATGGAGGCTTAGACTCCCACTCATTTTGATTAATCTTAGATGTATGTTATATTTACTTGTATCTAGCGAGTTAGTTCATTTCTTGGTTGAGGAAGCAACCCTCCATCTTTTGGTTGAGGAAGCAACCCTCCATTTGTTGGTTGAGGAAGCCACCCTCCAAGTAGTGACTAGCTTTCTCCTACTTTCATTGTTTATGTATTTCACTTCCATTGCTTGAGCTTTTTTTTTCCTTAGAGGAGTGAAACTCTTACACTTTTCTAAACTTTACCAAAGCTCTGAAGGGTGCAACGTGATTCACTTATTCTTTGGTGAAAATTGGCTCTTCATTTATTGTACTTTACCTTGTAAGTTCTCTATTTGGAGGGATGAGTATCACTCACTTTTCTAGCTTTACCCATGCCATGAAGAGTGAGTAGTTCCTCATTTACTCTTTAGTAAGAGCTGATGAACATGTATTGATTATTCGGAAGCTATATTTGTGCATTTCCTTTATGATTTAATGCTTTATATTTCACTTATTGAAGGATTGAATGCATCTAGCAAAGCTAAGTACTTTGTATAACTATGGGTTCTTTCTATGTCATGGATGACTCTTGGATGGAAACACTTGTTGGTTCAAGGCAAGTACCTCGGCTAGATCTTCATGACACATTTCAATCTTCACTATTATCGTGCTTTATCTAAAGAATGGAACATTAATGTCATGGTTGGATGCCTTGTACAAACACTTGCTTGTTTGTAGATGAGTTAAATCTCAGCACAGGCAATTCTTGTCCACTTCTAGAAAGGCATCAGAATCATGTGTTTAATTCTCACAGTCCATCTTTATCTTTTGATTAACTTGCTGTTGACACGGTAGTTAATTGAGTTATAAAACACAAGTATAATAAATCGGATGATTAACTACATGTTCTGATCCTCAAGCTAAAGGGTGACTGTTTTACATTTGAATTTATCTTATATTTTGTCTAGAAAATTATTGGAAAGAATCTTCTATTCTATTCAAGAAATCTCACAACTTCAAACTCTCAAAGTTTCCAGTTACTTGGTCTCTATTACTGCTTCCTTCAAAACACCAAACAAAGTTCCTTGTGGATTCGACTTCCGACTTAACCAGATTATTACTACAACTTGACCGCCTGCACTTGGGTGTATACATTTCAGATCAAGTCAAGGGCATCATAGAAAAAAACTACGAGTCTAACTCTCAAATGCATGATGTGGGCTAGCATAGAGAAGATCTTTAAATCTCTCCCAAAATTGATAAAAATTTTCCCCTTCTTTTATAGAAAAATTCATGATTTGCGTCTCAATGCATTAGTGCGATGCGTAGCAAATTTTTTTTGAAAAATTTCGTTTGTAAAACTTGCCAAATTGGAATATATTGGGTTTTTAAAGAATTTAGCCACTGTTTAGCTTTGTCATTTAGAGAGAAAGGAAAAAATTTCAACCTGGCCATTTCAGAATTATCTTGCAAAGCACCACATACTTCTTCAAACTCTTTTACATGCAAGTACGAGTTTTCAAACTCCAGACCATGAAATTGTGATAACAACTATATTGTGCCTACTTTAAGGTTAAAATTTAGAGCATTCATGGGAAAAGCAAAACATGAAGGGACACTAGTGCGTGCGGGATGCAGATACTCTCTTGGACATTCTGAACTGCCTCTTATTCCTGTTGATTATTGTGAGCCATGCTTAATTCAAATGATGCTTGTGAAAAAGATGAAGATGACAGAGATGAAGGATTAGACTGATTTACAGACCCAAATGATGGCTTAACAGACATAAACAATGTAAATGTAAGAAACAATGAATATACATACAATACAAACTAGATAACTTCCCTGTCCCCAGCTATGGCGCCAAAAATTGCTTGTTTGTCCACCACCAACAATGTTGTACACCAAAGTGCAAGTGGTCAAATTGTAATATAATACTCGGTTTAAGTCCAACATCAAACCCACAGAAAGCTAAATATTGAAAATCAAAACATAAATGGTGAAGTTGTTATAAATACAAAATGTAGTGAAATAGCTGGTGGTGTGAGCTTAGAGAACCTTAAAAATAAACTTAATCATACTGTGGAAATGCAATAAAAATGTACCTTTCAGTTCGGGGATTCAATTTGCATTATATTGTTTTGGTTATTAGAAATGTCACCTTATAGCAATTAATCCTCATTTTACTGAAAAGTCAACCAGTAGGTATGATTTATATTAAATTGTATCCAACATATGATTAAGTTAGCTGGCAGGTATATTTCCATGCCACAATCAAATAATTCGAGTAAACCAGAAAGCAAGCCATTTAGGAGGAATACTTGAATTACTCAATCGGTATCTTTGTGCCTTGCAGTTTGTCCATGTCCAGACGCCATCACCATCGTTCAGACTGTGGCAATCCTCTAGTTTCTTCTTACTTTGCTTGATGTTGAAATGTGATAGTTGTACTTGCATCCCCCACTGATTTAAGCGTGCACACTTTGCTTCCCTTGAATTTGCCTAATTTCTACACAAAACCCTGAAAAACAAAAAGTTTAACGCATTAACCCTATTTTACGCACTAACCCTAATTTCACTTACTTTGATTGTTTTAACTTAATTCATTAACACATTTAACCTAATAATCTATTTCATGAATGCACTTTTTAGGATTAATCAACATACTCAATAGTCCTATCAACCTTATCAACCCCGACACAAAAAGAGTCTAGAGGACTGATTCGTGCATAAATTTAACAATTTTTACTATGCCTTTTTGGACTAATTGTACTTTTAAAGTTATTTTAATTACTTTATGTCTAAAAACGCTCCTCACTATCAAATTGGCTAGTTGAATCTTCTGGATCTATAAATCAATCTGAACCATTTCACCTAGATCAGTAGCAAACTCTTGTGAAAGTAAAATGGCAAATGGTGAGAGACAGGAGAAAATTCCTGTAAGAGAGGGGGAAGTACCTAACATTCAAACTCTAAGGGATTACTTAAATCTCACAAGGAATTGTGTCCCCTCTTGTTTTATCTTTCCTAAAGATGCACCCCTATTTATTGTAAAGATGAGGACAGTTCAACTACTCCCTCAATTTTATAGACTGGAAACAGAAAACCCATATATGCATATAAAAGATTTTGAGGAAGTATGTGGAACCTTTCAAGACAATTCTGAACTGGCCAAGATGAAACTTTTCCCTTTTCCTTTAAGGGACAAAGCTAAACAATGGCTAAATTCTTTAAAGCTCTTTCAATACCAGACTGGCAGGCATTACAAAATAAATTTTTCAGAATGTTTTTTCCTCTACACAACACTAATGCATTGAAAAGGTAAATTATGAATTTTTCAGTCAAAGAAGGATAAACCTTTTACCAAAGTTGTGAGAGATTCAAGGATTTACTCCAGTCTTTCCCACACCATGCTTTTTAGAATTGGACCTTGGTAGGATTTTCCTATGACTCCTTGCCCACTAGACTATGTCAGTTTGTTGAAATGATGACTCAAGGAGATTTATGAGCAAGAGTCCGGAGGAGGCATTCAATTTTTTGGATACCTTATATGACAGTTCTTAGATGTGGGACTCAGCCTCCCCTACCATTGTTGAAACCAAACAATCTACTTTCGAAGGGGGTAAGTATGTCTTAAAAGAGGATGATGACCTAAGAGCAAAAATGTCCACCCTTTCTAGAAAGCTAGAAACTTTAGAGATGAAAAAAGTTCATTAGGTTGATGTCAGCCCTTCCATAGAATAAGTATGTGGGATTTGTGCACTGATAGGACACCCTACTGGGGAGTGTCCTACAATTCCAGCATTCAAAGAGGTTTTGTTGGAGTAAACAAATATTGTCTCTAATTTCAACAAGCCTTACTCTAACCCATATTCTGAAACATACAATCCAGGGTGGCAGCACCACCCAAACTTAAATTGGAGAAACACACAACCAACTCCCATGAACCAACAACAAGGTTCACACCCACCACCTCAAGGACCTCCCATATACCAACCATACCAACCATCACAAAAAAGGACCTTAGAAATTTCAAAATCGAACAAGCACTGCTAGACCTTGGAGCAAGTGTCAATTTGTTCCCATTCTCTGTTTGCCAACAATTAGGTCTGGGAGAACTCAAACCCACAAGTGTCACACTTCAGTTGGCAGACAGATCTGTCAAAATTTCTAGGGGTATTGTTGAAGATGTACTTGTCCAAGTGGACAACTTTGTATTCCCTGTTGACTTCATCGTCTTAGATACTCAGCCAGCAAAACATTCAGAGAATCCAATTCCCGTTATTCTTGGTCGACCATTCCTAGCAACTTGAAATGCACTAATTAATTGCAGGAATGGGGTCATGAAATTAACCTTTGGAAATATGAAACTTGAGCTAAATATTTTCAATGATGCCAAACACCCAGGAGAGGACAGAGAAGAAAGAGAAATAAATTCCATTGAGTCTTTGGTCTAGGACCATCTGAATAAAACATTCTGTGAAAATTCCGCTGAACTTTCTTTGGCAGAGTCCATCACATTTGAAACAATAAATGATGATCCAAAGAATTGCCCAACTCATGCTATTAATACATGGGGCCCCAAATTTTGAGGAACTTTCACCAAGTGGCACAAAGCCACTCTCATCAAGTGACAAGCCACCAAAGCCAAATTGAAATCTCTCCCATTTGACTTCAAATATGCATTCCTAGGAGGGGACGAGTCATTCTCAGTGGTAATTTCATCTAAGCTCACAGATTTGCAAGAGTCTAAACTGATTGAAGTTCTTAAAAGCCACAAAGCACCATTGGGTGGAACATCGCTGACTTGAAAGGTATAAGCCTATTAATCTACAAACATAATATACCTTGAAGAGAACTCAAAACCCTCTCGTCAAATGCGGTGACAACTAAACCTTCACATGAAGGAAGTTGTAAAAGTAGAGGTGTTAAAGCTGTTAGATGCCGGGATAATCTTCCCCATCTCCGATAGCAAATGGGTTAGTCCAACCCAAGTTGTGCCGAAAAAGTCTGGAGTCACAGTGGTAAAAAATGATGCAAATGAACTGGTACCAACTAGAGTCGTCATAAGATGGCGGATGTGTATTGATTACTGAAAACTCAATTTGGTGACTAGAAAAGACCACTTGCCTCTTCCCTTTATTGACTAGGTTCTAGAGAGAATTGCAGGCCATGAATTTTATTGTTTCCTGGATGGATATTTTGGATACAATCAAATTGAGATAACACTCAATGATCAAGAGAAAACCACATTCACATGCCCCTTTGGCACCTTTGCATTCAAAAGGATGCCTTTTGGGTTTTGTACCGCTCCTACAACATTTCAAAGAGGCATGTTGAGTCTATTCAGTAACATGGTCGAGAAATTTTTGGAAGTGTTCATGGATGACTTCTCTGTGTATGGTGACTCATTTGATTTGTGTCTAGCCAACCTAGAAAAATTGTTGATAAGATGTCAAGAAGCCAATCTGGTACTTAATTGGGAAAAATGTCATTTTATGGTAACACAAGGCATTGTCTTAGGTCACATTGCATCGTTTGAGGGCATAAAAATTGATAAAGTGAAAATAGATCTGATTGGAATTTGCATGCTCCTAAGACTGTGACAGATGTTCGATCATTTTTGGGACATGCAGGGTTTTACAGAAGATTCATAAAAGATTTCAGTACCATAGCTAAACCCATGTGTCATCTCCTAAGTCAGGACGTAATCTTTGACTGGAATGAAACATGCCAAAAAACTTTTGATCAGCTTAGAAGCATGTTAATTTCTGCCCCAATAATGCAACCCCCTGACTAGACTTTACCCTTTGAGCTAATGTGTGATGCAAGTGACTATGCTATAGGTGCTATGTTGGGTCAACGAAAAGATAAGAAACCATATGTGATTTACTATGCAAGTAATACTTTGAATGATGCTCAAATGAACTATTCGACAACTAAAAAAGAATTACTTGTCGTAGTCTTTGCTTTGGAAAAAATTTGTTCTTCTCTTGTTGGTTTTTCTGTTACTGTATTCATTGACCATGCAGCACTAAAATTTTTGCTCACAAAAAAAGATGCTAAACCAAGGCTCTTGAGATGGATACTCTTACTTCAAGAGTTTAACTTGGTCATTAAGGACAAAAAAGGTGTTGAGAATGTGGTGGCAGACCATCTGCCCAGGTTTACTTACGAATTTCATGAGGATGGAATACCAATCAATGAAAAATTCCCCAATGAACAACTGTTCATAATTGATGAGACCCTATGGTACATTGATATTGCTAATTTTTTTGCTACTGGAACACTCCATCTGTCCTTTTCCCCCACGGACAAAAAGAAATTTCTAAGAGAGGTTCGCAATTTCTTTTGGGAAGATCCGTACGTATTTAAGTACTGTAAGGATCAAATCATAAGACGTTGCATCCTTGCTCAGGAAAGCAAATAGGTAATAGCATTTTGTCATTCCGAATCCAGAAAAACCGCTACGAAAATCCTACAATGCAGATTTTACTGGCCCACACTTTTCAAAGATGTCCATGCTTGTTGTTTAACTTGTGATAGATGTCAATGGTTGGAAAATATTTCAAGAAGAAACATGATGCCTCTAAACCCCTTTCTAGTAATTGAAATTTTTGACTGTTGGGCATCAATTTTATGGGACCATTCCCCCCTCCTTTGGCTATCTATACATTTTGGTAGCCGTAGACTATATATCCAAATGGGTTGAGGCAATTCCATGTCGGAATAATGATTATCAAATGGTGATCAAGTTTTTGAAAGAAAATATTTTATCCTAATTTGGAATCCCAAAATCCATCGTTAGTGAAGGAGGTACTCATTTTTGTAATCGACCTTTCTGGAATCTGATGAAAAAATACTTGATTTTTCACAAAATTGCAACTCAATACCATCCACAAACTAATGGACAGGCTGAATTGGCTAATCGGGAGATCAAATTAATTTTAGAAAAAATGGTAAATTCAGACCGCAAAGATTGGTCGTCAAGACTAACTGATGCACTCTGGGCATATCGTACTGCTTTTAAAATAATTTTGGGCATGTCTCCTTACCTATTAGTCTATAGGAAGCCTTGTCACCTACTTGTGGAATTGGAACATAGGGTATACTGGGCTATTAAGACAATGAACTTTGACATGGACAAAGCCGGATTAGCAAGAAAAATTTAGATTAACGAATTGGAGGAATTAAGAAATGAAGCATATGAAAATGCTAAGATCGCAAAATCTAGGATGAAAATTTTTCATGACAAAAATATAGTGCGAAAGTCTTTTGAATCGGATCAAAAAGTTCTGCTTTTCAATTCAAGACTGCGCCTTTTTCCTGGTAAGTTGAAGTCATAATGGACTGGACCATACATTGTCAAAAAAGTGTTTGAACATGGGGCAGTGGAAGTGGAGAACCCATCAAACGGTAATATCTTTACTATCAATGGTCAGCGATTAAAACCCTTTATGGAGGACTTTGTCAAAAATGTGGAGACCGTTCTCTTAATGGATCTAGAACAACGCTTCGAGAAAAGTGCTTGCCGACACAAAAAAGGGCCGGGTCAAGGAGAACCCGGTCCAACCCGAACCACACCACCGCCTTTATAAGGCCCCACCCCCTTTTTCCTCTCTTTCCATGCACTTCTATCACTTTCCCCTTTCTTTTCTTTCTTCTTCTTCTTCTTCTTCTTCTTTCTTCTGCTTTTCTTCTTCTTCTTCACTATTACAATCCTCTGGAATCACGACCCATCTCCCAACAACACCATGACCATACTACTTGAAGACCCCATCCTTTGTTTCATGATCTACGTGTGTTTACTCTATTTGTACATGGCTATGCTTCTTCTTTCTGCACTCAGAATCAAGGGTTATATCCTAACCCAGATCTGCAACGAGATGTTTGATTTGTGTATTTTTTTTGTAGGTTCAGCTAATGAACAAGATCTCTATTGTTCAACCTTATCTCCAAAGCTCACCAGATCGATAAATTCAAAACATTGGGGACAATATTCAGTTTAGATTGGGGGGAGAGAACTACAGTTTATATGTACCCATAGAAATTTTTAAATTTGTGTTGTTGTTGTTGTTATTGATCTTGATCAGATTGTGTATCGTATTTTGACTACCATGTTTTGCATTTTGATGGTTATGTTTGTGGGTCATCTCTGATCGTCTTTGTGACTGACAGACGTTAAAGAACCAGATAGTGAGTCTTAATAGTATAAAAAGTATGGATGTTAAACTTTTTTGGTTTAGTTTAGAATTTCTACGCAAATTTCCTTCTGATGTGCACACTATGATCATGAGAAAAGCAAGATTGGTAAGAAAGAATGAGATCTGAGAACAACAAGCGAAACCCCTGTGTGGCCAAAGCACCTATGCTAAATGTCGTCGTGCCAAAAGACTTGGTGCATGTAAACAATGTGGTAGATACTTTCACGAGAAGAGATATAATCAGTGTTCTGAACCAATTTTCAGTCGTGCACTCGATCGATTAGACTGGATAGTGAATGGGTAGAGTAAGGATTATCCTGACACGCCGTCCTATTCTAGTACATTGCTTAACCGGTTTGTGAGACAGGAAATTGGGAGAGTTACTGGTTGTTCAAATGGCATGGAGATAGATGAAGACTCGATTAGAATAGTTGGGATGAAAGCCAAGGGTCCGAATTTTGTAAAAAAGTGTAAAAATTCTTTGTGTTTTGTACAAACTCTTTTGACTGAAGTGAAAACATGGGCCGAGTAAGGAATGTCCCAAAATACCAACCTTAACGTGGGTGGGGATTTGTCCTAAGACGCCATGAAATTTGGTTCAAACTTGAATGTTTTGCCCTCTATTATTATGCATAATGTAGTGCAGAAAAAGTTTGAAAAATTTTTGAGTTTTGATTCCACGTTCGAACGCCAAGTAACGTTCGAACGATGCTTACTTACAGTACTCAGCCTCTGATGAAGTCTCTGATGGAAAAAAAAAGTATTGGGAGCTTAGTCCGTTCAAATGCCAATAGCACTTTAGAACGAGATTAACGTTCGAATGCCAATAGCACATTCGAATGTCAATAGCATGTTTGAACGACGCTAGCTTACAGTACTTTGGTCTCGGATAGAACTCAAAAGTACTGGGAGCTCACAACATTCGAACATCATGCACGTTTGAACGATATTTTAAAGCCCTTCATACTACGTTCGAATGTCAACCACGTTCGAACGTTCCTCCTCAGACTATAAATACTTGAATCGTCTTCCTTAGTTCAAAATTCCCAAAAAACTTCAAAATCCTCTTAACCCTAGGACCCCTTTTCACTCCCCAGCCCTGAATACTCCACTCATTCCTCATTTCCACCACAAATCAACCACCCAAAAGCTTTTCCACATCAAAAATCCCTAATTTTCACCACATGACCAAGACCTTTCACACCCTCTCAAGCTCCAAATCGAGAACAACACAATGCCTAGGGTTAAGCTTCCGGCCAGGTGCACTCCACCAGTAAACCAAGAACCCAACTTCGTGGAAGAGGTCATTGAAGAAAGAGAAGGGAAGCAAAGAAAGAAGAGGTACGATCGCACCAGATTTCCTAGTGCTCTTAAAGCTGATAGGTATGGAAATTTCTTTCAAAATCATGCTGTGATTTGTGAACGAGAAGTTGTAATCACTGATTTTGCTGAGTTGGGTTTGTTGGAAAAAATTGTAAACCCCCACATGTCTAAACTATCAACAATCGTCCAATTAGTTTCGTTTTGCATTTAACGTCTCCATTTACATCCTTAATCAAAATATAAAAATAATAAGTATAATTAGGCTCCAAATAAGTATAAAAGGCTAAATATTAAAAGATAAAAAAATATGACATTTTGCATTCTCATCAATTAGCTAGCTTAGAGGAATTGAAGAAAAATGTTGATGGATATACTAGTTCTACATCATGTTATAAATAATTCTAGGAGACGGATGGTAATTTGATTTTGGTTAATGAATGATGCTAGACATGGATCTTTATACAAGCCATACTATCTATATTGGAGATGGGTATGGGATAGAATTTGTGACAAAAGACATCCAAACTCGAGTTAGACAAGTATAGAAAAACAAGTAGTTCGGCAGACTACCTTTCACCAATTTTATCATAACTCTTTGTTGGAAAGTCCAAATTGTGCACCGTTATTTTTGTTAGAACCCTAACTCATATACCTTTCCAACCATATAGGTCACACATACTAGAAATATCTGAGTCAAATCAGTTTATTCTCCGAAGTTCATCAAAAATCTGTACAGTGGTGTTCCTTGGATAGTAAAGTGTTGTATTTTCTTCTTAGACTTTGAATGTGTAAACCCCTACATGTTTATCTTAATATAGTAATGTACCTGTTTAGTGATTCTTATATATGTAATGATGTAAGAATAAACCATATATATTGAAACCTTAAGAATAAATACTATGGAGGAATAAAATAATAATTTTAATGTTTCAAGTGTAAATTTATTTTAATTTTGAAATAAATCATAAAAATAATTTTTTTTTGGTTAAAATAACATCAAAATGAATCTGGAACGTCGAAAAACCTTAGGGTAGTCATATGGATCAAATTGGAGATTTTTAGTGGCAAATCCATAATTTTAGAGAAAATCCAAATTTTAGCCTGTGAACAATAACCGTCGGGACTGCTGTGTTTAAACACAGATTTGACTCCATTTGCTTCTACTTCTTTCATTCTACTCTCTCCTCAAACCTCTTAGCATCCTAGGAGAAGACAAAAGAAAGGAGGAAAGGGAGAAAAAAGGTCTCTAGAGCTTGGATTTTTGGCTTGGAACTTTAATTCAAGGTAGGGGTTTCTCTCACTTTTGTTCATTGAGATTAGGGCTATATATATATATATATATATATATATATATATATTATGACTCTCTAAATCTTAGATATGTGTCAGTAAATCTTTGATGTTTGATATTCTTGCAAATATTGTCATGTTTAAAACAAGGCTATGGTTAGATTGCCATGAAACCTCTATTTCTTATTTTGAAAACCCTTATTCTCATGAGAGGTGAATTTTTTTTCTCAATATTCATTTGTTCTTGATTTCTAAAACTTTAGTGGTTTGTGTTGAGTAATAAATGATGTTGTTGTGATCTCTTGTATTTTTCCTTAATTGGTTATTGGAATTGTTACATGATAAATTTGGGGATTTTGAGATATGCTTGTAAAAATGAGAAATTGTGGATTTTGTATTTATTTGGAATTGTTGGTGAATTGAGAATATTTTGGTTTTCTCATTTGTATGGTGGTTGTGATGGACTTGGCTTGCCATTAAAAGATGTCATAGAGTGTTAGAGGTTAGTCTATTCTAGTGGGGGTGAGATGGTTTCCTAACACTTGTAGTGGGTTGTCATCAGGTAATGCGACTACTATCGTTCACTGGAGTTCGAACAAGGGATGATATATTTTTTCATGGGAAGGGACTCGTCACTGCCATTGGGATGGTAGACGCCCTTTCCTAAAGTGCTTGTGATTGTGATTGGTGGACTAGGTATACTCGTTGGGTAGATTCATGAGAAGCAATCAACATACAAGATAAGGGGATGAACCAAAATACATGGAATGATGGGTTGGATTGTCTTGCCAGTGCATTGGTATGGGACAATGCATCGGAAGGCGCCCTCCCTAAATGGCTTAAATTTGAAAATGGTATATTGTTGTGAAATTTACTTTATCCTTTCACTTGATTAATGTTACGGTTTAAACTGGAGATCTATTTAAAATGTCCTATTTTTTCTTAAAAATTGATATATGTTATTTACGAAATGAGACCAACCGATTTTTATCTATTTTCTAAACCTTGTTCGAGTTTGAGAGGATTTTTCTATAGAGCTTCGTGCTCACCCCCTACAGTTAAGCATTTTACAGATTATGGGCGAGAGGAGGAGCGCAATGCTAACGAGCCGGGCCATGGAGAAGCTTCATTAGAGGGGTACTTGGATTCTGAGTGGATATCTAGAGATGTCATTTATTTTTGTGCTAGACTAGGAACGATTATGTATAATGATGTAAAGTTTAGTATTTTGTTTATTCCGCTGCTAAGTTCAAATGTAATTCTTTTGATGTAGTAGCCCTGGTTTGGCTTATTCTTTGGCATAATGTTGCAAATATTTTGTGCACAAATAAACCCGGTGTGGTCAATGTAGTATAATTGCACATGTTGTGTTTTGGGTAGAGCTCCCCAAACAATGGAGACTCTGCCCGAATGTTATTAAATTAAGGGCCCCCGATTATTTATGGATTTTATTAGTTGTTCTCATAGTATGAATGGTTTTAAAAGGTAATGCCTTCTAGGGTGGTTTTTGGGGCATTACAAAATTTGGTATCAGAGCTTAGGCTTTAGGTCTTACATGGGAGTTGTAGGTTATGGATCACCACTAGAGATGTAAGATTAGGGTGAAGGAAATTATTGGTCAAGTTTTATATGAACCATATGCTTTAGATTAAAATAATACTTAGGATATCTGGTACATCAATGAAACTAAATTGTGAATTGATGTGTAGGATGGATGGCAGAAATGTACGTAGACGTGGACGTGGGCATGGTCGTGGAGGCCAAGCACCGCCGCCGCCACCACCTCCTGATGCCATGCAAGGCATAAATGAATGCTTGAGGGAGCTCACCACTCTGGTACAAAGCCAGAATGTAAACAACAACAACCACAACCACAATGGTGGAGCGCATCCTCTAGCGTAAGTACTAGGCAATGGAAATGGGGATCGAAAGGTGGTAGTTCTTCAAGAATTTCTAAGGCAACGTCCACCTACGTTTCAGGGGAGCTATTAACCCTTAGAAGAGGATAAGTGGATTCGTCATATAAGGAAGATTTGTGATGGCATTGGAGTTGTCGAGGACTTAAGGGTTGGCTTGACTACTTACTTGTTCAAGGGGGAGGCCGACCATTGGTGGGATTCCGTAAAGAGACAGAGGAACCTCAATGGACTTACTTGGGATGAGTTTGTGATTGTGATCGTGATTGTGATTGGTGGACTAGGTATAATCGTTTGGTAGAATCATGAGAAGCAATCAACATACAGGATAAGGGGATGAACCAAAACACATGGGATGATGGGTTGGATCGTCTTGCCAGTGCATTGGTATGGGACAATGCATTGGAAGGCGCCCTTCCTAAATGACTTAAATTTGAAAATGGTATATTATTGTGAAATTTACTTTACCCTTTCACTTGATTATTGTTATGGTTTAAATTGGGGATCTATTTAAAATGTCCTATTTTTTTCTTAAAAATTGATATATGTTATTTACGAAATGAGACCAACCGATTTTTATCTGTTTTCTAAACCTCGTTCGAGTTTGGAAGGATTTTTCTATAGAGCTTCGTGCTCACCCCTTACAGTTAAATATTTTATAGATTATGGGCAAGAGGAGGAGCTCGGTGCTAACGAGCTGGGCCATGGAGAAGCTTCATTAGAGGGGTACTTGGATCCTAAGTGGGACATCTAGAGATGTCGTTTATTTTTGTGCTAGACTAGGAACGATTATGTACAATCATGTAAAGTCTAGTATTTTTTTTATTCTGCTGATAAGTTCAAATGTAATTCTTTTGATGTAGTAGCCCTGGTTTGGGCTTATTCTCTTGGATAATGTTGTAAATATTTTATGGATAAATGGACCCGGTGTGGTCAATGTAGTATAATTGTATAGGTTGTGTTTTGGGTAGAGCTCCCCGGACAAAAGAGACTCTGCCCAAATGTTATTAAATTAAGGACCCCTGGTTATTTTTTGATTTTATTAGTTTTTCTCATGGTATGAATGATTTTAGAAGGTAATGTCTTCCAGGGTGGTTTTTGGGGCGTTACAAAATTTGATATCAAAGCTTAGGCTTTAGGTCTTACATGGGAGCTGTAGGTTATGGATCACCACTGGAGATGTAGGATTTGGGTGAAGGAAATTGTTGGTCTAGTTTTATATGAACCATATGTTTTAGATTAAAATAATACTTAGGATATTTGGTATATTAATGAAACTAAATTGTGAATTGATGTGCAAGATGGACGACTTAAATGTACGCGTACGTGGACGTGGGCGCGGTTGTGGAGGCCAAGCACCATCGCCGCCACCACCTCCTGATGCCATGCAAGGCATATATCAATGCTTGAGGGAGCTCACCACTCTGGTGCAAAGCCAGAATGGAAACAACAACAACCACAACCACAATGGTGGAGCGCATCCTCTAGCGCAAGTACCGGGCAATGGAAACAGAGATCAAGGATGGTAGTTCGTAGAGAATTTCTGAGGCAACGTCCACCTACGTTTTAGGGGAGCTCTCAACCCTTAGAAGTGGATAAGTGGATTCGTCGTATAAAGAAGATTTGTGATGGCATGGGAGTTATCGAGGACTTGAGGGTTGGCTTGGCTACTTACTTCTTCGAGGAGGAGGCCGACCATTGGCGGGATTCAGTAAAGAGACGGAGGAACCCTGATGCACTTACTCTGAATGAGTTTGACCAAATCTTCCAAGACAAATATTTTCCTGAGTCGGTTAGAGATAAGATGGGTGCTGATTTCCTCGCTCTTTAACAGGGTAGCTTGTCTGTGATGGTGTATGAGAGGAAGTTTGACGAGTTATCCAAATATGCCACAGAGTTCATCTCCACAGAGGCCAGGATGGCCAAGCGTTTCGAGCAGGGTTTGAGGCCTGCAATTAGAGAGAAGCTTGTGGCTCTCTGGATCCGTGACTATAGGGACATGAAGCGCCAATATTGGTGGAAGGGAATGAAGAAGGATGTGGCAAGGTTCATAGCACAATGTGCGGTGTACTAGTAGGTGAAGATCGAACATCAAAAGCTAGGAGGATTACTATAGTCTTTGCCTATCCCAAAGTGGAATGGGATCACATCACCATGGATTTCGTGTCAGGTTTACCACGGACGTTGCGCGGGTATAATGCAGTATGGGTTATTGTGGATAAACTCACCAAGTCCGCTCATTTTTTGGGTATGAAGACCACGAACACATTCGAGACTTTAAGCCAGCTGTATATCCGTGAGATTGTGCGATTGCATGGAGTTCTGCTTTCTATCATGTCGAATCATGATTCTCGGTTTGTAGGGCAGTTTTGGCAAAGTCTACAACAAGCCATGGGGATTGAGTTACATTTCAGCATAGCTTTTCATTCCCAAATGGATGGCCAATCCGAGAGGGTGATATAGATTGTGGAAGACATGTTACGTGCTTGCATGTTGGACTTCAATGGAAGCTGGAGTGATCACTTGCCATTAATGGAGTTTGCATATAACAACAGCTATCAGGCAAGCATTGAGATGGCACCGTATAAAGCATTGTACGGAAGATCGTGTAGATCCCCAACGTGTTGGTTGGAAGCCGGCGAGAGTAGTTTGTTTCGACCGGAGATTGTTTGAAAAACTTTAAAGAAAATTCAACTCATCCGAGGGAGGCTACACACGGCACAAAGTCGACAAAAATGATATGCGGATCAAAGAGGAAGACCATTGAAATTCAAAGTGGGAGACTACTTGTTCCTCAAAGTGTCGCCCAAGAATGGAGTATTTAGATTCGGCAAGAAGGGAAAGTTAGCGCCAAGATATACCAGGCCATTTGAAGTGATCAAAGTTGTGGGCAAAGCGGCGTATTAGTTACGGTTACCAGCTCAGTTGTCTGGGGTACATGATGTGTTCCACGTGTCGATATTGGGAAAGTGTCAATCGGATGCAACGCCGGTCGTAGACTTGGAAGATATTGAAATTCAAGACGGAGCAACCTATGAAGAACAACTGGTGAAGATTCTCGATGCCAAAGAGAAGGTACTCCGTAACAAAGTCATCCGACTAGTAAAGCTTTTGTGGCAACACTATGGAGTGGTAGAAGCTACTTGGGAACCAGAGCTAGAAATGCGAGAAAAGTACCCGCACTTATTCGCTACTTGAGGTAAGTTTCGAGGACGAAAATTTCGTTAAGGGGTGTCGATTCTAAACCTCCACATGTCTAAACTATCAACAATCGTCCAATTAGCTTCGTTTTATATTTAACGTCTCCATTTACATCCCAAATCAAAATATAAAAATAATAAGTATATTTAGGCTCCAAATAAGTATAAAAGGCTAAATATTAAAAGAGAAAAAATATGACATTTTGCATTCTCATCAATTAGCTAGCTTAGAGGAATTGAAGAAAAATGTTGATAGATATACTAGTTCTACATCATGTTGTTATAAATGATTCTAGGAGACGGATGGTAATTTGGTTTTGGTTAATGAATGATGCTAGACATGGATTCTTATACAAGCCACACTATCTATATTGGAGATGGGTATGAATAAATTTGTGACAAAAGACACCCAAACTCAAGTTAGACAAGTATAGAAGAACCAAGCAGTCCGACAGACTACCTTTCACCAATTTGATCATAACTCTTTGTTGGCAAGTCCAAATTATGCACTTTTATTTTTTTAGAACCCTAACTCGTATATCTTTCCAACCATATAGGTCACACATACTAGAAATATCTGAGTCAAATAATTTTATTCTCCGAAGTTGATCAAAAATTTGTACTATGGTGTTCCTTGGATAGTAAAGTGTTATATTTTCTTCTTAGACTTTGAAGGTGTAAACCCCCACATGTTTATTTTAATATAGTAATGTACCTGTTTAGTGATTCTTATATATGTAATGATTTAAGAATAAACCATATATATTGAAACCGTAAGAATAAATACTATGGAGGAATAAAATAATAATTTTAATGTTTCGAATGTAAATTTATTTTAGTTTTGAAATAAATCATAAAAAAAATTTTTTAGGTTAAAATAACATCAAAAATAAATCTGGAACGTCAAAAAACCTTAGGTTAGTCATATGGATCAAATTGGAGATTTTTAGTGGCGAAACCATAATTTTATAGAAAACCTAAATTTCAGCCAGTGAACAGTAACCGTCAGGACTGCTATGTTTAAAACACAGATTTCGATCCATTTGCTTCTACTTCTTTCATTTCACTCTCACCCCAAACCTCTTAGCACCCTAGGAGAAGATAGAGGAAAGGAGGAAAAGGAGAAAAAAGGTCTCTAGAGCTTGGATTTTTGGCTTGGAACTTTGATTCAAGGTAGGGGTTTCTCTCACTCTTGTTCATTGAGACTAGGGCTATATATATATATGTATATAGATATGTTTTTGACTCTAAATCTTAGATATGTGTTAGTAAATCTTTGATGTTTGATATTCTTGCAAATATTGTCATGCTTAAAACAAGGCTATGGTTGGATTGGCATGAAACCTCTATTTCTTATTTTGAAAACCCTTGTTCTCATGAGGGGTGGATTTTTCTCTTAATATTCATTTGTTCTTGATTTTTAAAACTTTAGTGGTTTGTATTGAGTAATAAATGATGTTGTTGTGATCTCTTGTATTTTTCCTTAATTGGTTATTGGAATTGTTACATGATAAATTTGGGGATTTTGAGATATGCTTGTAAAAGTGAGAAATTATAGATTTTGTATTTATTTGGAATTATTGGTGAATTGAGAATATTTTGGTTTCCTCATTTGTATGGTGGTTGTGATGGACTTGGCTTGCCATCGAGAGATACCATAGAGTGTTAGAGGTTAGTCTATCCTAGTGGGGGTGAGATGGTTTCCTAACACTTGTAGTGGGTTGTCATCTGGTAATGCGACTACTACCGTTCACTGGAGTTCAAAGAAGGGATGATATATTTTTTCATGGGAAGGGACTCGTCACTGCCGTTGGGATAGTAGACATCCTTTCCTAAAGTGCTTGTCATTGTGATTATGATTGTGATTGGTGGACTAGGTATACTCGTTGGGTAGATTCATGAGAAGCAATCAACATACAGGATAAGAGGATGAACCAAAATACATGGGATGATGGGTTGGATCGTCTTGCCAGTGCATTGGTATGGGACAATGCATCGGAAGGCGCCCTTCCTAAATGACTTAAATTTGAAAATGGTATATTGTTGTGAAATTTACTTTATCCTTTCACTTGATTATTGTTATGGTTTAAACTGGGGATCTAGTTAAAATGTCCTATTTTTCCTTAAAAATTGATATATGTTATTTACGAAATGAGACCAACCGATTTTTATATGTTTTCTAAACCTCGTTCGAGTTTGGAAGGATTTTTCTATAGAGCTTCGTGCTCACCCCCTATAGTTAAACATTTTACAGATTATGGGCAAGAGGAGAAGCTCGGTGCTAACGAGTCGGGCCATGGAGAAGCTTCATCATAGGGGTACTTGGATCTGGAGTGGGACATCTAGAGATGTCGTTTATTTTTGTGCTAGACTAGGAACAATTATGTACAATTCTGTAAAGTCTAGTATTTTTTTTATTTTGATGTTAAGTTCAAATGTAATTCTTTTGATGTAGTTGCCCTGGTTTGGGCTTATTCTTTTGGATAATGTTGTAAATATTTTATGGATAAATGGACCTGGTGAGGTCAATGTAGTATAATTGCACAGGTTGTGTTTTGGGTAGAGCTCCCCGGACAAAAGAGACTCTGCCCGAATGTTATTAAATTAAGAACCCCCTGGTTATTTATGAATTTTATTAATTGTTCTCATGGTATGAATGATTTTAGAAGGTAATACCTTCCAGGGTGGGTTTTGGGGCATTACAAAATTTGATATCAGAGCTTAGGCTTTAGGTCTTACATGGGAGCTGTAGGTTATGGATCACCACTAGAGATGTAGTATTAGGGTAAAGGAAATTGTTGGTCTAGTTTTATATGAACCATATGTTTTAGATTAAAATAATACTTAGGATATTTGGTAAATCAATAAAACTAAATTGTAAATTGATGTGCAAGATGGACAGTAGAAATGTACGCGGATGTGGACGTGGGCGTGGTCGTGGAGGCCAAGCACCATCGCTGCCACCACCTCTCGATGCCATGCAAGGCATATATCAATGCTTGAGGGAGCTCACCTCTTTCGTACAAAGCCAGAATGGAAACAACAACAACCACAACCACAATGGTGGAGTGCATCCTCTAGCGCAAGTACCGGGTAATGGAAACGAAGATCGAAGGATTGTAGTTCTTCGAGAATTTATGAGGCAATGTCCACCTACGTTTTAGGGGAGCTCTCAACCCTTAGAAGTAGATAAGTGGATTCGTCGTATAAATAAGATTTGTGATGACATGGGAGTTACCGAGGACTTGAGGGTTGGCTTGGCTACTTACTTGTTCGAGGAGGAGCCCGACCATTGGCGGGATTCAGTAAAGAGACGGAGGAACCCCGATGCACTTATTTGGGATGAGTTTGACCAAATCTTCCAAGACAAATATTTTCCTGAGTCCGTTAGAGATAAGATGGGTGCTGATTTCCTCGCTCTTCAACAGGGTAGCTTGAATGTGATGGAGTATGAGAGGAAGTTTGACGAGTTATCCAAATATGCCATAGAGTTTATCTCCACAGAGGTCAGGAGGGCCAAGCGTTTCGAGCAGGGTTTGAGGCCGGCACTTAGAGAGAAGCTTGTGGCTCTCATGATCCGTGACTATAGGGACATGAAGTGCCAATATTAGTTGTTCTCATGGTATGAATGATTTTAGAAGGTAATGCCTTCTAGGGTGGTTTTTGGGGCGTTACAGAAATGGAGAAGAGGGAGTGGGTGTGGCACTTGAGGAATTGCAGAGAAGTCGTTGTTGACCTAGTGAGGGAGTTCTACTCCAATGTTGAGATCATCAACAGTGCAATCTGAACATATGTACGAGGCACCCACATAGATGTAGAAGAGGCATGTCTTTTGGAGGTAAGGAGAGAGATGCCTCGGATACAAAACCCAACATACCCGCCAAAGAAAAATGTGGCATTGAATGTGGTTGGAAGAGAATTGACGGGGCTGACTAATTTTTCATGGGGAGGGAGGAAATTTTTAAAACAAGGAGAGCTCACCAACAAGTACAAAATGCTTAATTTGATTGCGGTGGCAAACCTAGCCCCCACAGGAAGAAAAAAAATGAGATTGTGCCTAAGATGGCATGCTTGCCCTATGCACTAGGACGAGGGCATAACATCGACCTCTCCTCATTGATTTTGAATGAAATGAAGAAAGGGTGTGATTCAAAGAGGAGTGCACTCCCATTTGGCACACTTGTGACTGAGATATGCACTGACAATGGGGTAAGGGTGAGGCCGAAAATGGAAATCCAAAAGCCAATGGGACCACTGAACAAAGGGTCGTTCAAGAGAAGCCTAGGGCGTAGTGGCGGCCCAACGGCTAGGCAAGAGATGCCCCCTCCTCAAGGAATCAATGAGGTGCCGAAGGAGTTGGATGCCAAAAAAGAGAGGGGGATGGAGACAGAGAGAGAGCAGCCAGATCAAGCAGGCCCCAACATGACCACCCAACATTCTCTACGGGACATCATGCTTAGCATTGAAGCTAAGCAAGATGAGATCCTGAGGCTTTTGAGAGGTGGAGCTAGTGGTGCTGATAGAGAGGGAGATTGAGATATTTATTTCTGTTCTTGAGGGGGAGTAGTTGATTTATGTTCTTGATTGATTGTTGTTTGTTGATTCTTCTTTGAATTATTTCTGGGAAATTTCTGTACTATTGTGGAGGAGTTTCTTTTGATAATTCTTGTGGATGTTTATCACACTTGTGATTATTGTGGATACTTATATTTAGGGGGGATGTATATTTGTTTTTAGAGTTATTGTGGATATGTTTTGAATGGATGAATTGCATCATTGACATTATTGTAAACGCACTATCCTTTATGGAATGAATGATTCAGTTTATCATTTTTTTATTTGTTTAAAATGCATGTATAGGATTAGCACTGTAATTCTTGTTAATGACGAAACAAATGTGGATGTTAAGATTGCTTATGAAAAATGACTAAGCACATTATCGGTTTGACACCTCAAATTAACAACCAAGACGTAAAACCTCATTTTTTTGGAACCTCGATACTATCTTTATGATTTAATTGTCAAATGTATATCAGTATGAGCTATTCTTGACGTATACGATGATTAGACTTGAAAATGGAATCGCTATATAACTAACATTCCTTAGAACACTCGACATAATCAGTGGAGATGACAAAGAAAATCATGGTAAGTCTTGAGCTTTATGGTGCTTTTTGAGAGAATATCAACAATTACTCAAGGTAAACTCTTTCACTTCTAATCTCTTTCAATAATCTCATTAAACTTGCTTTGATTGATGCAACTAAAGCGATCTATTTTCATAATCCACGGGGAACTTTTGCATATGTATATACATATGCCCATACTTGAGAAAGGATCTTAGGCCATCTTTAGATCGACTTTGAGCCTTAGCTAATTCTTTTACAAAAGTATATCCCTAGTCAGCCATGCTTGAGCCTTAAATGAATGAATTATTTTTCACCCGTGTAATGACCAAAGCCACAAAAGCATATATTTACCATACCTAGCTATCTAATTTCTTGCACCCTCTTGCAAATCAATATGATAACAGAAAGGCAAGAAAAATAGAAAAGAAAAAGGTGGCTACTGTTCAATAAAAGGAAAATCGGTGGAGCCAACTGAAAGAAAAAAAGATACTATGAGACAGGGAATTGACAAGAAAGTGAAAAATGGATATGTGTATATCTACTACAAGTGGGGTGTGTTAACTACAATTTCTCTATTTGCATCAATATTCTTCCATGAGATTATGCCAAGGTTAAGTCTATTTTCCTCAAAACTTAACTCTTATACTAAGGATGCATGAGATTTTTTGAATGGCCATCTTCTGATCACATGCCACCTTTGAGAGATATGTCACTATAATCGGAGCGATTTTTTTTGCTGAGAGCATTCCTAGAGAGGTTTGTGTAATCAAAGCTATCCATGGAAGGTGGAATAAGGGAATGATTGTTATATACCAATTCTTGTTTCCAGTATGACCATCCTACTACTCAAGGAATTCCAAGTGCTGATGCAACAGGTGGTAATTTTTGCATAGAATGAGTACCAATGGAAAAGAAATGTAGGGAAAATTCTTGATTGAGAGTTAAGTATCTCAATGACCATAATGCTTATTCATTTTTAGTCAGCAATCTTACATACACACTTGTTCGACTGAAGTTTGTGGGTAGCTTCACTGAAAACCCTCACGAGACAACACTTGTCCACTAGGGTAAACCTAGTGGTTCAAGGGCATGTTGCATAAGCTAAATGCAATCGGATGACCTACAAAAAAGACATTAGGAATAGATTTACCTTTCATTGTTATTGTATTACTAGAGATTAGCAATATTTAGGTTAGGGGTGTGATTCGTGCGTAATGACATTTCACGTCCTAAAGAGAACAAAGGCTCAAGAACAACAAAAATCACAATTGAATGTAATACCAGCACAATAGGAAACAAAATTGCAGAAGGTTGAAAAAAAGCAAGAACGTTCGAACGTTCTCTAAAAACCTGCCAAGACCAGCTACTAAGACATGGTGTGTTGTAGTCAACAAACAAAAAATACTGAGGGACTTGAGTACCACGTTCGAATGCCAACTCATGTTCGAATGTCCTCTAGAATCCAAAGAAGACTATACTATTGGAACCTGGAATGTTGCAGTAAAGAAAGACGAACCAGAAGTACTTGAGTACAACATTCGAACGCCACTCCATGTTCGAATGTTTTCTTGAATGACTAAGGACTAAGTTGCTAAGTGTAAAGTCAAAGTTGTTCAAGACATATGGAAGTGACCAAGTCAAAGACCACAAGTCACTTGAGTGGTAGGAATCAGACCCCATTTGGCATTCGAACATCCTCAAAGCAAAGACACAAACAATGTTCGAACGACATCTCACGTTCGAACGTCCTTAAAGAAAAGACAGACTTAACGTTCGAATGTCATATCACGTTTGAACGTCCTTTACAGACTGCCTGTAGAGTAGTTGGTTCCCATGGGTGAAAAACACTATTCACTCATCCTCTCTTATCTCCTACCCTCCCCCTCCCCCTCCCCTTCCTTGCCTATAAATACTCCCATGTTGGGAGCTTAAAGGGACTCTTCCTCTTGTGGAGAAAAGGGGCAGCAATCCTTATTCCTGTAAAGTAAGAGTGTTTTAGTAATCTAGTTCTTTAATATTTCATGTTTATGTTTTTATTTTGCATTTATATCAACCATGATGGAGGCTTAGACTCCCCTTGTAGTTGAAGTCTTTTATTTACTTATGCTAAGTCTTTACATTCATGTTGTGACAACCATGATGGAGGCTTAGACTCCCCTTCTAGTTGTACCTACTTTTACTTACAAAGTATCAAGAGGGATAGTTCATCTTTTGGTTGTGGTGGAAACCCTCCAAAAGTGACTACCTTTCTTTTACTTTTATTGTTCATGTAGTTCACTTTAATTGCTTGAGCATCCTTCTTTCTTAGAAGAGTGAAAATCTTCCACTTTTCTAGAGCTTTACCAAAGCCATGAAGGGTGGAAAGTGATTCACTTATTCTTCTTTGAAGATAAGCTTTTGTTTAGTTTGTTTCATGTAGTAGCTCCTCTACTTAGAGGGATGAGTAGCACTCACCTTTCTAGCTTTGCCATGGCCATGAAAATTGAGTAGTTCCTCATTCACTCTTTAGTAAGAGGTGATGAATATGTAAAGATTATACGGAAGTTATGTTTGTGCAACTTCTTCATGCTTTAATGCTTTATACTCCACCTGTTCATTGGATATTTGAATGTATCTAGCAAAGTTAAGGTACTTTGTATAACTAAGGGCTCCATTTATGATACAGATGACTCCTACATGAAAAGACCCATTGGTTCAAGGCAAGTACCCCGGCTAGCTCTTTATGACAACCTTTCAATCCCCACCATTATTGCACTTTATTCAAAGAATAGATCATTAATGCCATGGTTGGATATCTTGTAGAAACACTTGCTTTTTTGTAGATGGGTTAAGTCTCAGCACAGCTTGTAAACTTCTAGAAAGGCATCGGAATCATGTGCTTAATTCTTACATTCCATCTTTATCTTCTGATTAACTTGCTGTTGACATAGGAGTTAATTGAGTTATAAAGCACAAAGATAATAAAATGGATACTCTATTACATGCCCTGATCCTCGAGCTAAAGGGTGGCTGTTACATTTTGAGAATCTTATATTTTTTCTAGAAAACTCTTGCAAATAATCTTCTTTAAGAAAACCCCACCACCCCAAACTCTCAAAATTTTCAGTTACTTAGTCTCTATTATTGCTTACTTCAAAACACCAATCATAGTTCCTTGTGGATTCGACTCTAGAATTAACCGGATTATTACTACAACTTGACCGCCTGCACTTGGGTATACACATTTTGGATCAAGTAAAGGACACCATGAACTAATTCATTTAGAGTCAAATGAGTTTCAATACTCGGCACACCCATGCATTTAATGATTTCAAAGCTCAAACTTCCTAGAGTATTGAAGATATTTTGAGTCATCTATAGCCAAATTGATCCAGTCCTTGAGCACATCAGAGAAGGGAAAATTCACATCTCAACCAAAACCCCCACAAAGTCAAAATCAGGCTGATGTTGTGTCTTTTGAACCATCTCTGAGTCAGGTCCAAGCAATTACCAAATTGAAAAGTGGTAAGGTGATAGAAAAAACCATTCAAGACATGTTAATTCCTAAGCCATAACTTGAGTCGTTCCTAGTAAATGAATCAATTGAGCCTGAACCTATGTCTGAAAGGAATCCAGAACCCCCACATGAAAAAGAACTTTCCTATCCTATTCCGTTATCTTTCCCTCAAGCAGTCAAGAAACCTAAATCTCCAACCAATCATTCTAAAATGTTCAAGTTGTTCAAGCAAGTAAAGATTAACATCCCCCTATTGGATGCTATCAAGCAAGTCCCATCTTATGGCAAGTTTTTAAAAGGCCTTTGCACACTTAAAAGAAAGATCAATGCATAGAAAAGTACATTTTTAACTGAGCAAGTTAGTGCTATCATCCAGCATAAGGCCCCTCTTAAGTACAAAAATCCTGGAAGTCCTATAGTGTTATGCATAATAAAAAATTTTAGATTGAGCAAGCCCTGCTTGATTTGGGAGCCAATGCCAATTTACTTCCATACTCGATCTATAAACAGTTAGGGTTGGGTGAGTTGAAACCCACCAATGTCACATTTTAATTTCCAGACCGATCTATAAAAACCCCACGAGGAGTTGTGTTAGTTCAAGTTGATAAATTCTATTTCATAGTTGATTTAATTATTTTAGATACTCAGCCAATTCTAAATACTTCTACATACATTCCTATCATTCTAGGTCAACCATTCCTTACTACATCAAATGCATTGATTAATTGTTGGAGTGAAATCATGAAACTCTCATTTGGAAACACAACTTTGGAATTGAATGTTTTTAACATTGCATAACAGCCAAGGGAAAAGGAAGTGATGAGTGAAGTGAATTGTGTTGAGTTGCTAACTCAAATTCTATTTGAAAAATAGTGTACAAAGAAGGATTCACATGCATTAGAGTCTGTACAAAATGATGAGTCAGTAGATATGTCAATTATTGAAGCACAGAGTCCAAAATTTGAAAAATTACTGCCTGCTGAACCCAAGATGGCAAAGTCCAGTGTTGAACTTACTAAGTCAGAATTGAAACCTCTCCTGAATTGAAATATGTCTTCTTGGGGTAGGATGGAACTCATCCAGTGAGAATATCTTCAAAGTTGTCAGAAGTCCAAGAAAAGAAAGTGAAAGAGGTCATAAAAAGTCATAAAAGTGTTATCGGTTGGTCAAAAATAGATATTAAGGGAATAAGTCCTCTTCTATGTACTCATTGCATATACTTAGAAGAAGATTCTAAACCATCTCGATAGCCACAAAGAAGATTGAACCCGTATTTGAAAAAAATAGTCAGGATTGAAGTACTTAAACTGTTAGATGTCGATATTATGTATCCTATATTTGATAGCAAATGGGTCAGTCCCACACAGTAGTGCCAAAATAATCTGGTGTTACTGTTATACAAAATCAGGAAAATGAATTATTCCCTATGCGTATAGTCACTGTTGGTGTATGTGTATTGACTATCAATAGTTGAATTCACTCACCAAAAAAGATAATTTTTTCGTACCTTTCTTGAATCAAGTCTTAGAAAGAATAGCCAATCATTCATATTATTGAGTCTTAGATAGATATTTCGGTGATAACCAGATTAAAATTGCAATTGATGATTAAGAGAAAATCACTTTTACATGTCCTTTTGGCACTTTTTCCTATAAAAGAATGACTTTTGGATTTGTAACGCTCTAGCTACTTTTTAGCTTTGTATGTTATTTTTAGTGATATGGTGGAGTGGTTTTTAGAAGTTTTCATGGATGATTTTTTCTATGTGTGGTGGAGTAGTTTTTAGAAGTTTTCATGGATGATTTTTCAGTGTATGGTGATTTTTTTGTATTATGTTTAGAAAATCTTGAAAAATTTCTTACTCCATATGAAGAGACAAATCTTGTATTGAATTGGGAAAAATGTCATTTTATGGTCACACAAGGTATTATTTTAGGTCATGTAGTTTCTGCAAAGGGAATTGAAGTTGATAAGTCTAAAATTTATTTGATATCCAATCTCCCTCCACCCAAGAATGTAAAAGATGTCCGATCCTTTTTAGGTCATGCAGGATTCTACAAAAAATTCATTAAGGATTTCAGTTCAATGTCCAGACCTATGTGTAATCTTTTATGTCAACATGTACCATTTGATTGGAATGATACATGTCAATTAACTTTTGATAAATTGAAAAGTATGCTTATTTCTACACCAATTATGGAACCTCCTGACTGGTCTTTACCTTTTGAGTTAATGTGTGATGCCAGTAATTATGCACTAGGAGCTATTTTAGGCCAAAGAAAAGGTAAGAAACCATTTGTGATTTATTATGCAAGCAAGACTCTGAATGTTACACAAATGAATTATTCAACTATAGAAAAAGAATTGTTTGTTGTTGTGTTTGATTTAGATATATTTTGTTTATATTTAGTTGGATCCTCAATTGTTGTTTTTACTGATCATGATGCCTTGAAATACTTGTTTACCAAGAAGGATGCTAAACCACGTCTCCTACATTGGATAATATTGCTTCAAGAATTTGAATTGATCATCAAAGATAAGAAAGGAGTTTAAATTGTGGTAGTTTATCATTTTTCAAGGTTGACTTATGATATAAAGGAAGAATCAATGCCAATCAGAGAAACTTTTCCAAATGAGCAGTTATTTGCAGTAACAGAAGTATCATGTTATGCTGATATAACTAATTATCCTTTTCATTATACCTAGGCCGACAAGAATAATTTTTTGGGAGAGGTGCACAATTTCTTTTGGGAAGATCCCTATGTGTTTAAGTATTGTAAAGATTAAATAGTAAGACGTTGTGTACCCAATCATGAAATCGGTCAGGTTATCTCATTTTGCCAATCTGAAACTTGAGGAGGGCATTTTCTTCAAAGAAAACCGTTGCTAAAATTTTGCAGAGTGGATTCTATTGGCCCACTTTTTTTAAAGATGTGCACGTTTTTTGTCTAAATTATGATAGATGTCTACGAATGAAGTATATTTCAAAAAGAAACATAATTCCTTTAAATCCTATTTTGATCACTGAAATTTTTGATTGTTGGGGCACCCATTTTATGGTACCATTTCACCCATCCTTTGGTTATCTATACATTTTGGTTGCCATTGATTATGTTTCCAAATGGGTAGAGGCAATCCCGTGTCGAAAATAATAATCACCACACAGTGGTCAAGTTTTTAAAAGAAAATATTTTGTTAAGATTTGGGATTCCTAGATCCATTATCAGTGACGGGTGAACATATTTTTGCAATAATGTTTTTGAAAACCACTTGAAAAAAATATTTTATTTCTCACAAGATATCGGCCCCTTATCATCCCCAGACAAGTTGACAAGCTAAATTGGCCAACAAGGAGATAAAATACATTTAAAAAAAATAATAAATTCAGAACACAAGGATTGGTCGTTGAGACTGACTTATGCACTTTGGGCTTACCACACTGAATACAAAACAAATTTTGGGAATGTCTCCTTATCAATTAGTTTATGATAAACCATGTCAGTTGCCTGTGAAATTAGAACATCGAGCATATTGGGCACTAAAAATGATGAATTTTGATATTGACAAAGAAAGTGCATCCCAGAAACTTCAAATTAATGAATTAGAAGAATTGAGAAATGAAGCATATGAGTATGCTAAGATTGCCAAATCCACAATGAAAATTTTCATGTTAGGAATATTGTGCGGAAGTCTTTAGAACCTTATGAGAAAGTCCTGTTATATAATTCAAGACTCCGTTCATTTACTGGTAAGTTAAGAGCGAGATGGTCAGACCCCTACATTGTTAAACAAGTTTTTGAACATAGGGCAATTGAAATTGAGAATTCATTATCTGAAAATATTTTTAAAGTAAATGGTCAAAGGCTTAAGCCATATCATGATGGATTTGTTCAAGATATAGGTTCCATTCAGCTAATGTAACCAATATATGTGCTTTGAAAATTTTTTCTAAGTGTTTGATTGTAAATAGTAGTAGTAAGTGTTTGTTGTTTGTGTTACATATTAGGTTTTTGCACTATAGATTTGTCTCACCTCCAAATCTTATTAGCAATTGTCTATTAATTCTTTTTCATTATGCTATACATTGAGGATAGTGTTAAATTTAGGATGGGGGAGGGAACAATCCATATTCGTCTTTGTGACTGGCAGACGTTAAAAAATCAGATAACGAGTCAATTTTATGAGTCAAATTTCAAGCCAATTTTCAAAAATCTTCAGAAATTTTCCAAAGATGGATGCGCAATTTTTTTGGTTTACTCTGAGCATGCTATGCATTTTTCCAAAAGATATACATTCTTTGATCATTCCAAAAGCAAGAGTCGTTTTAAAGTTATAAATTATTGACAGTCACACAAAATCCTTGTGCAAAACAGTTCATTTTCTAAATGCCAATGAGCAAATTTACTTGGTGGTTATGTAAAATGCGGTCTTTTAATGCATTTGAGAGAATACATTTAGTGTGCGGAACCAATTTCAAGTCTAGCGTTAGATCGTCTTGACTGGATTAAGTAAGGGTAGAGTAAGGAATACCCTGAGGCGCCATTTTATTCCAGTCCCATTTTTTCAAGATACGCAAGATGTGAGATTAATCAGGTCACTTATGTCATTGATTTAGAAGATTCTGATCAAATTGATCAAGGAATGCATGAATTCAGATTTGTGTAAATGTGATTTTTAGAATATTATTGTGTAATGTTAGTAGTTTAATGTGTAATTGGGGTTAAACTAATAATTGAAACTGCATAAAATAACTGAAGTAGAAAAACAACAGAAGATTAGTAGTCAGCAGCCTACAGGAAGCAAGCAAAAAATAGAAGGATCCCACCATTTGGACGGTACTGCCTATATAAAAAACTAAAGGTGTGAAGAGGAACAGTCCAGCGTTTTCCCTCGCAACAGAACACGAAAAATAGCAGCTGTCTTGCACCTTCTTGTCTCAGATTCACTTCACCCAACAATTTTTCTTCAATTTCCTTTCGATTAAACACTTAACCATACTGCTTTATAGATTCTTACCAATCAGAATTTGTTGGAAGCTAAAATAAAGAGAGAAATCAAAAAAAAAAAAATGGATCCAAGAATGAGAACAAGAGGTTCTTCGAGTCCAGTAATGAGAGGCCAATCTTCGCAACCCAAAGCGCCCCCGCAGCAACCCTAAGGTCAGAATATTTACAATGTTGTGATGTTTGAGAACATCGATCAATAGGTTTGGTATAACAATTACTTTTTCTCCAAAACTATTATTTGTGAAAGGCCTGTTGTTTATTAAGATTTTGAGTATATCGGGGTAAGACATAATCTTGATGGCCATGGATGGTTAAATTATATTAATTTTATTGCTCCTACATATGAATCCCTAGTCTGTGAATTTTACAGTAATGAGAAGGAAACCGAGTCTAGGGAGTTCCGTGTTTATGTTAGAGGGTGGTGTTTCAAGTTACATCGGCCACTATTGCAAATTTTTTCAATCCTATCCCAAGACATCCAAACCCACAATATCTTTACAGTGAAGTGCCTAATATGACTGACATATGGATAGAATTGCCAGGGAATCCAGACTATATATGGGGTAGGCCAAATAAATACATTAAACAAGGGGACTTGACAGACAAGTATCAGATTTTGAATTTGATAACTATGAACAGTTTGTTACCCCAGTCTCAGAAAAACTAGATTTACACTGAGAGAGCCTACTTCCTGTATGCTTTTGGGATGAGACATACAATTGATTTGCCCAACTTGATCATGGACCAAATGATGTTGGCCGTAAAAGTAAAGAAGACCTCAATCCCATTTGCTATGTTAGAATCTAAATTGTGCAGGAGTAATCATGGATCCCTCATGGCCAATGGGTGGAGTATTTTGCACCATTAGATAAGACACCTTTGAGAAAGAGCCACACAGGGAAATATGAGGAATAGCCTAAGGTAGCACCCGCGCCGCATGCAGATCCATTTAAGGGAGGTGTACATTTTCACCCACCAGAGGAGCCTCAACCATAGGAGAAGCAGCCATATACACTAGTTGATGATAGGTCCAATCAACAAATATTGCTAGGGTTGGAGACCAGTATTACCTAGCTAGGTACCAGCTTCACCTAACTTGGTCAACGCATAGCTGAATATGAGCAGAATCAGACTGAGATTTTGAGGCTACTCAGAGGACATTACGGGGGAGGAGCATCTACTTCATGATCAGAGACCTCAGAGATCCCACATTACTACTATCTTTTTTCTGAACACTTTTTAATTATGCATTTCATTTTAGTTTTATGTTTTGAACGTTGCTTTCAATTTGGTTTTTAATTAATCTAATTGATCGTTTTGGTCAAATTTTGTTAAGTTAGGATGCATATTTCATGTCATTCACGTTAACAATTAGGTTATTATTCTTATGCTTTGTAGGGTTTCCTTAACTTGATTGTGCGAGATTTTCATATATTAGTTGGGCACTATTTAATATTTTCATAGAAACTCATTTTGCAAATTTTGAGCCAATCCTCCATGGAGAGATATTTCACATTTAATTAAGTAAGAATTTTCGATTTAGGGATAAATTTCTTTGAATAATATAATTAGTTTTATTTTGATTAGCACTCATTGAATAAAATGCTTAACATTTTCCTTAAATTTTTTGTAAAATCCGGGTAAATTAAAACTTTTTATGAAAAAGGGCAAAATGGTAATTTTGTCACTACGGTACGCGTTGTAAACCTAAATTTTTCTATAACCTAAATTAAAAAAATGAACCTCACCATTGGATTCATCTCAAAAAATCTAATTATCCTGTCAAATTTCATCAAATTCTGAGATAATCAGATATTTCACGTTTTACGAGGTAGTCGAGTCTCTGGTGACTCAAAAATAGAATTTTTTATAAAATTTCAAAATTCAGAAAATAATTTAAGCAAAATTAAAATAAAAATATTTTGAACATGAACTGAGATAAAATTTAATCGCTTCGAGACGAAAACAGACTCAAGAAATAGAGGGTCATGTGGCGCGTTGTAGGCCAAGTATTCTAAGGCTATAAGTAGGAGAAAAAACTGATTTCTTTCCTATTTGATTAGCCGATTTTAACGTGAGAAGAGAAGAGAGGAAAAAGAGAGAATTCTCACCTTCTTTCGACGATCTACGAAGATTGGATTACCGAATCCACTCGGGCCAAGAACAAAAGTCGATCTCCTCCTCAAGGGCTACACCTACATACCAAAATATGAGGATTTTCTCCGAAAGTTGAAAAATAAAAATTTTGGAAAGGCTTGGATTAGAGCTTGGGTTGAAGTCGTGGAGCTTCCCAATGTGTTCTTACGCTTCAAGAGGTAGGATTCCCTCCTACTTAGGTTTATTTACAACCTAGGATGTTTATAAGAAATGGGTAGAATGAATTTTATCTTGAATTGGGTATGTGAATTTGACTCAATGTGATTCATGGAAATTGGGTATTATGTGGGCATGTTATGTGTTCTTTTATGCCTTGAGAATTAAGTGTGTTATTAGCATATGTTATGTGATAACATGCTTACGAATTGTTGTTGGAAATGAAATGTTGATATATGTTCATTGATATATTAGCATTGTGATAAAGTTTGGTGATTATATGCATATGATATAATTGGCCATGGAACATGTATATATATAAGGTTAAACTTGCTTATGTGACATTCATTACATATGTCAGCATTACATTGCATTTGCACGGAGGAACCACATCGATAGCCATGAGTGGGGGTGTGTGTGAGCATGGTTGGTATCAAAAACCAAATAGATGGATCATGGTGGGCTCGGGAAAGTTCGATCAAAGATCCGACTGAGTCGCACGGTGGTATGAATAAAGAATTGGGTCGGGGTTGGCAAGAAGGGCTAGACTATTCCTCGGGTGAGAGACCCGGTAATCGGATACACACTCAGTTGGTATAAGAGCCCATAAAGTGTGTCGGTGTACACGGAACTGTTGGTGGAGGTCCATGAATTTTGTATCGGTTGAGTGCCGTTAGTGTAAGTCCATAAATACCCACCCTAATAAAGACCCGGAGATTTTTAAATAGTCATTAGGTGTGGAGTGCCAATGACGGGGCTTGGAAAGCCGGTTTTCATACCCATGGCATTGGATGGGGGAAAAAGGAGCTAGGGAAGGCTTGGTTGGAGTTGAATGATTGAGTCTCATCTCATTTCATGGCATGACTTTGCTAAGATTCCAACATTGAATAATATATTCTTGGTTTGGGATGTTGTTGGTTGTAAAGTGTTGCATGAACATGCATATGCACTTTAGTTGGAGAATAGTCTCGGTAGGAAATACTCTACTGGGTGTAGCTCACCCTATATGAAAAAATATTTCAAGTGTGGGATATGCATTGGTGGAAGGCCCTCACCCGGGACCCCAAGGGTGAAGAAAGCCAGAATGTGGCTTTATTTTGAGTTTTGTAAAACAATTATGAAAGTTCTATTTCGGTATGTAAATACATTGAATTGAATGTAATAGAACTTGTATAGACCTTGTATTACATGAAAAACTTTATTATACATGAGTTGGAAGCAAATAATATGCTTAAGAATGAGTTGAAAATGAAAAGTAGGAGAAATAGGCAAAAGTGGGGAAAGAGTACTGGTATTGAGTACCAGTACGATGAGGTTCAATGGGTTACCTGTACCGGTACAGCCTTGTCCAGAAGCCAGAGCATATCGGTATGCCATACCGGTACGGATTTTCCAGAAGGCTCACCGTACCGGTACACTTTCCAAATTTTTGAAATTTTAAAATTACTTCGCCAAAATTTTGGGCTATGGGTTCTTTAGTTCCCAGAATATAAATGAACTATAATGGAGCATGAAATTTGGTACAATGGGCCATGATTAGATTAAATAATAAAAATATACACAGGTTACACGTGTGGGTTATAACCCCGGTAAAGGGGATGTTATTGACGTGACGTTGAGTTGTGTGACAAATAAGGGTATTTTTGCAGGTTGACAGATGGTCAACGATTGATAAAGGAACCCCGATTTTAAGGGGCGTCAAATCTTAGGTATACGATTTACCTAGGGCTTGATGGGCATGGGTCTAGACCATTGCATTCATTGTGCACTACATGTTGTGTGCTTAAATTGTTATACGCTACGTAATATGTGTTGTATGTTATGTGAATGATATACATGGTAAAATGTATATGGAAAAGAGACACTAGGGTTAGAAAACATAACCTTGGGGGTCGAAAAACAAAGGGAATGGGATAGTTCCAGGTGTAAAGGTCTACTAGTGGGTGGCATAGGCTCTACTAGGGGGAGTTTAAAATTTGGTACCTACCGTGGGATACTAAATTGGTGCTCTATTGCTATCTGACATGTGTGTAGATGGCTAGTAGAGGAAGAGGACACCGAGGCGGTGGGCGGAACAATAATCAACCACCACCGGCCTTTGACCATCAAGCCTTCGTTGAGGCTATTGGTACTGCGGCTGTTACCATTGCACAGGTTAGTGCTGCAGCTGCTACTATTGCACAGGCTAGTGCAAGTGTGGGACAAGGAGGGTTGAGTAACCTCTAGAGGTTCAAGACACACAATCCTCCAATTTTAAAGGGAGGGGCGGATCCGATGGTAGCAGACCATTGGTTCCGGCAGGTTGATAAGATTTTAGAGGCAATGAAGATCACTTCCAATGCCACAAAATTAAGGCTAGCTGCATTCCAGCTAGAGGGAGAAGCCCAACTGTGGTGGGAGTGGGCAAAAGACACCAAGAACTTGGAGGAAATGACATAGGGAGAGTTCTAGGAGCTCTTCATGGGTAAATACTTCCCAGTGGCCGCTCGACATGCAAAGGCCCAAGAATTCTTAGATTTGAGACAAGGGACAATAACGGTGTTGGAATATGTGGCTAAGTTCACTGAGTTAGCCTGTTTCATCGATGACTACATAGCCACAGACATGGCCAAGGTGAGGAAGTTTGAGGATGGTCTGAAATTGTCCATTCGGGGTAAGATTGTGGGTCACTGCAGGCAAAACTTGGATTCGATAGTCATGTCAGCTATGGCCATTAAGAAAGAAGTTGAGGACGCATGGAACATCCAGGAAGCGGGTGCTAAAGACAAGAAGGAAGGCCAATCCTCTTCTTCTAGTTTGGAAAAGAGACAGAGGACTTCTGCTCCATAGGGACAAGGCCACAGCCAGTAAGGCCAAGGCCAAGGTCGATTCTCCCAAGGCGGGGGAAACCCCAGGATAACTTTTCAGGCTGATCAACGAATATGTTTCCATTGCCACCAGCCGGGTCATATGAAGCAGGATTGCCCTCAGAGGTAGGGATCCCAAAGCTACGGGTCATCTCAGTCCCAGTCATCGGTGGGGCATGCACGGATATATTTTATTCCTCCCTACCCTACCATGGGCTAGGGAAGCCAGTACCAGTTATAGGGTGTTACTTCGGCCCCTACCACTTCACGAGTGGGGACTCCACAATCTGGCCAATTGGGCCAAGACATGGGTCAAGATCGAGGACGGGTTATGCAGGTCAAGACTTCGGGGACCCAGGAGCGTGTCTATGCCATCACACCTCAGACTGAGCTAGTGGATCAATAGGTCATTCAGAGTACATTTCTACTCTCTCGCTTATGGGCTAGGGGTGCATCACATTCATTCATATTTGCATCATATGTGAGGGATCTGGGCTTAAAGGTTGATACCTTGGAAGAGGCTTTGTATGTGAATTCACCCCTAGGAGCTAGGGTATGTGTTAACCAGATATGTTGAGGTTGTGAGTTAGAGATATTAGGGATTCTACTCACCGTACACCTTAGGGTCATGGACATGTCAGAGTTCGATGTTATCCTCGGGATGGATTAGTTGGCGGCACATCGGTTGTCATTAGTTGTGATCATAAGAGAGTAACTTCTTACACACTGAACGGTGTTTGTTTCAAGTTTCAACTGGAAAAACATGTCACTTTACCCCAAGCCATGTATGACTCCCGTTGGCATGGGCAGTTGATGGGATAGCTTACGAGCCTAACTTTGGAGGACGAGATGAGATAGGAGTAGGGTCTACCTGGGGTTGTCTGTGAGTATAAGGACATTTTTCTGGACAAACTACCAGGATTACCTCCACATAGGGATGTAGACTTTAGCATTGAGTTGCATCCCGGTATATCGCCTATTTCTATGACTCCACATAGGATGGCGCTAGCGGAGTTGCAAGAACTCAAGGTCTAATTGCAAGAATTATTGGACAAGGGGTTCATTAGACCGAGCACTTCACCATGGGGCGCTCTAGTGTTATTTGCCAAAAAGAAAGACAAGACCCTTCTGTTGTGTATAGATTATTGGCAGTTGAACCGGGTCACTATCAAGAATAGGTACCCCTTACTGAAGATCGATGACCTGTTTGATCAACTGAGGGGAGCGCGAGTCTACTCTAAGATAGACCTTCACACTAGCTACCATCAGTTGAGGATTAGGGAGGCAGATATCCTTAAGACGGCGTTCAGAATGCTGTATGGGCATTTCGAGTTCACCGTGATGCCTTTTGGATTGACGAGTGCCCAACGGCATTCATGGATCTTATGCATAGGGTGTTCCAACTATATTTAGATCGGTTCTTCGTGGTGTTTGTTGACGACATCTTGATCTACTCCAGGTTTGAAGAGGAGCATGAGGGCCACTTGAGGATTGTTCTCTAGACCTTAAGGGACCACCAGTTGTACGCCAATTTTGGCTTGAGGTTCAGCAAGTGTGAATTTTGGCTTACGGCAGTAAAGTTTTTAGAACACGTGGTGTCGACTTCTGGTGTATCCGTGGACCTAGAGAAGGTTAAGGTAGTTATGAGTTGGGAGAGGCTGAAGTCAGTCTTCAAGATATGTAGTTTTCTTGGGATTGACAGGGTATTATAGGAGGTTCATCAAAGATTTCTCCCGATTAGCTGCACCTATGATGAGGTTGACTCAGAAGGAGGTCAAGTTTCAGTGGGATGATTCATGTGAGAAGGCATTCCAAAAGTTAAAGAGGAGGCTTAATTCAGCTCCTATTTTGATAGTCCCAGAGATGGGACAGATGTACATAGTGTATTGTGATGCTTCCAAAGATGGACTTGGTTATGTTTTAATGCAGTCTGGGATGGTGGGGGCTTATAGTTCTCGATAGTTAAAGAACTACGAGCAGAATTAGCTTACACACGACATGGAGTTGGCGGCCATTGTCTTTGCCTTGAAGGCTTGGTGCCACTATCTATATGGAGAATAGTTTGAGGTATTATCGGACCATTAGAGTCTGAAGTATATTTTCACCAAGCGAGACCTCAACATGCAACAACACAGGTGGATGGAGTACCTAGAGGACTGTGACTTCACATTGCATTATCATCTCGGTAAGGCAAATGTGGTGGCTGTTGCACTCAACCAGAAGTCACAGGGAGTCTTGGCTAGTGTGGTTTCCTGGGAGTGGTAAATGCTCGAGATTATGGGATAGTTCAGGCTATGCTACAGGGCCAGGCCCAGGGCACTTTGGGGAGTTTGGTGACTATGCCTTCCCTACTGAGTAGGGTGATCAAGTCTTAGGGACATGACATCGAGATATTGTCCATCAGGGATTAGGTACGATAAGGTACAGGTGACAAGGGTTAGACCATGCATACGGATGGTAGTCTTCGGTTTAGGGGAAGGATTGTGGTTCCCTAGTCTGCGGAGCTGAGAGAGGAGATTCTTAGAGAATTCCATTGCTCCAGTTTTGTGGTGCATCTAGGTGGCACGAAGATGTACCATGATCTTCGTTGCTAATACTATTAGAGCGGGATGAAGATACACGTTAGGGATTTTGTTGACTGATGTCTCACATGTCAGCAAGTGAAGGCTAAACACCAAAGACTAGTAGGGTTACTTCAGCCTTTGGAGGTAGCTGAATGGAAGTGGGAGCATGTCACGATGGATTTTGTGACTCACTTTTCACAAACATTGCGAGGGCATGATGCGGTATGGGTGATAGTGGACCGGCTAACGAAATCGGCACACTTTTTTGCTGTGCGGATTGACTTGATCCAAAATGTGTACATCCAAATGTAGACGGTCAAGATGTAGTAATAATCCAGTTAAGTTCGGAGTCGAATCCAAAGGGAACTATGATTGGTGTTTTGAAGTGAGCAGTAATAGAGACCAAGTAACTGGAAATCTTGAGAGTTTGAAGTTATGAGATTTCTTTGAATAGAATAGAAAATTCTCTCCAAGAGTTTTCTAGACAAAATATAAGATAAGTTCAAATGTAAAACAATCACTCTTTAGCTTGAGAATCAGAACATGTAGTTAATCATCCGGTTTATTATACTTGTGTTTTATAACTCAATTAACTCTCGTGTCAACAGCAAGTTAATCGGAAGGTAAAGATGGATTGTGAGAATTAAGCACATGATTCCGATGCCTTTCTAGAAGTTGACAGGAATTGTCTGTGCCACGATTAACCCGTCTACAAACAAGCAAGTGTTTGTACAAGGCATCCAACCATGGCATTAATGTTCCATTCTTTAGATAAAGCTTAATAACGGTGAAGATTCAAATGTTGTCATGAAGATCTAGTCGGGGTACTTGCCTTAAACTAATGGGTCTTTCCATGCAAGAGTCATCTGTGACATAGAAAGAACCCATGGTTATACAAAGTAACTTAGCTTTGCTAGATACATTTAATCATTCAATGAACAAGTGAAATTTAAAGCATTAAAGCAAAAAGGGATTGCACAAATATAACTTCCGGATAATTTCTACATATTCATCACCTCTTACTAAAGAGTGAATGAGGAACTACTCACTCTTCATGGCTTGGGTAAAGCTAGAAAAGTGAGTGATGCTCATCCCTCAAAGTAGAGAACTTACAACATAAAGTACAATAAGCGAGGAGCTATTTTCGACGAACAATGAGTGAATCACGTTCCACCCTTTACGGCTTTGGTAAAGCTTTAGAAAAGTGGAAGAGTTTCACTCTTCTAAGAAGGATAGAAGCTCAAGCAATGGAAGTGAAATAAAAGAACATTGCAAGTAAAAGAAAGCTAGTTACTCTTGTAGGGTGACTTCCTTAACCAAAAGATGGAGGGTTGTTTCCTCAACCAACGAATGGAGGGTTGTTTCCTTAACCAAGATATGTAACACAAGCATATATAAAATACATCTAAGATTAATCAAAATGAGTGGGAGTCTAAGCCTCCATACAAAATTCTTACTAGTTCTTGGTGTAGTCTAAGCCTACGAACCAAGCTCTAGCTCCCTACTTTTACAAGAGAAAAGATTACACACCTGAAGCTCCTTAATGGGAGTATTTATAGGAAAGGAAGGGGAGGGGGGAGATAAGAAAGGATGAGTGAATAGTGTATACCGTGCATGAAAACCAACTACTCTGTAGGCAGTTTGTGGAGGACATTCGAATGTTGTCTTCTGGTTTGGCTTTATGGACGTTCGAACGTTGTCTTCTGGTTTGGCTTAATGGACGTTCGAACGTTGTCTGACGTTCGAACGTGTCTTCTTTTTTTGCTTTAGGGGCGTTCGAATGTTGTTTGATGTTTGAGACTGTTTTTGCTTTAGAGACATTCAAATGCCAAATGGGATGTGACCACATCACTCAAGTGGTCTTGGTCTTCTGTGGAAACCTACTTCCACACTCCATGCAGGACTTGGAGTATTGCACTCATCACTGTAGTCTTCAGTCAAATCATGTGGACGTTCAAATGGTAGTTGGCATTTGAACGTGGTACTCAAGTACTTCAGGGCTTGCCTTCTTGACTGCAATACACTAGGTCTTAGTAGTCTGGTCTCCTCATAGTTCAAGTGGATGTTCGAACGTGAGTTGTCATTCGAACGTGCTTGCTTTGTTCCAACCTTCTCCAATTTTGTTCCCTAATGCACTGGTGTTACACTCAAGTGTGATATTTGTTGTTCTTGAGCTTTTGCTCACTTTAGGTCCTGAAATGTCATCACTTAATCTCCGTCAACGCACAATTAGTCCCAAAAAGACATAGTAAAATGCTAACTTTAAGCAATAATCACACCCTCAACCTAAATATTGCTAGTCTCTAGTAATACAACAACATTGTAATGTAAATCTATTTCTAATGCCATTTTTGTTGGTCATCCGGTTGCATTTAGCATATGCAACAAGCAATTCAACCACTAGATTTACCCTACTGGACGAGTGTTGTCTCGTGAGGGTTTTCCGTGAAGCTACCCACAAACTTTAGTCGAACAAATGTGTATTTGAGGTTGCTAGTTGAAATAAGTTAGCATTGTGGTCATTGAGACACGCAACCCTCAATTTCAACTTACATCCCGTATGCTCCTCATTCATAGGTATTTATTCGATGCAAAAATTAGCATCAGTCACATTGGCATTTGGGATTCCCAGAGTAGTAGGAATGGTCATTCTAGAAACAAGAGTTGTTATATAACAAACATTCTATTTTACCACCTTCCATAGATAGCTTTGATTTCACAAACCTTTCTCAGAATGCTCTAAAAAAAATTCACTCTGATTATAGTGACTTGTTTCTCACAGGGCATGTAATCAGAAGATGGCCAATCGAAAAATCACATGCGTAATTAGTAAAAGATAGAAGTTTTAATGGAATAAACTAATCATGTTTTGGCATAATCTCAAAGAGGAATATTGATGCAAATAAAGAAATGTTATTTAGCATATCCCGCGTGTAGTCGACGACCTACACATGCATCAGACTTGAGATCAATTAGGGCTTTTTGTAGGTTGTAATGTGGCCAGAGGTCAGTGGATAACGAAATGACGTTAATGGTATTCAAAAAGCTATCTTTTCCTTATGTATTGTAGCATGTCTCTTTCTTACTTTTTGGTCTTTTTCCAAGAACTTGTATTTCTTTCTTCACTTTTCTCATTTTTCACTTTCTTGGCAATTCCCTATTTATCTTGTCTCTTTTCCTTTTTCGTTGTTTCCACCAAATTTTCTTTCATTGAACAGTAGGCACCATTGTCTTTTCTCTTTCTCTTGCTTTTCTGTATCATACTAATTTATAAGAGGGTGTAAGAAAATTAGATAGCAAGGTATGTCAAGTATATTTTCTTGTGGCTTGGTTATCGTATGGGTTTTTAGAAAAAGAACTCATTCATTGAAGGCTCAAGCATGGCTGACTATGGATATACTTTGCGAAAGAAATTTCTAAGGCTCAAAGTCAAATCAAACATGGCCTTGGGTCCTTTCTCAAGTATGTGCACATGTATGTGTCATATGCAAAAGTTCCTTATGGGATATGTAAATAGATCACTTTAGTTGCGTCAATCAAAGCAAGGTTAATGAGATTATTGAAAAAAAATGAAAGTGAAAGAGCTTACTTTGAGTAATTGTGGATATCCTCTCAAAAAGCATCGTAAAGCTCAAAACTTACCATGGTATTCTCTATCATCTCCACTGATTATGTCGGGTGTTTCAAGGAATGTTGGTTATATAGCGATTCCATTGTCGAGTCTGATCATCTTGTACCTTAATAATGACAAATACTAATGTGCATTCGACAATTTAAGCATAGAGATAATACCAGTTTTCCAAGAAATGTGGTTTCAAGTCTTGGTTGCTAAGTTGAGGTGTCAAACTGATTATATGCTTAAGTCATTTTAACAAGCAACCTTTGAATGCACATTTGTTTCATTGATTATCAAGAATTACCAAAGTGCTAATTCTACATATGCATTTAAACAAATAAAAGTGATAAACTGAATCATTCATTCCATAGAATATGATGCTTACAGTAATACCAATGATTCAATCCATCCATACAAAAAATGACCAAAACATAAATTTCAAATATCCACAAACATCTATAAAACAACCATCCACCACCAAGAACAAAAATAAATATCCACAACATCTACAAATATCCCCAAGAACACCCAAAAAAGAATCATATCTAAGAAGAAATGAACGGCAACCAAAACTCAAACTCTCACCCTGACCCCGTGGTCTTTGCATGTCTCAGTCACCAAGGTGCCAAATGGGATTGAGCTTCACTTCACATCACAACCCTTCTTCATTTCATTCAGGATGAGAGAGGGGAGGTCTATGCTATGGGCTTTCCCAGGTGCATAAAGCAACCGGGCCATGTCGGGTATAATTTCTTTTTTCATCCTATTGGAGCAAAGTTTGACACTGCAATCAAGTTTAGCATTTTGTATTTTTTAGTTAGTTCCCCTTGGCAGAAAAATCTTGGTCCCGCCTAAGAAAAGTTAGCTACCCCTACCAGCTCCTTCCCCACCGTATTCATCGCCACATTCTTCCTCGGCGGATAGGTAGGATTTAGGACTCGAGGTACTTCTTGCCTTATCTCCCGAATGTAGTCCTCATGAATATCTATATGGACTCCCCTCACATAGCTTTTTAATGCCCCATTGACTATTTTGGCATTGGAATAAAACTCCCACACCAAGTCAATCACGGCCTCCCCGCCATTTTAAAAATACAAAACCCAACTTTTCCTCTGCATCTCCACCATTATACCTAATTCAGCAAAATCAGTCAAAACCACATCCCTTTCATAAACCACATCATGCTTTTGATAGAAATTATCGTACCTCTCAGCCTTGAGTGCAGTAGGGAAGCGGGTCTTATCATATCTCGGCGTGAAGGGTGGCCTCTCTTCTCTCACTTCGACCACCTCCTCTACGAAGTTGGATTCTTGGTTGATTGGGTTGTGCCTGGCAGGGAGCTTGACTCTAGGCATGGTGTCTTTTTTCTTTTTCGGTTTTGAGCTTGTGAGGGCCTAGAACTCTTGAATTTCTTGGTGAAAAGAGGAGTTTTGATGTGGGAATGGTTTTGGGAAGGTCGATTTCAAGTGGAAATGGGGAATGGAGGATATTTTGAAGACTAGGTAGCGAAGAGGCATTGTAGGCTTTGAAGGTTTTTTTCAATTTTGGGGCATTTTAAAGTGGACAAAATGAACCAGGCTTTTATAGCATGAGAGGTGACGTTCTGTGGTGAGCTCCCATTACTTTTGAGTTCTGTCATAGACCAAAGTATTGTAAGTTCCTATCATTCGAACGTGCTATTGGCGTTTGAACAGACTGAGCTCCCAGTACTTTCCGTTTCCATCAGAGGCTGAGTACTATAAGCAAGCGACGTTCGAACGTCACTTGGCATTCGAATGTTGAATCAAACTCAAAAAAATTTCTGCATTACAATGTACAATAAAAGAGGACAAAACACACAAGTTTGAAGCAAAAATTCATGACGTCTCAGGATAAGTCCCTACCCATGATTTTGGTTGGTATTTTTGAGACATTCCTTACTCGGCCCATGTTTTCATTTTAGTCAAAAGAGTTTGTACAAAACAAAAAGGATTTTTATTTTTTTTTATATAACATTTAGACCCTTGGCTTTTATCCCAACTACTCAAATCTGAGTCTCCCTCCGTATCTATGTAGTGTGGACAGCTAGTGACTCTCCCAATTTCCTCTCTTATAAATCGGTTAAGCACAGTACCAGAATAGCATGGCTTCTCAGGGTTATCCTTACTCTGCCCATTTACTATCCATTATAATCGATCGAGTGCACGACCGAAAAGTGGTTCAAAACACTGGTTATACCTTTTCTCGTGAAAGACTCTACCACACTGTTTACAGCCACCAAGTCTCTTGGCACGACGGGGTTTAGCAAAAGTGCTTTTGCCGTAGAGGGGTTTCTTTTGCTCTTCTCGGATCTCAGTCTTTCTCACCAATCTTGTTTTTCTCATGATCACAGTATGCACATCAGATAGAAAAGTGCGTAAAACTCCTAGACTAAACCAAAAAAGTTTAACATCCATGCTTTCTATGCTTTAAGACTTACTATCTGTTCTTTAATATCTGCTAGTCAGAAAGACGATCAGAGATGACTGACAAACATAACTATCAATTTATTCAAAATACAAAACACGGTACAAAACATGATACACAATTTGATTAGGAAGAGTAACAACAACACAAATTTAAAAATTTTCTACAGGCACATATGACTATAGTTCTCACCCCCAACTTAAACTAAACATTGTTCCCAATGTGTCGAATTTACCAGTATATGGATCTTGGAGATGAGGTTGAATGGTAGAGATCTTGTTCATCTACCGAAACCTACAAGCAAAATACACAAATCAAACATCTCTTTGCAGATCTAGGTTTCCACTAGGATGAAAAACCTTGATTTTGAGTGCAGACAAAAGAAGAAGAGCCTTGTACAAATAGAGTAAACACATGCAAATCATAAGACAAAGGATTGGGTCTTCATGTAATATGGTCATGGAACTGTTGGGAGTTGGGTCGTGGTTCCAGAAGATCGCGAACAGCGAAGAAGAAGAAGAAGGAGAAGGAAAAAGGAAAAAGGGGAAATGCGGTGGGGCAAAAAAGAAAAGGGGAAAGACGATGGGGAAAAAAAGAAAAGGGGAAAAGTGGTGGGGAAAAAAAAGAAAAGGGGAAAGGCGGCTTATAAAGGTGCGTTTATGGGTCAGGTTTAATCAAGTTTTTCATGACCCGCCCTCTTTTTATGTTGGCAGACACTTTTCTCGAAGCGATGTTTTGGATCCATTAAAAGAATGGTCTCCACATTTTTGACAAAGTTCTCCAAAAATGGTTTCAACCGCTGACCATTAACAGTAAAGATATTACCATTCGATGAATTTTCCACTTCTACTGCTCTGTGTTTAAACACCTTTTTGAAAATATAAGGCCCTATCCATCTTGATCTCAACTTACCAGGAAATAGGTGGTGTCTTGAATTAAACAACAGGACTTTTTGAGAAGGTTCAAAAGACTTCCGCACAATATTTTTGTCATAAAATTGTTTTATCCTGGATTTCATAATTTTAGCATTTTCATATGCTTCAATTCTCAATTCCTCCAATTCGTTAATTTACAGTTTTCTTGAAAGTCCAGCCTTGTCTAGGTCACTGGTCATTGTTTTAATGACCTAGTATGCTCTATGTTCTACTTCCATAAGTAGGTGACATGGCTTTCCATAGACTAATCGATAAGGAGACATACCCAAAATTGTTTTAAACGCAGTGCAATATGCCCAGGGTGCATCAATTAGTCTTAACGACCAATCTTTGCGGTTTGGATTTACTGTTGTTTCCAAAATTAATTTGATCTCCCGATTAGCTAATTCGGCCTGTCCACTAATTTGTGGATGATATGGGGTTGCAATTTTGTGAAAAATTAAATATTGTTTCATCAAATTCCAGAAAGGGTGATTGCAAAAATGAGCCCCCCATCACTTATGATTGATTTAAGAACTCCAAATCGAGACAAAATGTTTGCTTTATGAAATTTGATCACCGTTTGGTGATCATTATTTCAGCATGGAATTGCCTCAACCCATTTGGATACATAGTCTACGGCCACTAAAATGTATAGATAGTTAAAGGAAAGGGGGAATGGTCCCACAAAATCAATGTCCCAACAGTAAAAAATTTCAATCACAAGAATCGGGTTTAAGGGCATCATGTTTCTTTTTCAAATGTTTCCCAACGTTTGACATCTATCACAATTCAAACGAAAAACATGGACATCGTTGAAAAGTGTGGGCCAATAAAATCCGTACTGCAAGATTTTTACAGCGGTTTTTCCTGTGGAGAAGTGGCCACCACATGCTTCAGAATGACAAAATGTTATTACCTGTTTGCTTTCTCGAGTGGGGATGTAGCATCTTATGATTTGATCCTTAGAGTACTTAAATGCACACGGATTTTCCCAAAAGAAGTTATGAACCTCCCTTAGAAATTTCTTTTTATCCATGGGGGAAAAGGACAGAGGGAGTGTTCCAGTAGCAAGAAAATTAGCAATATCAGTGTACCACAGGGGTCTCATCAATTACGAACAATTGTTCATCAGGGAATTTTTCATTGATTGGTAGTCTATCCTCGTGAAATTCATAAGTTAACCTAGACAGATGGTCTGCCACCACATTCTCAACACCCTTTTTGTCCTTAATGACTAGGTCAAACTCTTGAAGTAAGAGTATCCATCTTAAGAGCCTAGGCTTAGCATCCTTCTTTGTGAGCAAAAATTTTAATGTTGCATGGTCAGTGAACATAGTAACAGAAGAACCAACAAGATAAGGATGAAATTTTTCCAAAGCATAAACTACTGCAAGCAATTCTTTTTCAGTCGTTGAATAATTTATTTGAGCATCATTCAAAGTTTTACTTGCATAGTAAATGACATGTGGTTTCTTATCTTTTCTTTGTTGCAATACAGCACCAACAACATAATCACTTGCATCACACATTAGTTCAAAGAGTAGAGTCTAGTCAGGGGGCTGCATTATTGGGGTAGAAATTAACATGCCTTTAAGCTTGTCAAAAGCTTTTTGGCACGCTTCACTCCAATCAAAGATTACGTCCTAACTCAGGAGATGACACATGGGTTTTGCTATGGTACTGAAATCTTTTATGAATCTCCTATAAAATCCTACATGTCCCATAAATGATCGGACATCCTTTACAGTCTTGGGAGCAGACAAGTTCCTAATCAGATCTGTTTTGACCTTGTCAACTTTCATGCCCTTAGACGACACAATGTGACCCAAGACAATGTCTTGTGTTACCATGAAGTGGCATTTCTCCCAATTAAGTACCAGATTGGCTTTTTTACAACTTATCAACACCTTTTCTAGGTTGGCCACACACAAATCAAATGAGTCACCATAGATAGAGAATTCATCCATGAATACTTTCAGAAACTTTTTGACCATGGCACTGAACAGACTCAACATGCATCTTTGGATGTTGCAGGAGAATTACAAAGTTTGAATGGCATCCTTTTGAATGCAAAAGTGCCAAAAGGGCATGTGAATATGGTTTTTTCCTGATTATTGAGTGCTATCTCAATTTGATTGTACGCGAAATACCAATCCAAGAAACAGTAAAATTCATGGCCTACAATTCTCTCTAGAACCTGGTCTAGAAAAGGAAGAGGAAAATAGTCTTTCCTAGTCACCAAATTGAGTTTTCAATAGTCAATACACATCTGTCATCCTGTGACGACTCTAGTCGGTACTAGTTCATTGGCTCCATTCTTGACCACTATGAACCTAGAATTTTGGCGCACAACTTGGGTTGGACTAACCCATTTCACAACTTCCTTCATGTGAAGGTTCAACGTCGCTGCATTTGACGAAAGGGTTTTAAATCCTCTTTCAGGTATATGGCATGACTGCAGATCAATGAGCTTATACCTTTCAAGTCAGCGATGGTCCACCCAATGGTGCTTTGTGGCTTTTAAGAACTTCAATCAGTTTAGACTCTTACAAGTCTATGAGCTTAGATGAAATTACCATTGGATACGACTTGTCCTCTCCTAGGAATGCATATTTGAGGTCAGATGAGAGAGGTTTCAATTCAGGCTTTGGTGGCTCGACACATGATGAGAGTGGCTTTGTGCCACTTGGCGAAAGTTCCTCGAATTTGGGGGCCCATGTATTAACCGCATGAGTTAGGCAATTCTTTGTATTATCATCTGTTGTTTTAGATGTAATGGATTCTAACAAAGAAAGTTCAATGAAATTTTCACAGAATGTGTTATTCAGATGTTCCTGAACCAAAGACTCAATGAAATTTATTTCTCTTTCTTCTTTGTCTTCTCCTGGGTGTTTGGCAACATTGAAAATATTAAGCTCAAGAGTCATATTCCCAAAGGTTAATTTCATGACCCCATTCTTGCAATTGATTAGTGCATTTGAAGTTGCTAGGAAGGGTCGACCAAGAATAACGGGAATTGGGTTCTCTGAATACTTTGCTAGTTGAGTATCGATGACGATAAAGTCAATAGGGAATACAAATTTGTCCACTTGGACAAGTACATCTTCAACAATACCCCAAGGAATTTTAACAGATCTATCTGCCAACTGAAGTGTGACACTTGTGGGTTTGAATTCTCTCAGACCCAACTACTGGTAGATAGAGAATGGGAGCAAATTAACACTTGCTATAAGGTCTAATAGTGCTTGTTTGATTCTGAAATTTTCAATGACACACGACACAGTTGGACACCCTGAATCTTTGTATTTTGGAGGGGTTTTGTGTTGAAGCAAGGCATTGCCATGTTCTATCAGGAAGGCTCTTTTTTGAACATTCTGGCTTCTCTTGACTATGCACAAGTCTTTCAAAAACTTAGCATAAGATGGAACATGTGTGATTGCATCCAGAAATGGGATGTTGATTTTTACGTGCTTGAAGAGCTCGTAAATTTTTGGCTGATTATTCAACTTCAGTACAGTTTGAGTCTATGAGGAAAAGGGGCAGGAATATAACACAAGGGTTCTTCTTCCCTTGATGGCTCTGGTTCTTGTTCAATCATGGGCTCGAGTTCCTCTTCTCTTACACATTCAGGCTCAATTGGTTCAGGCTCTGCTGGTGAGTTGATTGGGATTAACTTTGGAAGTAGCATGTTTTTGATGGTCTTGTCAATCACCTTGCCACTTCTTAGTGTAGTGACAACTTGGGCTTGGTCTTGCGGATTTTCCATGGTTGTGGGATTTCCCTCCTGAAATTGGCCTTGTGGTGATTTTGGTTGGACAAGAAACTTGCCCTTCTCATGTATGATCATGGATTGGTTCAACTTTTAGATGTGGCTTTTAAGATCCTCGAAAGATAGAGTAGTCTGTGCTTTGAAATCAGTAAAAGCCTAAGTGGAACTATGGTTGTAGTTCATTTGGCTTTTCATGAACTGATTTAGTGTATCCTCAAGGCTCCTCTTTTATGGTGGTTGGTATGGTTGGCATGCGAGAGGTCCTTGAGGTGGTGGGTGTGAACCTTGTTGTTGGTTCATGGGAGTTGGCTGTCTGTTTCTCCAACTGAAGTTTGGGTGGTTTCTCCACCCTGGATTATATGTTTCATAGTATGGGTTGGAGTAATGCTTTTTGAAGTTGGAGACAAGATTTGTTTGTTCCAATAAAACCTCTTTGAATACTGGAATGGTAGGACACTTCCCAGTAGGGTGTCCTGTCAAGCGCATAGATCCCACACACTTGTTCTGTATGAGGGTCAACATCAACTTAATGAACCTTTTTCATCTCTAAAGCTTCAAGCTTTCGAGATAGGGTGGACATTTTTGCTCTTAGGTCATCATCATCTCTCAAGACATACTTACCCCCTTGGGAAGTAGATGGTTTAGCTTCAACAATGGTAGGGGGCTGAGTCCCACATCTGAGAACTATCAGATATGGTATCAAAGAAACTGAATGCCTCCTCCAAATTCTTACTCATAAACTCTCCTTAAGCCATCATTTTGACAAACTGACATAGTCTAGTAGGCAAGGAGTCGTAGGAAAATATGATTAACCCTAATTAGTGTGTAAATAAAATAATTAAATAATCAATTTTGTAAGAAAAAATAACAAAACATTATGAATTATAGTTTTTGCGTAAATTAAAGGTTTAAGTACTTTATGTTTAAGTTTCAAGGTCAAATGCAGGAATACCAGAAAATATAGGGCAATTTTGCAAGACTTGAAACTATGAAGGACTAAGGTGTAATAAAGAAACATGGACAAATCAGAAGATGACACTTGGCAAGCCCAAAGCACGACACCTAGCACCTCTGCAAGGTTTAACAGTTTGGAAGGTAAAGGTGGGGGTTAGGACCCCTAACCTTTTGGAAGGTGGGGGAGGGGTTAGGACCCCCCTCTTGGCCGAAACTTTCATCCTCCCCTATAAATAAGGGTCTTCACTTCTTACTTCAAGCATTCCATTCCAAGACCAACTCCTCCCTACCAAAAGCCAGCCGGCCATCAAATAGCGCAAAAAGAGAAAAAGAGAGAGAAAGAAAAAGCCTTTGAAAGCTGGTCCGGGATACACTTTTACAGTTATTATGTATTTCTACATTTTTGTAGTATCTTTCTATTCGGATAGTTGAACTACCGCCACTTTTTTTGTCTTGAATGGTAATAAGGTGGTTTTGTTTCAATTGTTCCTTGTGAAAGAATTTTTATTTTTAGTTGTAATGAATATTACCCACACTCCTTGCTTGTTTGTAGCAATGGAGCGTGAGTAGTCTTTTATACTCTCCAGTGCGAGGGGAACATATGTATATTATTATTTAGATTATGGAAATGTTGATGTCTTATTTATATTTTATTTATTTATTTATGTATTATATGTTTAATGCAAGATACAGTGATGTGCATAATTCTAGTGTTGTGCCTTGAATTATGTCATTAGTGTATCATAAGTGTGACACCCCAAAATTCGGGGGTCCGTTGATTACTCATCAACCTGCGGAATGCCCGTGGATACCGAGTAACTCGATATCTCAACGTTATGCCCCATTTACCGGGGTCCATCATTTATTAAAAATTTGAGCAGAGTCTCCTTTGTATGGAGAACTCTATTCAAAACACAACCTGTGCATTATATAATAACAAGACCTATCCGAGGTCCTATATTCAACAATGACCACACCGGGTCCATTTATAAGTAAACATTGGTCACACCGGGTCCAATTATCCATATTCATACAAACATGCAAAATTATATTAAAACAGTCGATATAGATTCTATCACAATTTCTTTACACATTACATGCCAAAGATTCTATCACAATTCCTTTACACATTACATACCAAAATTTAATTACAAGTCTAATTTTACAAAAGAAATGGATCGAAAGCCACAAGTCGGCTTTTCTTCTTCCTTAAGTGCCCGAGTAAGTGTCGTCCCTCGGTGTATGACCCGTACCTGAAATGTTTCCCGTATAGGGTGAGCCAAAGCCCAATAGAGAAAAACTCCTACTAGGGCTATTCCCCACCTTAAATGCATATGCAATGTGTATAAGCAACATTTAACATTTAACAACCATTCATACAATAATATGTATTCAATGTTGAAATGTAACCATGTCATGTCATGAAATAAGATGATACTCACTCATGCACTTAAACCCAAGTCCTCACTGACTTCCACAACACAATGCAATGCCAATGTGTAATGACCCGTCTTCGATGGAAATACATCCAATGATCGCTTTGAATAAAAAATCATGCGTTTTATTAATCAGATCATTATTGGATGGTACTCATTAAATGAGTATTTTCTTATAAATCAAAATCTTGTGTCTTGTTGGGCAACGGATTTTGGATTTTATACCGCCGGTTCCGTATACCATACTACACTTTTCTGGAATTTCACCACAGAGGAGTGTATAACCAAGTCGCCGGGTCTTGCACCCGAGGGAGAGTCTAGCCCTACTTGCTATACCCGACATAAGTTTTCTTCCATGCAACCATGCGACTCAAAGGGGATCTTTGATCCACTTTTTCCTGAACCCACATACCAACCACCAAACAAGGTGTTTGATCAACCATGCATCTCACACACCCACACTCATGACTTATGCCCATGAATGTGATGCCTCTATGCACAATGATACAATGTTCAATATGGTATGAATGACATATGAACAATCTCAACATATCATGATAAGTTATGTTCTAAGCATATAGATATCATATTTGTCACAAATTCAATATATCATAACATGCATATAACAACAATTGCATTTCCAATCATAAATCATGTCATAAGTCCATAATTTCAGTTTCATAATCATAGGCAAGTGATATCACAACTTTTAGAATAATAACACACCTAATCATTAAGGCATAATATAACACATAACAGCTCATGTAATAGCCCACGTAACGGTTCTTATCTAAACCACAAAACAGCCCATACATAGCCCACGTAACGGTTCTTATCTAAACCACAAAACAACCCATACATAGCCCACAACATGGCCTAAAAACAGTCCATAATTCAGCCCTTTAACAGCCCCTTAAATAGTCCAAATTTAGCCCCTTAACAGTCTCTAATTAGTGCACAAAACAGCCCCTAATTAGTGCACAAAACAGCCCTTAATTAGTGCACAAAATAGCTCTTATATCAGTACTAAAACATTCCATTTGGACAGGCCACATATAAACTAATTTCAGCCACTAAAAGCCCACTTAAGGTAAGAATAAAACCAAGGTAGGACGGAACCCCACCTCAATAGAAGTGTAAGAACTTCTATAACACCAAAACAACCTCAAAGCTTTGATTTTTCCCAAAGTCTTCTCTTGGATCTTCGGTGAAATCCACTCTTTTTGGTACGTATGCGTAGCCCTCGTCGAGGAGATGAACTTTGGCTCTTGGTCCGAGTTGATCCGAGCGACAGAACTCCGAGAATCGGCAAAGGAGGATTTGTTTTCCCCCTTTTTCTCTCCCTCTTGCTCTCACACGTTGGAACAAGCTAAAATGCAGAGATCCTTCAGCAAAATATCTGATTTAGCCCCTATTTATACTTTCCAATACTTGGACCGAGTCGCGCCACATATCCCTCACTGATTTGGGTCCGTTTTTTGCCCCAAAACGATTTATTTTGTACCGGTTTAAGCTCAAAATATTTTATATGAACTTTATTTAAAATATTTTTCAACTTTCAAAATTTTATTAAAATTTCTTTGTGGGGGTCACCGGACGCCCCTCGCCTCGAAAAACGTGAAAAACTCGACTATCTCGGAATTCGACAAAAATTGACAGGACGGCTAGATTTTGCAATGCGAATCCAACGGTGAGGTCCATTTCATCACACGAGGTCTGGAAAAATATCAGTTTTTCAACCCGCGCTATAATGACAAATTACCATTTTGCCATTTTTTTCAAAAAAAATTAAAATTTTTCCCAAGTTTCACAATAAGACCCACCGATTAAACAACTACGGCGTTCCTACCGGTATAGCCAGTCCTCTACCGAAATGATGAGGATGTTCTACTAATGTGTGGTACAGAACCTAAATGATCCTCATGAGTGCCTTGTCTTTCTGGGTTATTAGGGTTATTTAAATACTATATATAACTATATTGCTAGTCTAACAACCATGGTGTTCCTACCGGTATGGCTTGTCCTCCACCGGAATGCTGAGGATGTTTAACTGGTATATATATATATCACAGATGACCTATTGGGTAAGTCAAGTGTACCTTATGAATGGCTCAGCCTTCTGGTTTACTTGAATTAGTCAATTGGTACATCTATAACCAGTTTTTTTAAGAAGTTGTTGTGTTATGCTATAATACCACCAGTTAACCTAAGACGTGGCTATGTTATGATTTATTATGTACGCACTTATAATCATGAGATTAAGTGAATAACTCAAGTATTCGCCATGAATGGCTTGTCCTTCTGGTTTGCTTGGGTTAATCAATTGACGTGGATATAACCAGTTAGCCTAAGAAGCGGTTGTGTGATGATTTATTACCCTCAGTTAGCTTAAGAAGGGGCTATGTTATGGTTTATATACATCAGACCGACTGGTTGACTTACCAATAAAATGGAAGTTAATCTTGGTGTAGTAGCATTTCTAGTATCTAACCAATATAATGCATATGGGACCCTTAAACTGAAGGGTTATCTTTTATATTCCTGTTGTTAACGTATTTACTTACGCACTTGATTTATTTACTTACACACTTTATTTGTTTACATATGCACTTTATTTAAGTTAAACTTGCCATCAATCTAAGCTCACATCACAAGCTATCAAACATCATACAACCTCAAACAATAACTTTACTCTTTTTTTTACTACTAAATTACTAAACTCTTCGTGGGATCGATACTTGGACTTAAACTGAGAAAGCTACAATTTGACCACTTATACTTGGGTGTATAATAATATAATTCAGACACACTAAAAAGTGTGAATCAAGTTTTTGGCGTCGTTGCCAGGGAGTTATAGTATTTTGAAAAAAATATATAAAAAAATAAAAAGATATTTGTTTACTTGTTTTATATGTTTATAGTTTGTTTGTTTGTTTTTAATAGTCTATGTCTGTTCATTCATCTGTAGGTTCTATAAATCAGTCAACTCCTACATCATCTTCTTCTATGTCTACACAAGAATCATTCAACTTAAGTATGACACAAAACTACCTAGGAATCAAGAAGAAAGAGAATAGGAAGTAGTTCAAAATGTTCGACCATTAAGGGAATATCTACATCCTACAAGAACTAATGTCCCGTCATGTTTTGCTTTTCCAACAGACGCTCCAAATATTAATATTAAACCAGGAACTATACAGTTACTACCACAGTTCCATGGTTTAGAAACTGAAAATCCTTATGTTCATGTGAAAGAATTTAAAGAAGTCTGTGGAACTTTGCAAGATAATTCTGAAATGATTAAATTAAAATTTTTTCCTTTCTCATTAAAAGATAAAGCTAAACTATGGCTTAACTCTTTAAGAGCAAATTCTATCACGAATTGGCAAGTTTTACAAACTGAGTTTTTTAAGTTTTTTTCTATGCATCGTACTAATGCATTAAGACGCCAAATAATGAATTTTGTTGTAAAAGAAAAAGAAATTTTCTATCAATGTTGGAAAAGATTTAAAGATCTTCTCCAAGCTTGTCCACGTCATGCATTTGAAAATTGGACTTTAGTTTGTTTCTTTTATAATTCACTTCCATCTACCATGCGACAATTTGTTGAAATGATGGCCCAAGGAGAATTTATGAATAAAAATCCCGAAGAAGCATTTCAATTTTTTGATACTATTTAAGAGAGTTCCTAAATATGGGACTCGACTTCTTCAAACATTGTAGTAAATAAGCCATCTACATCTGAAAGATAAAAATATATATTAAAAGAAGATGATGAGTTAAAAGCAAAAATGGCTAATTTATCTCGAAAACTAGAAGCCTTGGAAATGAAAAAACTTAAGCAAGTATCTGTTGTAAACTCTACTGATCAAATATATGAAATTTGTGTGTTGTCAGGACATCTTGCTGGGGAATGTCCAACTATTCCTGCATTCAAAGAAGTCTTAATTGAACAATCAAATGTTGTTCCAACTTTTACTAAACCATATTCAAATCCATATTCTAAAACTTACAATCCTAGATGGAGAAATCATCCAAATTTTAGTTGGAGAAGTACACAACCTACAAATCAAACACAAGGTCTACAACAGCCACAAAATCAACCACTATATCAACCGTATCTACCTCCACATAAAAGAACTCTGGAAGACACTATGAATCAATTTATTCAGAGTCAAATGAATTTCAATACTCAAACAAATCAAGCATTCAATGATTTTAAATCTCAAACTTCATAGAATATTGAAGATATTAAAAGTCATCTAGCTAAGTTAACTCAGTCCTTTAGTACTACAGAAAAAGGTAAGTTTCCATCTCAACCTAAACCTCCACAAAGTCAAAATCAAACTAATTTTGTATCATCTGAAGCCTCGCCAAGTCAAGTACAAGCAGTCACGATGTTGAGAAGTGGTAAGAAAATTGATAAAACTATTAAACCCAAGATTCCAAAACAAATACGTAAATCAATTCCTGTAAACGAATCACTTGAATCTGAAACTTTAATCGAAAAGTAATCAGAAACACAAAGTGAAAAAGATCCTTCATGTCCTATTCCTTTACCTTTTCCTGAAAGAGTCAAAAAACCTTCATCTGAAAAAGATCAATCTGACATTCTTGAGTTATTTAAACAAGTAAAAATTAACCTTCCTTTATTGGATGCAATAAAATGAGTTTCGATTTATGCTAAATTTTTAAAAGATCTTTGTACGATAAAAAAAAAGGAACTAATGTACCAAAGAAAGCATTTTCAACTAAACAAGTTAAAACTACAATACATCAAGACACACTTCTTCAGTACAAAGATCCAGGTAGTCCTACAGTCTCATGTCTCATTGAAAATTTTCAAATTGGACAAGCCCTGCTAAATCTTGGATCCAGTTGTAATTTAATGTCATATTCAATATATACGCAATTAGGATTAAGTGAATTAAAACCTTCCAATGTTAAACTACAACTAGCAGACCGATCAATAAAAACTCCACGAGGAATTATAGAAGATGTGATTGTCCAAGTTGATCAATTCTATTTTCCAGCAGATTTTATCGTTATAGACACGGAGTCATGTTGTGAAGGATGTTCAATTGAATGCATACCTCTAATTTTAGGTCGACCATTCCTAGCTACATCAAATGCGTTTATTAATTGTAGGAACAGAACTATAAAAATCTCATTTGGAAACATGACTTTGGAATTCAATATTTTTAAAAGTGCAAAACGACCTAGAGAAGAAGAAGAAGAAATGGATGAAGTAAATCATGTTGAAAAAATAACCCAAAGTTTTTTTTAAAAGAACTTTATGGAAAAAGAGTTATTAGCATTAGAATCAATACCTGAAATTGAATCTAAAAATACATCTGCCAAGGATCTAAAATGCGAAGAATTGTTACCAAAACTTGTAGAATCTAATGTCAAAGTTTTTAAGCCAGAATTAAAATCTCTTCCAACTAACTTAAAATATGTCTTTTTAGGAGAAAATGAAATTTATCCAGTTATAATATCGTCAAAATTATCTGAAATTCAGGAAAAAGAACTAACAAAAGTTTTGAAAAATCATCAAAGCGTTATTGGATGGACAATAGCAGATATACAAGGTATAAGTCCACTTCTATGTACTCATTGTATCTATTTAGAAGACAATGCTAAACCATCCTATCAAATGTAAAGAAGATTGAATCCCCACTTAAAGGAAGCAGTTCGTGCTAAAGTACTAAAACTGTTAGATGCAAATATTATTTATCCTATATCTGATAGTAAATGGGTTAGTCCTACACAAGTAGTTCCTAAAAAATTTGGTGTTACAGTCATAAAAAATCAAGAAAATTAGTTAGTCCCGATGCGTACAATCACAGATTCGCGTGTAAGTATTGACTATCAAAAACTAAACTCTCTCACAAGAAAGGATCACTTTCCATTACCATTCCTAGATCAAGTTTTGGAAAGAATAGCTGGGCATGCATATTATTGTTTTCTAGATGGATATTTTGGTTACAATCAAATTGAAATTGCAATAGATGATCAAGAAAAAACTACTTTTACATGTCCGTTTGGAACTTTTGCTTATAAAAGAATTTCTTTTGGGTTATGTAATGCCCCAGCTACTTTTCAGCATTGCATGCTAAGTATATTTAGTGATATGGTAGAATGATATCTAGAACTTTTTATGGACGTCTTTTCAGTATATGGTGATTCATTTCATTTATGTTTAGAAAATCTTGCAAAAGTATTGATTAGATGTGATGAAACAAACCTTGTCTTAAATTGGGAAAAATGTCATTTCATGGTTACACAAGGTATTGTTTAGGTCACATAGTTTCTCAAAAAGGAATTAAAGTTGATAAATCAAAAAATAACTTAATAGCTAATCTTCCTTCACCAAAAACCGTAAAAGATGTCCGGTCTTTTTTGGGTCACGCTAGATTTTATCAAAGATTCATTAAAAATTTTAGTTCAATATCGACACCAATTTGTAATCTTTTATGTTAGGATATAATCTTTGAATGGAATGATGCATGTCAGTTAGCATTTGATAAATTAAAAAACATGCTGATTTCTGCACTTATTATGCAACTTCCTGATTGATCTTTACCTTTCGAATTAATGTGTGATGCAAGTGACTATGCAGTAGGAGTTGTATTAGGTCAAAGAAAAGATAAAAAATCATATGTTATTTACTATGCTAGGAAAACTTTAAATGATGCACAAATGAACTATTCAACCATAGAAAGAGAATTACTTGATGTTGTGTTTGCATTAGATAAATTTCGATTATATCTGGTTGGATCGTCAATTGTAGTATTTACAGATCATGCAGCTTTAAAATATATTCTTACTAAGAAAGATGCTAAACCACGTCTCCTATGATGGATTTTATTACTTCAAGAATTTGATCTTATCACAAAAGATAAGAAAGGAGTAAAGAATATGGTAGTAGATCACTTGTCAAGATTAAATTATGAAGTAAAAGAGGAACCAATTTTGATTAGAGAAACATTTCCAGATGAACAACTTTTAGCAATAACCAAAGTACCATGGTATGCAGATATAGCCAATTATCTAGCTACTGGTACTATTCCTTCTAATTATACACGGTCAGATAGAAATAAGTTACTAAGTGAGGTATGTAATTTTTTCTGGGAATATCCTTATGTTTTTAAATACTATAAGTACCAAATAATAAGACACTATGTGCCTAATCATGAAATCCGTCAGGTAATTCAATTTTGTCACTCTGAAGCTTGCAGAGGTCATTTTGCTTCAAAGAAAACCACTGCTAAGATTTTGCAATGTGAATTTTATTGGTCAACACTTTTTAAAGATGTTCATATCTATTGTTTAAATTGTGACAGGTGTCAATGAAAGGGAATATTTCAAAAAGAAATATGATGCCTTTAAACCCTATTTTAATTATTAAAATTTTCATTGTTGGGGCATCGATTTTATGGAACCATTTCCTCCATCCTTTGGATATCTGTATATTTTGGATGTAGTTGGCTATGTTTCTAAATGGGTAGAGGCAATTCCATGTATAAATAACGATCACAGAACAATGATCAAATTTTTAAAAGAAAATATTTTATCTAGATTTGGAATTCTTTGAACAATCATCAGTGATGGTGGATTACATGATTGTAATAAATTTTTTGAGCATCTTATGAAAAAACACTAAATTTCACATAAAATATCCACTCTATATCATCCACAAACAAGTGGTCAAGCTGAATTAGCTAATAGGGAGATAAAATACATTTTAGAAAAGACAGTAAATCCAGATCGTAAGGATTGGTCATTGTAAAACCCACCCTTTTATCTTTATATATGTATGTAGGCTTGTGTAGCAAGTTATTATTTCTTTTTGGAAATGTTAATATGGGAATTCGAGGAAATAGTAGTTAAAATTTAGTTTAGCTTGCAAATATATAAAATCGTTATAATAGAACTTGTATCAACTATGTTTGATGTACAAAAGCATGTTGAATAAGCTTGGGTTGGATTTGGAAGGATTTGGAATGGGTTTGAAATGAAAAATATAGGAAATAGACAAATTTGGATAGGACCTACCAGGAGTACGCTGTCCAGTGGATCCAAACCACTGGTAGTCAATAGGTAGGAAATGTCCAATAGATCCGAACTACCGGTAGTCAACTCGTAGTAAGTGGCTAGTGGATTTGAACTACTGGTAGTCAATAGGTAGTAAAGGTCTAGTAAATCCAAACTACCGGTAGCTCATCAGGTAGTACACTGTCCCGTAGATCCAAACTACCGGTAGACTGTTAAAAAGTCGGGATTTTTATGTTTTAAAACCCATTTTCTCTCCATTTACTCCCATTCTTTCACACCACTCTCACCCCACACCTCTTAGAACCCTAATAGAAAGACTTAGAGAGGAAGAGAGAAAGGGAAAACAAGAGTTTTAAGGGTGATTCAAGATCAAATCTTCTTGTCCTTCACACCAAAGCCAAGGAGAAAGGTAGGGTTTTTCTTCCATTTTTGTTCATTGAGGCTAGGGTTTATATATACACATGTTTTGCTTCTAAATCTTAAATATATGCTATGAAATACTTGTTCCTTGAAGTTTCTAGAAGTATCACCATGTTTTGAAGGTATTTATGGTTTGATGGCCCATAAAAACCCTAGCTTTTGAGAAAAATGAATTTTTCTTCTTAATGTTCAATTGTTCTTGATTTAAAAACTCTAGTGCTTTGTATTAAACAACAAATGGTATTTGTGATGATCTCTTGCTTATTTTTTTTCAATGGTGCTCTTGTAATGCAAATTGTAAAATTTGGGAATTTTGGATTTACTTATGATTTGAAAATTTGGTTGGAAATTGTATCTCTTATATGGTTGTTGTGATGGACTTGAATTGCATTTGAGCACTGCCGTAGAGTGTTAGAGGTTAGTCTATCCCGGCGGGGGTGAGATGGTTTCCTAACACTTATAGTGGTTTGTTGTTTGTGAGAACAACCATTATTGTTCATGTAAGTTCGAGGCTGAGGGTGGGTATACCTTTCATGGGAAGAATTTATCAATGTCGTGGGAGACGGTATACGCCCTTCCCAAAGTGGTTTGTGTGGTTATGGTTGGGTGAACAAGGTAGAGTCGTTGTGTAGATTCATAGGAAACAACAAACATACATGAGAACATGTTTATTGCGTGGAATTTAGTTTCCTACAATAGCTTGTGAAGGTATGAGACTCTACAAGAACTTGTGGGAAATGACTTATGATTAGAAATGGTTTATTGTTTGGAAATTTATTTTACTATTCATTTAAATTATTGCTATAGTGTAAACTTGAGATCTATTGAAATGTTCCTATTTTCTTTCAAAAATTAATATATGATATTTGAAAAATGAGACCAACTTGTTTTTACATGCTTTCTAAACCTTCTATGAGTTTGGGAGAATGTTGCTACAAAGTTTCGTGCTCACCCCCTACAAACTATATTTTTCAGATTATGGTCTAGAGGAAGAACTTGGGGTTGAGGAGCCGACACATTGGGAAGCTCCATTAGACGGGATCACGGATCCCGAGGTGGATGTCTAGAGTTATACTCTCCTAGGTGCTAGACTAGAAAATTTCTTTTAAGATTTTGTAAAGACTAACCTTTTGTTATTCCGCTGCAAGTTTAAATGTGATTCTTTTGGGACTTAATTATCATAGTCGATCACATTCTTTTGGGATGTAATGGTCATGGTTGGCCTATTCTTTTAGGATAATATTGTAAATGTTATATTTGATGGATGAAATTATTTTATTTAGTTGCTCTCATGATGTGAATGGTTTATAGATTTTAATACCGTCCAAGGTGGGTTTTGGGGCATTATAGTCATTGAGATTGACTAATGCGCTTTGGGCTTACCGTACTCCATATAAGACTATTCTAGGAATGTCTCTTTATCGGTTAGTTTATGGTAAACCATGTCATTTGACTATAGAATTAGAACATAGAGCCTATTGGGCAATCAAAATGATGAATTTTGATATGGATAAAGCTGGAATATCACGTAAACTTCAAATCAATGAGTTAGAAGAATTAAGAAATGAAGCTTATGAAAATACAAAAATTGTGAAATCTAGAAGCAAAATATTCCATGACAAGAATATTGTACGAAAATATTTTAAACCATCTCAAAAAGTTCTATTATATAATGCAAAGATCCGTTTGTTCCCTGGAAAACTAAGATCTAGATGGACAGGACTGTATATAGCCAAGCAAGTTTTCGACTATGGGGCAATTGAAATTGAAAACCCAGTAACTGGGATTATCTTCAAAATAAATGGACAAGACTTAAACCATACTATGATGGATTCACACAAGATGTAACTTTTGTGCTGCTTTTTGATCCAGTCTATGTGCACTAAATATATATTGTTGGTTGTTTGTAAGTAATAATACTAATTATGTGTAATTTATTTAACAGATTAAACCTCCGACATAAAAGCCGGATATCCTAATCTCTGAAAGACAACAGATTCCTGGTTTTTATTTTATTATAAGTGCTGGCTATTACTGTATTGACATTTCAAATACTGTTTAATTAAGATGGGGAAATGTGAATGTGAATTTAAGTTTTGTGTTTAAAATAGTAATTGTAATTTAAGAACTTATGTTCATCTTTGTGACTGGTAGACGTTAAAAATTCAGATAGTGAGTCAATTTTTGATAATTTTTTGAGTCATCTTTAATCTTTTTCTAAAAAAAAACAAATTTTGAAAATGGACGAAAAATTATTTTGGTTAAGTTTAATTTTACTACGTGACTTTCCAAAAGATATACATACGTTGATTATGCAAAAAGCTAGATATGTTAGAAATTTAGAAATTTTTGAAAGCCAAGCACAACCCGTGTGTGGAAAAAGTACATATGCTAACACCGACGAGCAAATCGTCTTTGTGCTTGTGTAAAATATGGTCGTACAGAACATTTGAGACAATATAATAAGTGTGTGGAACCAATTTCAGGACGAGCGTCTGATCGTTCACAGTGGATTAGGTATGGGCAGAGTAAGGGTTATCCTGAGGCTCCATCCTATTCTACCCCAATGTTAACAAGATACGTGAGAAATGAAGTTAACCGTGTCACTAGTATTACTGAGCCAGATAGTTCTGATACTGACTAAATATGATCAATAAGATGTATAGTTTTGTAAATATATGTACATAGTTATAAATAAATGTAAATAACTATAGAATGAAGTAGGAAAATCAGTAAATATAAAAATAACAAATAAAAACAATAATAAACCCAATTCTTTTGAAAAAAAAAAAGTGGTTAACAAAGTTTTGTAGAATGGATATTTAATTTTGTAAATTACAAGAAATACAGGAAAAAGAGCAGAATTCCAGAAAATCAGAGAAGCAGTCTGTAGTTACAAATCAGGAACCAGTCAAGAAAACAATATATGGATTCAAGATGACAAACAAGAAGGTCTTCAAGCCAAGCATAAAGGGATCGATCTCCACAACACAACAACCTCAACTGGGAAATATCTTCAATGAGGTGATGTTTGAAAATTTTGAACAATAGCTCTAGTATGATATTAATTTTCTGACTAAAACTATTATTTTTGAAGGAACAGTGATATATGAAGAACATAGGAATAAAACAAATTCTCCATGCAAGAGGATGGTTACATTATGTTAGGTTATTTGTTCCTACTTATGACTGCTTAGTCCGGGAATTTCACAGTAATGCTGAAATTAAAGGGAAAAGACAATTGCGTGTATTTGTTCAGGGAATAGTTTTTCAAGTTACACCGGTTACTATAGCCAATTTCTTTGAACCCATGCAAAGACCACCCAACCCACAATATCCGTACACTGAATTACCTGATTAACATGAGGTTGGAAAAGAATTAACAGGAAATTCACAATTTGTTTTGGGGACGCCCAAATTATTACATTAAACAAGGAGATCTAATAGACAAATACTGGATTCTGAATATGATAACAGTGTACAGTTTGTTACCCCGAGCCCAAAAGAATCAAATATTTATTAAGCAGGCTTATTTCTTATATGCATTTGGGATGGGACACCCAATTGACCTGCCAAACTTAATCATAGACCAAATGATACTCGCTGTGGATAGAAAGAAACTCACATTCCCATATGCTATGTTAGTTTCTTAGCTATGCAGGAATGAGGGCGTGATCATTAATCTGATATGGACAACAGTGAATCATCCTGAAGTATTGGATAAAACTTCATTAGAAAAGAGTCATGGAGGACAACTGGAAAACCAACGAGGAATACCTTCACCACAAGAAGAGGAACCATTTTGGGTACCTGAATAATTCATATCACAAGAGCAGCAACCACAAGAGAATCAACCATACATCTCAATGGATGACAGAACTGATGGATGCATCTTACTAGAGGTGGAGAACAGTATTACACAGATCAACCAATGCATAGATGAATATGAACAAAACCAAGCTAAGATTTTGAAGCTACTTCGAGATCTTTTCGAAGAAGGATCTTCCACTTCCTAAACAGACTAGAGATTCTAAAAAATAATTTGTTTTCTTTCACTCATCTTTTACATTTTTCACTTTTACTTTATGCACTTGAACTTTAAATTATTTTATATTTTGAACATATTTATGTGTTTTCAATTTGTTTTTGTTCTAAACTAGTTTATTTATAAAAATTTTAAGTTAGGAAGACTAGTTCATATGATTCATAGTTAAATTAAATTAATATTCCTATGTTTTGTGAAAATAGCCTTAATCTGATCACACGAGATTTTCGTACTTTAGTTGTATATTATCTTAATATTTTTGTTTAAACTTACTCTTATAGAGCACGATTAGATTTCTTTATTTCAAAAACCTTGTGAAATATTACACTCTTTACATATTTAGTGGAGATGTATCACCAATTGAAGAATTTGAGCCAATCTTTCTTGGAGAGATATTCTACATTTACTCAAATAAACATCTTCGATTCTACGGTAAACTTTCTTTGAATAATCTCATTAATTTTGTCTTGATTATCACTTGTTAGATTGTATTATTAGCATTGTCCTTGAAATTCTTTGATGTAGAATTGATACAGATGAATAATTTCTAGAGAATGATCTTAGACCATGTTTGATTAATCTTGAGCCTTAACCATTTCTTTTACAAAATTATATCCTTAGTCAACCATGATTGAGCCTACAAGAGTATAAAGTCTTTTCATGAAACCCGAAAAATACTTGAGCCAAATGAAAATATATCAAACCCACCTTTCCTACATAATTTTCTTGCACCCTCTTTTAAATCAATATGATATAGAAAAGGTGAAAAATGTATTATTAAAAAAAAAAGTCTTGGCTATTTAAAGCAAAAGAAAAAGAAAAACCAATGGAAAGTTGAAAAATAGAAAGAAAAAAGCCAAGAAAGTGAAAAATGAGGAAAATAAAAAGAAAGAGTAGACAAAATCTCTATAGAATGAGGTGTGCTACAATACTAAAAATAGGGTAGCTTTTGAATCCTATAAATGTCATTTCTTAAACCCTAAAACCAATAGCCACATTACAACCTAAAGAAATTCCTTTTTGATTCCAGAAATCATGCATCTGCATTAATTCTATCTTATAAAAGGAGAATGTTGATTATATGTCTGCTATAGTGTTGATTATTTATCTGGTATAGTGTTGATATCCACTCATGAGATTATGTCAAATTCAAATTTTATTCAAATATCCGTTCTTCAAATACTTACATGTGATATTATTTGTTTTGTTACCAATAGTCCCATCACATGTAACTCGTGAGAATAGTCACTATAACGAATACGTATTATTTGCTGAGTGTATCCCAGGAAAGGATTGACATCAAGACTATCATGAAAGATGGTAATATTTCTTGAGTGATTTTTGAAACAAAATTAATCATCACACACACACAAGTTTGTATAAAAATATATAGATAATGTTACAACTAACGTGTGTTATTCTTATAGTGATCAGAAAATGAACTATTCTAGCAAAACAGAAGGAATATTGATTTAATTATTTTTGTGAAAGGTATGAATTATAAACTCCTAACTACTGAAGTTTGTAGGTAGTTTCACTGGAAACCTTCACGAGACAAAACTCGTCCACTAGGGATCACCTAGGGGTTTAACGGCTTATTGCATATGCTAAATGAAATCGTGAAAAAAATCTACGAAAATGATTTTACTTATGTTTATGTTTTATTTTGTGAAATAGTTTTTATAATCTATATTTACTAGGGACTAGTAAAGTTTAAGTTGGGGGGTGTGATTAACCCCAATTGGTGTGTAAATAAAATAATTAAGTAATCAATTTTGTAAGATAAAACAACTAAAGATAATGAATTATAGTTTGTGCATAAATTAAAGTTTTAAATACTTTATGTTTAAGTTTTAGGGTCAAATGCAGGAATACCAAAAAATACAGGGCAATTTTGCCAGACTTGAAACTATGAAGGACTAAGGTGTAATAAAGAAACATGGACAAATCAGAAGGCGACACTTGGAAAGCCCAAAGCATACCTAGCACCATTGCAAGGCTTAACATTTTGGAAGGTAAAGGTGGGGATTAGGCCCCCAAGCCTTTTGGAAGGTGGGGGAGGGGGTTCGGACCCTCCTCTTGGCCGAAACTTTCATCCTCCCCTATAAATAAGGGTCTTTACTTCTTACTTGAAGCATTCCATTCCAAGACCAACTCCTCCCTACCAAAAGCCAGCTACACATCAAAGAGAGCAAAGAGAGAAAAAGAGAGAGAAAGAAAAAGCCTTTGAAAGCTGGTTCGTGATATACTTTTACAGTTACTCTATATTTCTATATTTCTGTAGTATCTTTCTATTCGGATAGTTGAACTGCCGCCACTTTTTTGTCTTGAATGATAATAAAGGTGGTTGTGCTTCAATTTTTCCTTGTGAAAGAAGTTTTATTTTTAGTTGTAATGAATATTACCCACACTCCTTCCTTGTCTGTAGCAATGGAGCGTGAGTAGTCGTTTTTACCTTCTAGTGCGAGGTGAACATTTGTATATTATTGTTTAGATTATGGAAATGTTGATGTCTTATTTATATTTTATTATGTATTATATGCCTAATGTGTGATACAGTGATGTGCATAATTCTGGTGTTGTGCCTTGAATTATGTCATCAGTGTATCATAAGACCCGCCGATTAAACAACCACGACGTTCCTACCAGTATGACTTGTCCTCCACTGGAATGCTGAGGATGTTCTGTTGATGTGTGGTACAGAACCTAAATGATCCTGATGAATGGCTTGTCCTTTTGGGTTATTAGGATTATTTAAGTACTATATATAACTATATTGCTAGTCTAACAACCACGGCGTCCCTACCAATATGGCTTGTCCTCTACCGAAATGCTGAGGATGTTTAACTGGTATATATATATATATATCACAGATGACCTATTGGGTAATTCAAGTGTTCCTCATGAATGGCTCAGCCTTCTGGTTTACTTGAATTAGTCAATTGGTACGTCTATAACCAGCTTTCCTAAGAAGTTGTCGTGTTATGCTATAATACTAGCAGTTAATTTAAGACGTGGCTGTGTTATGGTTTATTATGTACGCACTTATAATCATGAGATCAAGTGAATAACTCAAGTATTCCCCATGAATGGTTTGTCCTTCTGGTTTGCTTGGGTTAATCAATTGAGGTGGATATAACCAGTTAGCCTAAGAAGTGGCTGTGTTATGATTTATTACCCTTAGTTAGCGTAAGAAGCGACTGTGTTATGGTTTATATACATCAGACCAACCGGTTGACTTACCAATAAAATGGAAGTTAGTCTTGGTACGGTAGCATTTCCAGTATCTAACCAAAATCCTACCAAAGTCCAATTCTCAAAAGCATGGTGTGGGCAGGACTGAAGTAGATCCTTGAATCTCTCCTAAATTTGGTAAAAGGTTTCCCCTTCTTTGATCAAAAAATTCATGATTTTCCTTTTCAGTGCATTAGTGTTGTGTAAAGGGAAAAACTTTCTGAAAATATCATTTTTTAGTGCCCGCCAGTCAAGTATTGAAAGAGTTTTTAAAGAATTTAGCCATTGTTTAGCTTTATCCTTTAGAGAGAATGAAAAAAATTTTATTTTGGCTAGCTCAGAATTATCTTGAAACGTTCCACATACTTCCTCAAACTCTTTTATGTGCAGGTATGGATTTTTTGTTTCAAGTCCATGGAATTGAAGGAGTAGTTGAACTGTTCCCGTCTTTACAGTAAAGAGGGGGTGCATCTTAAGGAAAGATAAAACAAAAGGGAACACTATTTCTTGTGGGATTTAAGTAATCCCTCAGAGTTTGAATGTTAGACGCTTCACCCTCTCTCATAGGAATTTCTCCTCGTCTCTCATCATTTGCCATTTTACTTTTACAAGAGTTTGCTACTGATCCAGGTAAAAGTGGTTCCGGTTGATTCACAGATCTAGAAGATTCTGCTGGCAAATTTTGATAGTGAGGAGCGTTCTCAGACATAAAATTAACTAAAACAACTTTATACACAGTAAAGCAAATTTATACACAAAAAGTGAGGTCTTTTTACCTTTTACTATAAACACCTTTTATGGTTCCCCAACAATGGCGTCAAAAACTTGACTTGATCTAAAATGTGTACACCTAAGTGCAGGCGGTCAAGCTGTAGTAATAATCTAGTTAAGTCTAGAGTTGAATCCACAGGGAATTATGATTGGTGTTTTGAAGTGAGCAGTAGTAGAGACCAAGTAATTGGAAACCTTGAGAGTTTGAAGTTATATGATTTCTTTGAATAGAATAGAAAATTCTCTCCAAGAGTTTTTTAGACAAAATATAAGATAAGTTCAAATGTAAAAAAATAACTCTTTAGCTTGAGGATCCGAACATGTAGTTAATCATTCTGTTTATTATACTTGTGTTTTATAAAACGATTAACTCTCGTGTCTACAGTAAGTTAATCGAAAGGTAAAGATGGACTGTGAGAATTAAGCACATTGATTTCGATGCCTTTCTAGAAGTTGACAAGAATTGCATGTGCCGAGATTTAACCCGTCTACAAACAAGCAAGTGTTTGTACAAGGCATCCAACCATGGCATTAATGTTCCATTCTTTAGATAAAGCTTAATAATGGTGAAGATTGAAATATTGTCATGAAGATCTAACCGGGGTACTTGCCTTGAACCAATGGGTCTTTCCATGCAAGAGTCATCCATGACATAGAAAGAACTCATGGTTATACAAAGTATCTTGAAGCTCCCTTAATAGGAGTATTTATAGGCAAGGAAGGGAGGGGGCGATAAGAAATAATGAGTGAATAGTGTATGCCGCCCATGAAAACCAACTACTCTGCAAGCAGTCTGTGGAGGACGTTCGAACGTGAGTCAACGTTCGAACGTTGTCTTCTAGTTTGGCTTTATGGACGTTCAAACATTGTCTGATGTTCAAACGTGTCTTTTGCTTTTGCTTTAGGGGCGTTCGAATGCCAGATGGGATGTGACCACATCACTCAAGTGGTCTTGGTCTTCTATGGAAACCTACTTCCATACTCCATGCAGGACTTGGAGTTTTACACTCGTCACTCTGGTCTTCAATCAAATCATGTGGACGTTCGAACGGTAGTTCGAACGTTAGTTATCGTTCGAACATGCTTGCTTTGTTCCAACCTTCTCTAATTTTGTTCCCTAATACACTGGTGTTACACTCAACTGTGATATTTGTTGTTCTTGAGCTTTTGCTCACTTTAGGTCCTAAAAATGTCATCACTTAAACTCCATCAAAGCCCAATTAGTCCCAAAAATGTAGAGTAAAATGCTAACTTTAACCACTAATCACAGATGACCTTCACACTAGAGGAATTCTACAGGTTGTATATACTGGAGATTGTCCAGTTGCATGGGGTGCCTGTATCTATAATGTCAGATTGGGATCCCAGATTCGTGACTCAGTTTTGGGAGAGTTTCCAGCGAACCATGGGGAGACAATTGATGATGAGTATTGCATTTCATCTCCAAATGCACGGTTAGTCAGAGAGTACCATCCAGACTTTAGAGGACATGTTACAGGCATGCATCCTAGATCTTAAGGGTAACTAGAAAGAGCACCTACCCTTAGTGGAGTTCACCTACAATAGTTATCAAGCAAGTATGCAAATGACACCCTATGAGGAACTTTATAGGAGGCCTTGTCATTCTCCAGTTTGTTGGATAGAGGTCAGAGAGAGACCCTATACGAGTCTGAAATTGGTTAGAGACACCTCGGAGAAGATGGACTTGATACAAAAACGTCTTCTCATGGCTCAGAGCTGACAGAAGAGCTACACCGACAGACGGTGGTGACCTCTGGAATTTGAGGTGGGAGCTCATATCTTCTTGAAGGTGATGCCTAAGAGGGGAGTGGTCAGGTTCAAAAAATGGGGAAAGCTGTTATCGAGGTTCATCGGGTCCTTCGGGGGTTCACACAGTGTTCTATGTCTCTATGCTCTAGAAGTATACTCCAAATCCGACACATGTAGTGCATTGGGGTGAGTTGATTGTTGATGCGGATGGGACCTTCAAGGAGGGACCGGTGCATATCATGGATAGCCGAGAGTAGGTTTTGTGAGGCAAAATTGTGAGGCTAGTTAAGGTGTTATGGTAGCACCAAGGAGTGGAGGAGGCGACGTGGGAGCGTGTGGACTCCATACGTACCAATTATTTGTTCCTATTCGAGGATGGAGGTACAATTTTTATAATTTTAAGCATAATATTATTGTTGCATATGCATGCGGTTAAGTGTGTATGTGTGTGTGAATTTCGAGGAAGAAATTTTTTTAAGGTAGAAAGAATGTAAAATCCGGGTAAATTTAAACTTTTTATGAAAGGATAACATGGTAATTTTGTTGCTACTATACAGTTTGTAAACCTGAATTTTTCAAGAACCTAGATGATGAAACGGATCTCACCTTTGGATTTGTCTCCCACAATCTAGTTACCCCTTCAAATTTTGTCGAATTCTGAGATAGTCAAATTTTTCACGTTTTACGATGTGATCGAGTTTCAGGTGACCTAAAAACGGGATTTTTAATAAAATTTTGAAAGTCAGAAATTTATTTAAGGAAAATTAAAATAAAAATATTTTGAACTTGAACCAAGACAAAATTTAATCGTTTTGGGATGAAAATGAACTCGAGAAATAGAGGGTCGTGTGGCATGTTATAGGCCAAGTATTCTAAGGCTATAAATAGGGAAAAAATCTGATTTCTTCCCCATTTAATCAGCCGGTTTCAACGTGAGAAGAGAAGAGAGGGAAAAGAGAGAATTTTCACCTTCTCTCTACGATCTACGAAGATTGGGTGATCAAATCCACTCAGGCCAAGAACAAAAGTTGATCTTCTCGTCAAGGGCCATGCCTATATACCAAAAATGAGGGTTTTCACGAAAGGTTGAAAAATGAAATTTTTAGGACAGCTTGGATTAGAGCTAGGGTTGAAGTTGTGAAGCTTCCCAACGTGTACTTACACTTCAAGAGGTAGGGTTCCCTCATACTTAGGTTTATTTATAACCTAGGATGTTTAATTTTGAATTGATAGACTTTGCACTGTTTTGAAGTTTTTCGTGAATTATTATTTGTTGTAACTTTCGGGGCCATTATTCAAATTCATATTGATCCATTGTTTGGGTAGTTGGTTGTTGGAGTTAAATTTTTATGTTTTTGTTCTTAGTATTTTGCTTGAGGACAAGAAAAGATTTAAGTTTGGGGATATTGGATGAGTGGATTTTATACCAACAAATTGAGTATTTTCGGTTTGATGAAATTGCAAGTTTTTAATTATTTTATTTTTCTTTTTATTTATTTTGTGTGTTTTGATGTTATTTTGTATGGATGATTATTTGGAAGCAATCATGATCATTTGGGAGGAAACAAGGTCAATTTGGAGTCAAAATATTAAATTTTCGAAGAGGAAGCAACAAGGGCATTTTAGGCTTGAAAGGAGGGGGGGCACGCCCCAACGCCAAAATTGGCACCCCTGCGCCAACCTATCGTCCAATTGGTACCCTACACTGATTTCTAGCGCCCCCGCGCTTGTGTTGGTCTGTGATGCAAATTTTACCTTGTTTTTGACCCAAAATCAGACTCTAAAGCTACATATATGCTAGGGTTTTTGTGGGGAAAGGTTATACTGACTTTTGGGGGCTAAAAACATCTAGAAAAACCAAGAAATTGGAAGAAAATTGAAGACAAAAATCGAAGGAATCGACACCCAAAAAAATTTTTGTCTTAAAGGCTAGAGAAGGATTGAAAATTGCACCTAAGTTTTCATTCTTTTCTCTTAATTTTATTTCTTGATTTTCTAAGATGTTGTTTAATTTTAGAATGATGTTTTTCAATTACATTATGAACTAAATCTTTATTAAGATTGCAATGAAACCTAATGTCTAGTTAAATTGATCTACTTTTGTTTCTAGTTCTATTGATCATACATGAGTTGTTTGTCATATTTTGTACTTAATATATGATTGTGTGACCAACAATTAATTTGATTCCTTAGATGAAATTGGGAGATGAATTCTAGGGATAGATCCGAATATGATGACATGCGTCTGGTTAATTCTTCTTAGGATTGAATAGTTGGGTTTGTGTATAGGATAGGAATATACCTATATGTCATGTGTAACTTTTTATAAGAGTTTGAACTTAATGAATCTATTCCAACTTATTTTGCATAGGAATATAGTAATTTAATTAGGATAGATAATTTTATCTAACTATCGGAAGAGGTTTGATAAATAACTTTGAGTTTTCAGTTAACAACTTATTTTGATCAATTGACTAGAAAGAGAATAGAAAGATTTAGACGAAGCATTAGGTAAAGTTGTAATCATAACTTCTTTCATCCGGTGAATTCAACCCTTGATTATTTAGTTTAGATTTAGTTTTAAAGTAGTGATTTTTTAGTCAATTCCAATTGTTTAAATAAAATTGAATTGATATAAAGTTAGTACTTGGAAATTATTAGTAATAATTCTCCGTGGAAACGATACTCTACTTATCATTTTATTACTTGTTGATCGTGTATACTTGCACGTAAATTGTCAATACCAAATTTGGACAACAAGTTTTTGGCACCGTTGCCGGGGATATTTCATCTAACTCAAAGTTATTTATCACACATTTTCCGATAATTAGATAAAATTATCTATCCCAATTAAATTACTATATTCCTATGCAAAATAAGTTGGAATAGATTCATTAAGTTCAAACTCTCATAAAAGTTACACACGACATTTAGGTATATCCTATCCTATACATAAACCCATCTATTCAATCCTACGAAGAATTAACCAGACATATGTCATCATATTTAGATCTAAATCTAGAATTCATCTCCCAATTTCATCTAGGTTATCAAACTAATTGTTGGCCATACAATCATACATCAATTCCAAAATATGACAAACAACTCATATAAGATCAATAAGAACTAAAAACGAGAGTAGATTAATTTAACTAGACGTAGGTTCTGTTGCAATCGTAATAAAAATTTAGTTCATAACGTAATTGAAAAACATCATTCTAAAATTAAGCAACTTCTTAGGAAATCAAGAAATAAAACTAAGAGAAAAGAATGAAAACTTAGGTGCAATCTTCAATCATTCTCTAGCCTTCAAGACCAATATTCTTCGTGTCGATTCCTTCGATTCTTGTCTTCAATTTTTTTTCAATTCCTTGGTTTTTCCAGATGTTTTCAGCCCCCAAAAGTCAGTATATTCTTTCCCCGCATAAATCCTAGCATATATGTAGCTTTAGAGTCCAATTTCGGGTAAAAAATAAGGTAAAATTTGCATCACGGATCAACACAAGCACGGGGGCGTCAATTAGATAGTAGGTTGGTGCAGAGGCGCCAGTTTTGACGCTGGGGTGCGCTCCCCCTTTCAGGCTTAAAATGCCCTTGTTGCTTCCTCTTCAAAAATTCAACATTTAGGCTCCAAATTGACCTTGTTTCCTCCCAAATGATCATGATTCCTTCCAAATGTTCATCCCTACAAAATAACATCAAAACACAAAAAATAAATAAAAAGGAACATAAAATAATTGAAAACTTACAATTTCATCAAACCGAAAATACTAAATTCGTAGGTATAAAATCCATTCATCAAGGGTTTCCTCCTACTTAGGTTTATTTACAACCTAGGATGTTTATATGAAATGGGTATTGGAATTGGGTAGAATGAAATTTATCTTGAATTGGGTATGTGAATTTGACTCAATGTGATTCATGAAAATTGGGTATTATGTGGGCATGTTATGTGTTATTTTATGCCTTGGGTATTAAGTGTGTTATTAGCACATGTTATACAATAACATGCTTGCGAATTGTTGTTGGAAATGAAATGTTGATATATGTTCATTGATATATTAGCATTGGATAAAGTTTGGTGATTATATGCATATGATATAATTGGCCATGGAACATGTATATATATGAGCTTAAACTTGCTCATGTGACATTCATTACATATGAGTACGATATTGATTAAGCAATGGTGCATTACATTGCATTTGCACAGAGGAACCTCATCCATAACCATTAGTGGGGGTGTGTGTGCATAGTTGACATCAAATACCAAATATGTGGATAATGGTGGGCTCAGGAAAGTTAGATCGAAGATCCGACTGAGTCGCACGGTGGTATAAATAAAGAATTCAGTCGGAGTTAGCAAGAAGGGCTAGACTATCCCTCGGGTGACAGACCGGGTAATTAGATACACACTCTGTTGGTATAATAACCCATATAGTGTGTCGGTGTATGCGGAACCGTTGGTGTAGGTCCATAAAATGCTCCAACGACATTCATGGATCTCATGCATAGGGTATTTCAACCTATTTAGATTAGTTTGTCTTGGTATTTGTTGATGACATCTTGATCTACTCCAAGTCTGAGGAGAAACATAAGGATCATTTGAGGATTGTTCTATAGACATTGAGAGACCATCAGTTGTACACCAAGTTCAGCAAGTGTGAATTTTGGCTTATGGAGTTAAAATTTTTGGGAGACGTGGTGTCAGCTTCGGGTGTATCTATGGACCCGGAGAAGGTTGAGTTGGTTATGAATTGGGAGAGACCAAAGTCAGTCTTCAAGGTACGCAGTTTCTTGGGATTGGTAGGGTATTACAAAAGGTTCATCGAGCACTTCTCCTAATTAGCTGCGCCTATGATGAGATTCACCCGGAAAGAGGTCAAGTTTGAGTGGAATGATTCTTAGAAGAAGGTATTCCAAGAATTAAAAAGGAGGCTTACTTTAGCTCCTATTCTGGTAGTTCCAGAAAAGGGACAAAGGTACACGGTGTGTTGTGATGCCTTGAAGGACGGACTTGGGTGTGTTTTGATGTAATCCGGGAGGGTGCTAGCTAATATTTCTCGGCAGTTAAAGAATCATAAGCAGAATTACCCCACATATGACATGGAGTGGCGGCCATTGTTTTTGCTTTGAAATCTTGGCGCCACTACCTATATGGTGAGTAGTTCGAAGTGTTTTCAGACTATAAGAGTCTAAAGTATATCTTTACATAGCGGGACCTCTGTGTGAGGCAACACAGGTGGGTGGAGTTTCTTGAAGACTACGACTTCACTTTGCATTACCATCTCGGTAAGGCAAATGTGGTGGCCGATGCACTCAATCGGAAGTCACGGGGAGTCTTTGCTAGTGTGGCTTCCTAGGAGTGGCGGATGCTCGAGACTGTGGGACAGTTTGGGCTACGATATAAGGGTCAAGCTCAGGACATTTTAGGGAGCTTGGCGACTACACCTTCCTTACTGAGCAAAGTGATTGAGTCCCAGGGGTAGGATATAGAGTTATCATCGGTCAGGGACCGAGTACAGGCAAGTACAAGTGACGAGGGTTGGACCATTCACTCGGATGGTAGTCTTCGGTTTAGGGGAAGGATTGTGGTTCCCTAGTCTGTGGAGCTAAGGGAGGAGATTCTCAGAGAGTTTCACTGCTCCCATTTTACTGTGCATCTAGGTGGCACGAAGATATACCACACTCTTTGTTGCCAGTATTATTGGAGCAGGAAGAAGAGAGACATTGGAGACTTTGTCAGACGATGTCTCACATGTCAGCAGGTTAAGGCTGAGCACCAAAGATCAATGAGATTATTCCAGCCTTTGGTGGTAGATGAGTGGAAGTGGGAGTATATCACGATGAATTTTGTGACTCACTTGCCACGGACATCGCGGGGACACGATAGAGTGTGGGTGATAGTGGACCGGCTTACTAAGTCGCCACACTTTTTAGCGGTGCAGATGAGCTTCACTTTGGAGGAATTCTGCAGGTTATATACATGGGAGATTGTTCGGTTGCATGGGGTGCCTGTATCTATAGTATCGAATCAGGATCCCAAGTTCATGGCTCATTTTTGGGAGAGTTTTCAGCGAGCCATGGGAACACAGTTGATGATGAGCACTGCTTTTCATCCCTAGATGGACGGTCAGTTTGAGAGGACCATCCAGACATTAGAGGACATGCTATGGGCATGAGTCTTAGATCACAAGGGTAGTTGGGATAAACATTTACCCTTAGTGGAATTCGCCTACACCAACAGTTATCAAGCAAGCATTCAGATGGCACCCTATGAGGCACTACATGGGATGCCTTGCCGTTCTTTGGTTTGTTGGACGGAGGTGGCTCTACAGGTCTGGATTTGTTCAGAGACACCTCAGAGAAGGTGGACTTGATAGGGAAGCGTATTCTCACGACTTACAGCTGACAGAAGAACTACGTCGATAGACGGTGGTGACCTCTAGAATTTGAGGTGGGAGATCATGTCTTCTTGAAAGTGATGCCTAAAAGAGGAGTGGTCAGGTTTGGTAAGCGAAAAAGTTGTCGCCGAGGTATATCGGGCTTTTCGAGGTACTCGAGTGGGTGAGTACAGTGGCTTATCGGTTGACATTATCGCCAAATCTATCGGGTGTTCATGTGGTATTCCATGTCTCCATACTTCGAAAATACACCCCGGATCTGACTCATATGGTGGATTGGGGCGAGCTTGTTGTTGATGCTGATGGGACCTTCGAGGAGGGACCGGTGCGCATTATGGATAGTCGGGATCAGGTTTTACGAGGCAAGATTGTAAGGGTAGTGAAGGTTTTGTGGCAGCACTGAGGAATGGAGGAGGCGACATAGGAGCGCGAGGACACTATCCGTACCAATTATCCTTTCTTATTTAAGGATAGAGGTACACTTTTATAGTCTTGTAATATTGCATGACTGTAGCATATACAAGTGTTTGAATGTATATGTGTGTGTGAATTTCGAGGACAAAATTCTTTTAAGGGGTGAAGAATGTAAAACTCGGGAAAATTTAAAGTTTTTCGGAAAATGGGCAAAATGGTAATTTGTTACTATAATAAAGATTTAAAATTAGTAATTTTCTAGAGCTCGGATGACGAAACGGACTTCACCGTTGGATTCTTCTTACGAAATCTAGTTGTTCTGTCAATTTTCGTCGAATTCTGAGATAGTCAAAATTTTTATATTTTACGAGATAATTGGGTGACAAATGAACTCACAAAGGTCCACCAAAATAGAAATTATAAAATTTCCTTATAATTGAATAAAAGTTCAAATAATATTAATTTGAACTTAAATTGGGATGAAATGAATCGTTTCGGGACAAAAAACGGACCCGGAAATAGTAAACGTGCAAAGCGACACTACAACAAAAGGGGTTTTTTGCATCGACAATTTGCCGACTCAAAAGATCACGTTGTCGTCACAAATATTTGCAACGGCAACGTGATCTTTTGAGTCGGCAAATTGGGGGTGGCAAGCAATAGGTGATGCAAAAGATTTTGCATCGGTAATTAACCGTCACAAAAGCTTTTGCATCGGCAAAACCCGATGCAAATGTGTCGTTGCAAAAGGTATTATTAGTCATACTTGGGAACTGTCGGAAAAAATCTCATTTGCAACGGTTATAATTTGTCACAAAAGATATTATTAGCTACAGTAGGAAACCGTTGCAACAAACCCATTTACAACGGTTTTAATCCGTCGCAAAAGATATTATTTGCCACAATATGAGATAGTCTAACAAACCCATTTACGATGATTTTTAACTGTTGCAAAAGATATTATTTGCCACGGCAGAAAGTCGACACAAAAAATGATATTACTCTTTTGACACTTTTTGCGTCAGCAACTACCTTTCATAAATAAGTTTTTTTTTAAAACCTAATTCTCACTTTCACATTTTTCTCTGCACCTGTTTACATATCTAATACATTACCCATAACATCATTTGATTAAAATAATAAGGCACATTTCTCAAAACAAAAACATCAAAATTTAAAAATAAAAATATGTTCAACATAAGTAAATAGCATCCGAAATTTTAAAAACAAAATATTCCAAACTATATAATGAAAATGTCAATGCGTAATAAAAAAATTTAGTCCCTGTGACACCCCAAAAACCACATTAGACGACATTACAATTTAAAACCATTCATATTGTGAAAGCACTAATATAATTCATAAATAAATGGGACTTCATTCATCTTCCATAAAATATTTACCACATTATCCAAAATGATATGCCGAACCTTGGCATTTACATCCCAAAAATTTAACTATCATAACGCAACAGAATTACAAAAGAAATCTAGACTTCACAATGTTTCAAAAATAAATTTCCTAGTCTAGAACAAAGATAATGTTGCTCTAAGCATCCACCTCAGGATCCACGTTCCCTTCTATAGGAGTCTCCCAGTGTGCCGGTTCATCCACTCTCAACTCCTCCTCTAGGACATAATCTGAAAAATATTACTTGGAGGGGGTGAGCACTAAGCTCTGTAGCAACATTTCTCCCATGCTCGAACAAGGTTTAGAAAAATATATAAAAACGGTCGGTCACCTTTCACAAATAGCATATATGAATTTTGAAATAAAACAGGGACAATTAAACAGATGTCAAGTTTAAGCAACAACAGCAATTTAATGAATAAGTAAAACCAATATACAACTAATAATCCATTCCACCATAAACCGTTTCTCTCAAATTCTTGCGGAATCCCGTACTTCCCAAGATTCTTGTAGAAACCATTCTTGGTACAATGAAGAATAACCCACCACTGTAATATACGACTAATAATCCATTCCACCTTAAACCGTTTCTCCTAAGTTCTTGTGAAATCTCATACTTCCCAAGATTTTTGTAGAAACCATTTATGGTACAATGAACAATAACCCACCACTGTATTCGTATCTCAAGTATAAAGTAAGATCTAGAATGGTCACCATCGAAAGCATCATGGCCTAGATATCCACAAACACAAATCCTTGCAAGGATATCCAACCTTTGGGAAGGGCGTGTGCCAACACCATGGCAGTGACGAATCCAACCTAGGCATTAGTATACTAATCCTCTGAGACGGCACCAATAAGCTAATAGTGGTTTCATCCTCGCAAGACACCAACCCCATTACGAGTGGTAGGATATGTTCTAACCCGTACGGAGTAAGAAGACATCTACCCATTCCAGGATACCTGGTCAATCGTAGCCCATGTTTATCCAAACAATCGCACAAGAGATACAATACCAACAATTCCATCAATAACAAACAATTTCCAAAATCCCCAATTCCATGGGTATCTGCAAGAGCACAAGTAGTTTCAACAATCCCCAAATTTTTACACGTATTATTTCAATAGAACATTGAAGAAAATGCAAGAGATCATCATCCATATCATTTTATTACTCAACACAAAGCACTAAGATTTTGAAATCAAGAACCAAGGAAGAATCAAAAGAAAAATCCATCACTCTAGAAAACTAAGGTTTTAAATGAAGAAAAAGAAATTTCATGGGTATTCAACCCTAACTTTGTTTAAAACATGATAATAATTGCAAGAAGACCAAGAAACAAAGAACCCATAGCAAATACATAAGATTAGGATTCAAAACATACATATATATTAGCCCTAGCATCAATGGATAAGAATGCAAGAAAACCCTTACCTTGTAATCAAGAATTTCAAATCAAAAGCCCAAGCTTTGCAGACCTTCTTCCTACCTTTTCTTTCTCTCTTTATCTTCTTCTTGTGTTCTAAGAGGTATGGGGTGAGAGTGGAATGAAAGAATGGGAGAAATGGGGCTTCGAATGGTGTTTTAAAACATAAAACTCTTGATTTTTTACTGTTTGGCAAGCTTTAAATAAAGTGTATTGGTACGCAGTACTGGTACTATTTAGCCTCTGGAGTTGGGCATACCGGTACTGCGTACTGGTACGGTTTGACTGACAGATTTTTCCTCCAATGTTCAGTGCTGTTTTGGCCCATTTAGAGGTCGAATTGGACAATTTTCGTGAAATACACTTTTGTAGCCCTACAAGTCTAATATCTACTATCATCATTTTAGATCAAATGGACTTCAGAATAAAAAGGTATGATCAAAATACTAGGTAGTGTCCAAGATCCTTTTTACCCAAATTCTCTCTAAATTGTGCTTTTACTCCGGAACACTTTCTAACTTCTAATACATTCTATATTACTTCTCCCAATATTTCTCGACCTTCCAGATTCAATGAAAATCTTATTTTGACCTAAAAATGTTTTGAACTTACCTAACAATCTCTTCCAAGCTTAAATACCTTTGCAACTTAAACTTCACAATCAATTTGTCAAAACATTCATATATATTAGCCCTAGCATCAATGAACAAGAATCGAAGAAAACCCCTACCTTGTAATCAAGAATTTCAAATCAAAAGCCCAAGCTTTGCAGACCTTCTTCCTACCTTTTCTTTCTCTCTTTTTCTTCTCCTTTGGTTCTAAGAGGTGTGGGGTGAGAGTGGAATGAAAGAATGGGACAAATGGGGCATAGAATGGTGTTTTAAAACATAAAAATCTTGATTTTTTTACTGTTCGGCAAGCTTTAAATAAAGCGTACTGGTACACAGTACCGGTACTGTTTAGCCTCTAGAGTTGGGCGTATCAGTATTTCGTACTGGTACGGTTTGACAGACAAATTTTTTCTCCAACGTTCAGTGCCGTTTTGGCCCATTTAGAGGTTGAATTGGAAAATTTTTGTGAAATACACTTTTATAGCCCAAGAAGTCTAATATCTATTGAAAAATTTCAGATTAAATGGACTTCAGAATAAAAGGTATAATCAAAATAGTAGGCAGTGTCCAAGATCCTTTTTACCCAAATTCTCTCTAAAGTGTGCTTTAACTCCGGAACACTTTCTAACTTCTAATACACCCCATATTACTTCTCCCAAAGTTTCTCGACCTTCCGGATTCAATGGAAATCTTATTTTGACCTAAAAATGTTTTGAACTTACCTAACAACCTCTTCCAATCTTAAATACCTTTGCAACTTAAACTTCACAATCAATTTATCTCCCAAATATTTATTTCTACTGTTATAATCTATGTGGTTCATTCTTACGTCATTACATATATTAGAATTACTAAAAAAATTATATCATTATATTAATATAAAAATGTGGGGGTTTACCATCCACCTCCCTTAAAGAAAGTTTTGTCCTCGAAACTTAATCGTCGAGTTGGTTTATCTAATTCTAATTTACCACAGGTTCTCAACGTATGTTATTCTCTTAAGCATCAAATCCAAGATCATAATAGAATATCATATTATAAATTTTATATCCATCCTTTCCACTTATAACGTCATTGCAGTTACTTAAGGTCCTCAAGATTACATTCCTTCACTAGAGTTCATTTATCACCTTTATTCTCAATAATTGCATACGATTGTTCCAACCAATTTCTTATCATGCATAACTACTTGATCATAATACTTAATTTTGTACTCATCATATATCACTTCTCTTTGAATTTCACCAACCATTTCAATAAACCTCATATTTGCTTCTTACATGTAGCTTATTCATAAGCATATCCAAATAAATCAAATGCAATTCCGCTATTAGGATTGCTCATCTTTCCTATACTACCATCATGGTGTAATACAAAATTTATTAATGATATCCCCGTAAGATTCATCTCCATTCCTAAAATAGATACAATATTCTTAATGACTTTGTTTCTCTTACTAGCCAAGAGAAATTCACAATCTTTGAAACCTAACAATAATTTCAAATCACAACTTCACACTCCTACGTAAGTCAATATTCTAGAATCCACTTTGATGTTGCACATCTATTTGTAATTCCTTATCATACTCCTTACCTGCACCATTGTAGTCATTACTCAAGTAGTTCGTTGTGCACTCTAATATAAATTATAATCCACTAATTCTGAAATCAAGACTAGCCAAACAATAGGAATTCCTATATGTCTTTAAAGTTTTTAGAAGATATCTCAGATTCCACCCAAAGTGTACAATTGAAATCTAATTGTACTTGTTTTTCAATTTATAACTTCCAAAATGTGTACACTAACGATCCATCAAATCCATTCAAAGGGGTTTTTTGTAATTGACCAACTATTATAACTAGACTAAGTGTCAAGTTATTTCTCCAACATATTTGCTTTCAGTCCCCAATCTTGAGCTCAACTCAATAAGCCTTACCATCCCCTTCATAATTCATTTGTATCTAGATTCATACTTTTAGATCACCCTTAGTAAATCTACATGCTCATCAAATTGATTAAGGCCAATTATTTTCTATCTCCCAAGTATTCATTCTCAATCTCTAAACTTGAGGTAGAACTAATAATCATGTAATCAATTCTTAGTGGCTTTCATTAACATTATAACTCTTTTCATGATACTTATACTTTCGAATCCCTATGATACAATCCATTACAATATATATCTTGTAATATACAAAAATATGGAGATAGACTATCAGGGATCCCAAAATATCTTTCAATTCCCTATTACCAGGCTTCTTATGATATAATCAAAAGTACAACAAAACTCCCAATGATTAAACCAATGCTCCTCAATTTTCCCACATTAGTCATCATAGTCTTAATTATTATTCATAATTCTCAAAATAATAACGATCTGCTAATTACTAGGATAACTATAGTCATTTATCCCAAAAATTACATAACGTTTCTACATCCATGTCAACACCAATCTGCATAGGTATCATCATTGATTCCTCCAAATTACATCTTTCCAATTATCCCTACTAACTGTCAAGTTAGAACCTTCCATACCCATACCAACAATACTCAAGTATAATTAATCAAACCTATCTTAATAATGTACTAAAGAGACAAGAAAAAGTACTCTATATTCTCCCAACATCCATTATATCTAATAACGTTAAAAGATCCCACAGAACAATAGAGATTCATATCAAACTTTAGATATCATCTTATTTCAGTAATTGTCTATTATATCTGACCTCGAGTTTTCAAACATCTATAATCTTTAATCCTACAATATATAGGGTAAAAGTTAACTACAATAACTTAGTAAAGCTTATTTGATTTCCCTTTTTTTTTTGCATGTCTATAAGTTCGTTTCCATAACTCAACCTCAAATTTTTCAATCACAATTTGTAAATACAAGTCAACTATTAACTCCACACTCAACCAAGAGATTCTTAATTGCTAATACTTTAAAGAGTCTAAGTGTAGTGAACTAAAAGCCCACCACAAAATAAGGTCACCTAAGTTTATCATCCTTAACAATTATCCAACTTATGACCCTTCTAATCCATTAATACTTACTCCGTAATATTTTCAAACTAATATTGGAAACCTCAAGTACCTATTTATGAAACAACCTCCTATCCATTTAAGACCTATAACCACAATTTCAATCATTATTCCAAAACTAGACTCCCATTCGAGGTTACTTCACCATATCTCTTCAATTTCTATAACTTTTGAATAACACAAATAACTTTCCATAACTTTATCATTCAAAAATTTTTCCATCTTAAAAATATCTAAGTTGACCTTACCTCAACATATCCAAATTGGGTTATCACATCTCCTTGACTTCCAAAAATATAAGCAAGCTTAATAGTAGAATCAAATACTTAGAGTCGGCAAGGCACCAAGTCATAATTCCCTTTTATATTGTTATCCATCAAAATACTTCAATCAACATGGGGGTGTCTTTAAATCAAATCCTAAATAATGATGGAAGCTTGCTTAAGGATAAGTCCTTCAGAGTCTAAGAAGCAAAGCACGACATTTTGCTATCCAAGGACGGCGCAAATTTTTGACCAAATTTGAAGAATAAATTGATTTAACTAAGGTATTTCTAGCATGTGTGACCTATATGGTTGGAAAGATATACGAGTTAGAATTCTAAGAAAAAAAATGGTGCACCATTTGGACTTTCTAACAAGGAATTATGATCAAATTACTGAAAGGTAGTCTGTTTGACAGATGGTTCTATTATACTTGTCCAACTCGAGTTTGAGTGTCTTTTGTCACAAATCTTATCTCATACCCATCTCCAATATAGATAATATGACTTGCATAAAGATCCATGTCTAGCACCATTTACAAACAAAAGCCAAATTACCATCCGTCTCCTATAGTCCAAAATGACACAATATAAAACTAGAATATCCATCCCAAAATTTTTGTCAACTCTTCAAAGCTAGCTAATCCATGAATTCTAACAAACAAAGAATCCCTAACCTCATTAAGCAACAAATCATACTTATCTTGTAAACATATACTTCAAACCATTTCAAGCCTAGAGTTTCATCAACCAAACCTAATATTTTAGTGATAATCCATAACCTACAGCTCCCATGTAAGACCTAATTCCTCGGCTCTGATACCAACTTTGTAACACCCCAAAAACTACCTTGGACGGCATTACAATTTAAAACCATTCATATCATGAGAGCACTAACATAATCCATAAATAAATGCAACTTCATTCATCTTCGATAAAATATTTACAACATTATCCAAATTGATATGCCGAACCACGACATTTACATCCCAAAAATTTAACTATGGAACTTCATTCATATTATTTGTTGGGGGTGAGCACTAAGCTCTGTAGTAGCATTTCTCCCATACTCGAACAAGGTTTAGAAAAACATAAAAACGGTCAGTCACCTTTCACAAGTAGCATATATGAATTTTGAAATAATACAGGGACAATTAAACAGATCTCAAGTTTAAGCAATAACAGTAATTTAATGCAAAAGTGAAACCAATATACAACTAATAATCAATTCCACCATAAATCGTTTCTCTCAAGTTCTTGCGGAATCTCATACTTCCCAAGATTCTTGTAGAAACCATTCCTGGTACAATGAACAATAACCCACCAGTGTAATATACGACTAATAATCCATTCCACCATAAATCGTTTCTCCCAAGTTCTTGCAGAATCTCATACTTCCCAAGATTCTTGTAGAAACTATTTATGGTATAATGAACAATAACCCACCACTATATTCATATATCAAGTATGAAGTAAGATCTAGCATGATCACCATCGAAAGCATCATGTCCCACATATCCACAAACACAAATCCCCGCAAGGATATCCAACCTTTGGGAAGGGCGTGTGCCAACACCATGGCAGTGAAAAATCCAACTCAGGCATTAGTATACTAATCCTCTGACACAGCACCTGTGAGCTAATAGTGGTTTGATCCTCGCAAGGCACCAACCCCACTATGAGTGATAGGATATGCTCAAACCCGCACAAAGTAAGAAGATGTCTACCCATTCCATGGTACCCGGTCAGTTGTAGCCCATATTTATCCAAACAACCACACAAGAGATACAATACCAACAATTCTATCAATAACAAACAATTTTCAAAACCCCCAATTCCATGGGTATCTCCAAGAGCACAAATAATTTCAACAATCCTCAAATTTTCACATGTATTATTTCAATAGAACATTGAAGAAAATGCAAGAGATCATCGTCAATATCATTTTATTACTCAACAAAAAGCACTAAGGTTTTGAAATGAAGAACCAAGGAAGAATCAAAAGAAAAATCCACCACTCTTGAAAACTAGGGTTTAAATGAAGAAAAAGAGATTTCATGGGTATTCAACCCTAACTTTGTTTAAAACATGATAATAATTGCAAAAAGACCAAGAAACAAAGAACCCATAGCAAATACATAAGACTAGGAGTCAAAACATACATATATATTAGCCCCACCATCAATGGACAAGAATGGAAGAAAACCCCTACCTTGTAATCAAGAATTTCAAATCAAAAGCCCAAGCTTTGAAGACTTTCTTCCTCCCTTTTCTTTCTCTTTTTATCTTCTCCTAGGGTTCTAAAAGGTGTGGGGTGAGAGTGGAATGAAAGAATGGGACAAATGGGGCTTAGAATGGTGTTTTAAAACATAAAAATCCCGATTTTTTTACTGTTTAGCAAGCTTTAAATAAAACATACTGGTACACAGTATCGGTATTGTTTAGCCTCTGGAGTTGGGCGTACCGGTATGGTTTGACTGACAGATTTTTGCTCCAACTTTCAGTGCCATTTTTGCCCATTTAGAGATCGAATTAGAAAATGTTTGTGAAATACACTTTTGTAGCCCTAGAAGTCTACTATCTACTATCCAACTTTCAAATCAAATAGACTTCAGAATAAAAAGTTATGATCAAAATACTAGGCAGTGTCCAAGATCTTTTTTACCCAAATTCTCTCTAAAGTGTCCTTTAATTCCAGAACACTTTCTAACTTCTAATACACCCCATATTACTTCTCCCAAGGTTTCTCGACCTTCCGGATTCAATGAAAATCTTAGTTTGACCAAAAAATGTGTTGAACTTACCTAACAACCTCTTCCAAGCTTAAATACCTTCGCAACTTAAACTTCACAATCAATGTCTCGCAAATATTTGTTTATGCTGTTATAATCTATGTGGTTCATTCTTACGTCATTACATATATTAGAATTACTAAAAAAATTATATCATTATATTAATATAAACTTGTAGGGGTTTAAAGTCTTCCAATGCACCATTTGCTTTGTAATCATGCATAATGTGTACTCTCTACCCACGCGTTATCCAATCTCTACGCTATCTACTCATCTGATAGCACCTGCAAAAAATACGTTTTGTGTTATTATTATCAATAATTTGTTTGGTTGCTAATTATACACATAGTAATTGAGATAAAACATACATCACTAGATGACCAAGCAACACTTTTTCCCACTACCTGCCCAACAGTAATTACACCAGGAAAAGGTCTTATCAAATAAGTATTAGGCACTATTGCTTCCTCAACATATACAGTCGAAAAATCAGGTGCCAATGGTACTCTCTCTACTTATATCGATGGATCCACACTAAGAAGGATTCCCTTCGCCACTGCTTGTCATGGTAAATGGGGACTAAGTAGGTCTACTTTTGTATGAACCTACAATCACAAGTGTTAACAACTTTTAGAAGCCAAAACAAATACAATTGAAAAAAATAAATTACAATTGTAAATCTATGTATCTCATATTGTCATACATGATGTTTATCATACACATGAACTTTCCTCAATATTGTTTAGACCTAGTACATGCTTTCTCTTTTCCGCCCTAACAACACATGTCTACAAAAAAAAAAAATAATAAAGCAGGCAACTCTACATTAGTCAGTATAAATAGCAATATCAAAACTACATTAATTAGTATTCTAGTTTTTAGTTGAATTTTCTACAAACCTCTTTAAAAGGTCGTGGGCATGGTGAGGGTGTTGGTAACTCACGTTGCACCTGTGTAGATGGTGTACGTCCATCTTCGTGTGGCTCTCTGAGTGGCCTATGAGTACTACATACATCTAGAGCCTACAACATTTTTAGGACATTTTAAATTACACATTTTGGAAATTGATAAGTTATTGAAACAATAATATCAAATATTCACGGTAATCCACCGGTCCAACCCCAGAGCATCCACCTTCCTCCTGGCGAGAACGTATAAAATCAAGTTGTTGACGCATATCATTAATCTCCCCTCAAAACTCTTCTCTTGACTCCTCTCGTAGCTCTTGACACATCCTCTTTCTTTCTAAGTCTGCAGATACTTGAGATAAAGTGGAGGCTTGGTCGTATACATCACTCCACATGACTCCTAAACCAAAAGTCCGCACATAGCCATGACCATCCTCTCCAACTATGTCATGGGATACCCTGTCCCGAATATCTAGAGTCTGCTCCATCTTTGGCACCTCAGAGAGTCCTTGTGTGAATTCTTCGTACCATGTTTCAACATGAGTATATCTAGTTAAGTTACGATAGAATCGTATTAGAAATTTGTACATACCATATAACCTGTCGTCTCCTCATCACGTGGAGCGCCATTCTTTGTATGTGTTTTGATGAACACACTCATTTTGTCTGTATTCTCTCCATTATTTTTCATCTAAATTCTCAGTTAAAAATACATATTTTAATTGTAAGTTGAAATAGAAAAAATAGTAACATGTCAATATTATTATTTTTCATAACAACTTATATCCATCCGAACATTAGCAAATGGTGTTCGCCCTGTCCTATGTGTCGGGCCTCGCAATGCACGATTTTTAGAATTTTGATTTGATATTACCTATAACATTAATAATATAAAAATAAATTTTACTATTTCAATATATGTCAATAATAAAAACTAATATGTCCACATACCTTTGCTTCATCAGTACCCCAATATTGCACAAGTGTACATCATTGCTCAGGTACCACCCGATTAGGGACTCTTGACAAACGCTCCTTGTCTGTAGTAGCACTATCATGATACTGCGCCTTTAGCTTAGCTTTCCAATCCTTCCAAATCTTTCCACAAATCTTCAAGCAGACCTTTCTAAACTCTGGAGGTGCATTAGTGTTATCCTAGCATCACGATTCCAACCCAGGTTGGAACAAAATACAATGTCAAGTGACTTGTTTATAAGAGAGAAATTCTAAATAAAATATATGATACCAATTTGCAATATGAAAGTCATTGCATGAAGCACATAACAGTTGATAATTTGGATAGTTACATAAAACTGAAAAAAAATCATTTAGCGATGAAAGCACAATTCATTATACCTGCACCTCTTTCCTAAGCCAATCTTTTGTATCATTAGATATATATCTCCAAGAAAGATAGTTGAGTGGGAATAGATGGCCATTGCAAATCAAAATGCCCAATTCTGAGTTGAACTCGATAGCTAATGGTCCAATTGGTTGTCACTTATGATTAAATTGAAGTTCCATCTTTTTATTAGTACCCCAAGTCCTACCACCCACTGTTGGTCCTCAATGCTTAATAATTGCAGATGAGTCACTTGTGCCATTACCTATTTATAATTTGATGGGAACATAAAAAATAATAAGGTAATATCCATCCATTTAATGGAAATTTATAAATAAATAAACTGTAAACATACCTTCCCCATTTGATTGGGTTGGAGAACTATTAGCAGCCTGACCAGTAGGCTATGATGAATGCATTATGATGGGTGCTCTAACTCGTCTAAGCCGGGGGAGCTGCATTGGTGGTGGGATAGGATTAACAAATGATGCAGGCTGGGTGTCAGAGTTTTGCAAAACGTCTACCATGGTCATATGGCATACCTTCCTCTTTGATTGCATGGTAAAGCTATCTTTATATAACATCATCATAGTTGTTGAATACAAAATAATCATAAGTAATTTTTGTGCAAAAAATGAATACGCAATCATAACATCTCAATAAAATACTAATATAAGTAAAGATATAAAACAATAGCAATGTATCTAAACACATCTACTAACTCAAATAAAAAAATATAACATCAATGGCATGCTAATAAATATTCAACTATTATTAAGGTCATCCATGTCATCTTCCTTCATGACAACAACATCTGAGTCAACGGTTACTCCTTCTACTCCTTGTCTCACCCAACCAACATCCTCATCACGGAGCACCACATCTTCATTCAATTGTTGATTGCTAAATGGCTCAACTTGTGGGTCTTTATGCTGCATGTCAAATAAATCTCTCGGGGACATCTTCACAGCAACCTGTCATTCAGGTTCCACAGGATCTGGAATACACCAAATTTGCTCTGCTTGGGACACCAAGATAAATGGTTCATCAGTCAATCGATCAACTCTATACAACAAATTGTTGAAGTTTACCAATGTGAATCTATATTCATCTTCTTTCTTTTCCAAATTGTTATCAACCCAATCACACTTAAATAAAACATAATTCATGTCATTAGCATATCGAACTTCAACAATGTCTGTTAATACTCCATAATATGATACGACACCTACACAAGAGTTTTTATCTTTTCGACTAGCATAACTCACAGTACTCGCCTTTAAAGTAACACCACTATTTTGTTTACTTTGGCATTTATCCACACTCTTGACGCGAAAATGAAATCCATTGATAATATATGAATTAAATCTCCTTGCGGTGTGATGAGGACCTTCAGCTAATGTATTGATTTCATCTGCAAACTAGACGTTATCTGACCTTCACAAAGTTTGAACCTATTTTTAATATATTAACAAAGAATTAACAATAAAGTTATACATATGCACGTTAACAAATGTGGTATATAATTTATCATATGTGATACATACATACTCGGTAAACCATGTGTGAAATGTTTCATTGTGTACATGACGGATGTTATGGTCCTCTGCATGTGGCATTTGGAGCTGAAGGACTCTAATGTGGTCCCTATGTAGATACAAAGTAGTACTAAAATCGCATATAAATTACAGATAACATAATTCACCAAAAAATGACATTTAACTTACTCTAGAAATGGTGAAACTGAGTCAGTATTGAATAACACTTATCTATGAGTCTGTGCCCATGTCACATCATCAAGGAGAAAAGGAATACCTTCCCCCAAAGTATGACCTAAGTTCTCACCACCATCATAGTTCCGTAACGGTTGGTTAGACTTGCCTTCCACGTCATCGAGATACATAGCACAAAAATTCATGCACTCCTCCATCAAGTAACCTTTAGCTATTGAGCCTTCAGTATGAGCTTGATTGCGTACATATTATTTTAGTGTAAGAAGATACCTATAAACATATAAGTGCATAAAAATATCCATCCATGCAAAATGGATAATTTCTTTTGATAATATTCATATTACACCTTATACATAAATAAGAAACGCATACTTCTCAATGGGGTACATCATCTAAACTGCATTGGTCCAGCTATCAATGCTTCCTCAGCTAGATATACAGGCAATTGCTCCATTAAGTCAAAAAATCCCGGCGAAAATTTTTTCTCTAGATGACAAAGTGATACCATAATCCGATCTTGAATATATTCTAAGTCAGCTGTAGTATTCACCTTCGAACACAATTGTCTAAAGAAATTACTCATTTCGATCAATGGTTCAACCACATTTTTAGGCATGGATTTTTGGATTGCTAGAGGCAGTAGTTGTTGCATCAAAATATGACTATCATGACTCTTAAGACCCCAAATACTACGCTCTTTCATGTGCACACATCGTGAAATATTAGACGCATATCCATCAGGCACCTTGACTCCTTTCAACACTTTACAAAATATCTGTTTGTCATCCTTACTCAAAGTAAATTTTGCTGGAGGTAAGTATTCTTTACAGATCCTCTAGTTTGGGGATGCAATGGTCTTCTAATGTTCATTTCTTGTAAGTCACACCGAGCATTCAGATTGTCCTTGGTTTTCCCAATAACCCCCAACAATGTCCATAATTTATTATCGCAAAAATTCTTCTCTATATGCATTACGTCAAGATTGTGTCTAATTAGATTATGCTCCCAGTACGGCAATTCAAAGAAGATACTCTTTTTCTTCCAATTATGTTTTTCCGCCCCATTTTTTACCCTCTCTACCTCTCTCCTCTTCCTTTCCTTAAGGTTATCATACTTATATTTTGTCAAGATATCTTCCGATTGTATCTGTAACAATATCTGAGTTCCAGATAACATAGTAGGCTTGCGACCATGTTCCCGTCTCCCATCAAAAGACACTTTATCCTTTCGAAATTTGTGTTGACTAGGTAAAAATCGACAATGACCCATGTAACAAAACTTTGTACCATGAGTTCAACCAATTAGATTGAGTATTCGTGTTGCAAATTGGACAAGCATATTCACCTTTTGTACTCCACCCCGAAAAGTTAGCATATGCAGAAAAATCATTAATTGTCCATAGTAAGGCCGCGTGTAGCTGAAACATTTTACCACTTGAGGCATCAAATGTTTGCACACCGTCCTCCCACAACTCTTTTAATTCCTCAATCAGAGGTTGCAAGTAGACATCAATCTTATTACCAGGCCCTTTTGGTCCATCAATAAGCACAGAAAGAATAAAAAATACTTATTTCATGCACATCCATGGTGGTAAGTTATAGGGCATCAATACGATAGGCCAAGTGCTATGAACTATATTCATCGACCTGAAAGGATTGAATCCATCGGATGCCAGCCCAAGCCTAACATTGTGACTATCATTAGCCAAAATTGGGTATCGTTTGTCAAAAATCTTTCATGCAAGAGAGTCAGTCGGATACCTGAGTACACCATCATCAGTCCGTTCTTCTAAATGCCATCTCATTTGTGAAGAATTTTTGATGACATGAAGAGCCTTTGTAGCCTTGGCATCAAAGGAAAATACCTAACTTATTTTGCAGCTATTGGTTTACTACCATTAAAAGCATCATTTGTATCACCTTCATGTTGTTTCCATCTAGAAGTATTGCATATCGAACATTTATCTATATTTTCCTCCTCATTTCTAAACAACATGCAACTATTTGGACATGCATCCCACGTCTTATTTGTGAACCCCAAGTCATCGATTACCTTTTTGGCTTCATAGTATGAACTTGCCAATTTCACCCCAATGGGAAAAGCTTCATTCAGTAACACAAGCAACATCATAATAGACTTATTCGTCCATCCACAAAGTGCCTTTATATGCAATAATCTCACAAGAAATGACAATGTCGTGAATTTCTCACACCTCGAATATAATTCTCTTTCCGCATCTTGTAGAAGCTTGAACAACTTCGCGGTGGGTTCATTTGTGCCACGTCGGGATCATTTGTAGGTAGTTCAAGATTTTCAACACCGACATCTACATTTTGAGCTCCAATAGCATCGTGTATCATTCCAATTATATCATCTCCAATATTTGAATCATCTAAGGTTTAATTTTCTTGGTTATTATTCCTCGAAACATAGGCTTCTCCATGTTTAGTCCAATTATTGTACTTCCTTGAAAATCCATTTATAATAAGATGTTCTTGCACAATCTCTCGTTTAAAAAAATAAAAATTTAAACATAACCTGCACAGGCAATAAATCGTTTCATCTTCCGCTTGATTAGTGTATGCAAACTTGAGAAATTCCTCAACCCCTCTAAAGTATGCACTTGAAAGCCTTTCTGTTGAATCAATCCAACTCTTATCCATATTTCTATTATTCTCAACTGTTTCATACATCCAGATGAAGATAACTTAGTTATCGCGAAAACTAAATTTAATGAGCACTCAATAACTAACATATTCATGTTAAGAGTGTAATAGAATTAAAGATAGTAAGATGCACATGTGACTAAAACATGGATAAATTTATCAATAACTTAAAACAAACCCAATTGGAAATGAACCCATTTGTTGTTTGCTTTAACCCCCATAAATAAAAAAGTGAACTTTTCATATTATACCAAAAAAATGAACTTAAACCGTAAAATTTTAGTTTGAGTTATTTACAACTGATTTATAATAGAAATAGTAAAATAAAATGAAACTGTTTATGAAACAATAAACCTTTCTCATGTTGTGATTTTATATATAAAAAAAGAAAATATGATTTAGAAAAATAAATTTTTTAAAAATTATAATGAATTTAGTACAATACTAATTTTCTTTGGGATAGTGGGGCCTTTTTTTAACTTTAGATGAATTGAAAGGTTAAGGAGAAGAATGAGCAAGGTAAAAGCAGATGGGAAAACCAAAGTTTTTTCCCTTGTCACAATCGTCGAACAAAAGCAAAGTGCAGATGTTCATTGGCAATTAGCATGGAGGGCTCACTATTCAACAACCTCAAAAGCTAAACAAAAACATTTTTCAACAGAAAGGAACCAACCTAAGCCTAAGATTCTCTCTCTCTCTCTCTCTCTCATTCATTCAAATGTAGTGGACAGTCTCACCCTTCAATACATTTTCAAACCACCACTTTTTCAAACACAGCAATAAATGAGACCACATTGTAACTAATTATTATGAAAAACCCTAGGCAATCTGTTAGTAAGACAGAGAGAGAGAGAACATGGAGTAGGCCAGGCTAAACTCTGCTAGACTAGGCGTAGCGAAGGCTATGCCCAACTATTATTTTGTTTCATATAATGTTCAGTAACTGAGAAGTCTATGACTGAGACCCAGTTACCTGATAGAGAGAGACACTGAGGCAATGAGAATTTTGATACTAACTAAACATAAAACAAATCAAAGATATGCCATTAAGTCCATTTAATAACAGTAGTCCAAACTCCATCACATATCCCAAAGAGATTGAAGCTATAAGAGAAGGTATGTCCGATTAGATTGATAATAGATTTCCCAAATCTATGATTTGAGACTGGAAATAAGTTTGACTTATTCTTGTATTAGTAAGCAATTAGCAAGTTCACAAAACACACATACACACACACAGGCTTTCACTTCATCTACAACATGCTATTATTTCCACCATAAACAGCAATAGTCCTGCATCTTTGTAGGATCATGCGATGATGCAAAGGAAATGGTAAAACCCATCATCACCAATTACAATAACATCAGTAATTAGAACTATCAATCACCATTTTGGTAAAATAAATACCCAACAAGTAGCTAGGAAGCAAGAAATTACTTTCCCTCTTCCTAGATTTTTCATCCACTCCACAGGAAAAAAAAGAGCAAAGGATACAAATACTGGTCTGGATTCTGGACAATTATGAAAATGGAGAGAAAGAAATAGGTCTATATAATTCTATCTTATATTCATATTTAAGTTTTCCTGTTTCTTTAGTTGAAAACTTAAAATCTACCTCTTCATATTACCCTCATGGCAATGAATTGTATTTCGAGTGGTAGAGCCCCCAAAATATCATTATCGCCCAAATTGAATTGATGAATAAGTCAATTAGAAAAGGTTAAACAAATATCTTGTAGTTAATTCTTTACATCTTTATGCAGTGGTAACTCAGACATACAAAGATTTGTTGTTTACTTAGCAATGCTACGATGGCACCTTGCAGATTCGATTTGATTGTCATTCTCCTATTGCAAATTGGAACTTACTGTTATCTTCTAAAACAAAATCCTGGCCTATTTCCTTTATTTTATTTGTTGCTTTTTTTGTATCACATTAAATCTTTATAATCAAATAAATGGTCGAAAAGGTTACAAAAATATGTGAAACATAAAGGACAAGCACAATTTTTTACTAATAATTTTCATTAAATTTATTGTTGTGGTTTGTTTCTCAATCTACTAATAATCTTATATTCTCTCTGAAACAGCAGATCTGGAAGTCCCTTGAAATCAATTGAGGCATGTGTTGAAGCAACTAATGACAATCTTTGATAAGGTGGGCAGTGCCTCAGACACATTCTTTTAGGTTCAAGTTTTCCTTTCTCATAGGTAATGGTACCATAATTTCAATTAGATGGCACCCTTTGCCGTCAATATTTGTATTAGCTTATTCCATGTATCATCAATACAATCAAATGTTTTGTCTTAATCAAAATATGTCCATGGTACTCCAGTAATAGGAATTATTCTTTCCAAATTATTGATCAAGTTCTGATTCTTTGTTTTGAAACTCTAAAGGATTTCCAGTCAGGAGATACACTTGGCAAAATGACATCATAATGACAACATTTTGGTTCATGCACTCTTCTACTTCACTCAAACTTGATCATCCTTTGGCTTATGTCATATCCTCCATTGCTGATGCGACGAGGCATTGTCTGTTTTTCACAATTCTGTTTGCTTATGCTATGCGCCTTTAATTAGTTTTTATTTCTTGTAATAAGCACTAAATGGTTACAGTATTGTTTGATCTTGAAAAAACTTTATTGTTTGACTATACAATAATATAATTTTATTGACCTTTTTGAGAATTTTACGTCTATACTCAACATACATTTAATTTTTGCGTTGTTCAAGATATTCAATGGTTTTATTGTTCTTTATTTTTCTATAATTTCCTTTGTTTAGTCCTCTTACATTTTTCCCAAAAAATTTATTGCTAAGAGAACAATTATATAACCCAGATAGAGCAATCAATAAAAAGGATAAAGAAAACATACCTGGAAGATGATGAGGACGATTGGAATCAGCTACAATACAAAAACTAATCGCCCACAATGGAAGATTGATGCATGAGGAAGAGATAAAAAGGTGTTGTCGTGACTCCAATAAATGGTAGTGGCAGCAGCAATTTGGAGACCTAGGGTTTACTCAATTTTTAACAAAGAGAGAGATGAAGAGAGGAGAATGGATAAACTAAACAAAAAAATGATAATCATAGTGTGGGAGACGTGTGAATACAGGGGAGAAATCGTGAGGAGTGCAACTCCTCTGTTGTGACAAGAAAACAACATCGTGTTAGTCAAGAATGGTGTCGTTTTATTAAGTTTACACAATAAAATGTTTTTCTCAAAATAGACCCACCAATTACCCCACCAAATGACGTTGCTTAAATGGGTTTACACAGTGATTCAACAAAGCATACCTCCAAACATTAGACAGAAAAACAACTCTTTGTATCTCACTTGTAAAACCCCTAATCCGTACAAAAGCTCAAATCAACTTTGATGGGCAAAATAAAACTGCTTTTGCCGACGGAGTGCCAAATCAAGAAAAACTTCCATGCAATTTTACTGTCAGTCTTGCCAATGCCCGAGTTGATGTCCACATAGAGTCTTGAAGTTTAGAGAGAGTTGAGTCATACTCCTTAAATAAACCCATTTGATGATTTTCCTATAAATTATTACAGTTCAGAGCTGCCATTAACATTAACAGTGCTCATTCAAAGGCAACAAGAGCAGGTGGTGCGTTGAGGATGAAGAAACCAGTCTTGTCTTCATCATCATTGCTTCTTCTAAATCTCCTACTCCGGCACAAACGAACAGTGGAGAACCCAGAAGCTTTTAATAGAGGTTTGAGAGAGAGAGAGAGAGTAGGTAAGGGACGGTTTTGAGGTGTGAACAATGAAGAAGGTGAACCACAGAATAGTAATTTGGAGCTGTAATTGCCCGGAGAGAATGAGAGTGTTACTTTTGTGAAGACAGGACAAAATATACCTTTTTTATTTTTAGTGAAAAAATTTTACCCAAAAAACTTATTTAAACAGTGGTGTTTCGAATTAACAATAGACCCACAAAATAATATTATTTGCGACGAAAAAACCTCCTGTTGCAAAAAAATAAAATTTTATTGTATTTTTTGCCACAACAATGGTTTACCATTGCAAATAAATCATTTTAAATGATGGAATTAGTAACAATAGCAAAAAAATTAATTTTGCCGTGGTAAATGTACCGTCACAAAAAAAAGTGATGCAAAAACCCAAAATTCTTGTAGTGCAATGTCGACCACACAATTAAAGGGTATAAATAGGGGCTAAATATCTGAAAAATCAGATATTCTCACCCCATTTGGCCGGCTAAATCAGACGTTGAAGGGAGAGAGGAGAAAAATTTGATTTCAAGGCTTCTCCATCCGATTTCCAGAGTTCCATCGGTCGAAACCCTTCTGACCAAGAGTTAAAGTTGGTCTACACGATGAGGGCTACACGTACGTACTAAGAACGAGGAATTTCACCGAAAATCCGAAGAAGGATTTTGGGAAATCAAGGTTTTTAGGGCTAGAGAGGTGCCTAGAAGCTTTCTACCTTTCGTATCACGCTCCAAAAGGTAGGGTTTCCTTCTACTTTGGACCAATTCCTATCCTATGGTGTGCATATATAATGGTTATATGTATGGGATGACTTATGACTTACCTATAGTCATGGAAATTAGAAAAAGGGGTATAGAAATGGCCCAGACCAATTTCTAGCTTGATTTGGTTATATGGAAGTGCTTGTAAAATTTCATGAAATTGGGTTTTATGTGGGCATGCTATATGTTTATAATGTGCCTTGTGATTTAAGTGTGTTATGAACATGGATTATGTGGTAGCATTCTTGTGAATTAATTGGATATAAATATTGGTATCCGTTCATTGGTATGTTGACATTGTGATAGAGAACGGTAATTATATGCTTATGATATAAATTGCCATGACATATGTTGAAATATGTGGTTAAATTGCTCGTTAGCATTCCTTGCATATTGGGTATGACATCAACATTGCAATGGTTCATTATATTGCATATTGCATGGGGAAAATACATCTATGGCCATGAGTATGGGTGTGTGTGTGCATGGTCGGATCAATCATCATACTTAGTGATTGGTGACGAGTTTGGAAAAAGTTGGATTAAAAATCTGACTGAGTCACATGGTTGCATGAAAGAAAAACTTGTATCAGGTATAGCAAGAAAGGCTAGACACTCCCTCTGGGTGAAAGACCTGGCTACTTAGTTCATACACTCCCCTGAAGTGATAATTCAGAAAAGTGTAATGGTGTACTGAGCTAGCTGTGTGATTCCAAAATTCGATACCCATCAAAGACACATGGTTTTGTTATATAAATGTTCATTTGATGGGAGACATCCAACAATGAAATGGTTTTCAAAACACATGAATTGTATTTCAAAAGATCATTGGATGTGTTTTACCAATGACTGATTTATGACACATGTGCATCGCATTGTGTTGTGGGCGTCGGTGTAGACTCGGGTTAAGGTGCATGAGTGAGTCTCATCTCATTTTATGGCATGGCGTTATGATTTTTCCGCATTGAATTACATGTTCTCGTTGGAATGAGAAATGATGGTTAAGTGTTGCACATAAACATTGCCTATGCATTTAGGGAAGGAGTAACTTTTGTAGGAAATATTCTACTGGACGTTGGCTAACCCTATATGGGAACACCATTTAGGTGCAGGACGCACAACTGTGGAAGGCTCTCAATTCGAGCCCAATGGATGAAGGAAACGGCAATGTGGCTTTTGTTTTGAAGTTTTGTAAAAATTTTGTTAAAACTACGTTTTAACATGTAAATGTGTGAAATCACATGTGATAGAACTTGTATGGATCATGTATAATGTAGAAAACTTCATTATACATGCTTGGGATGAATTTGGAAAGGTTTGGAATGGATTGGATTTTGAAAACAGGTGAAATAGGGAAAAACTGGCAAAGCGTACCGGTACGGTGAGGTCCAGTAGGCAAATCGTACCAATATGCGTACTGGTACACTTTCCAAAAATTAAAAATTATAAAATTATTTTGCTATGCATTTGGACTTTGGTTTCCTTGTTTCCAATGATACAAATGGACATTAATTGAGATATATTGGGGTATGTTGGACCTCGGTTGGATTAAATGAATAAAGGAACACAGGTTACACATGTAAGTTATTATCCCGGGTAAAGGGATACTATTAATGTGATGTCGGGTTGTACAGCAAATCACGAGCAATTCCGTAGGTTGACGGATGGTCAACGGTTTAAATAATGACCCCCGATTTTTGGGGTGTCACAGTTTGGTATCAAAGCATAGTTATGCAATTACCTAGGGCTGAATGGGCATTAGGTCTAGACCATTGTAGTCATTGTGCATTAGATGATTATGTGCTATGTGCTATGCAAATTATATGTATAATAGAAATGTGTATGGAAAGGGAAACACTAGGGTTAGAAAATAAAACCTTGGAGTTCGAAAAAAGGGATGAACGGTATAGTTCAATGTATAAATGTCTACTAGTAGGTGGCACACGCACTACTAGTGAGACAAAGAGAAAAATTTTGAAGTTTTAAACTTGATCCCTATCTTGGGATACTATGTGAGTGTTTGATTGCTATGTGACATGTGTGTACATGGCAAATCGAGGAAGAGGACGCCGAGGCGGTGGGTGGAACAACCAACTACCACTGCTCTTTGACCAACAAGCCTTTGTGGAGCCTATTGGTGCAGCGGCAGCTACCATTGCACAGGCTAGTGCAAGTGGGAGTCAAGGAGGCTCAAGTCTCCTTTAGAAGTTCAAGGCACATCAGCGTCTGATCTTCATAGGAGGGACGGATCCGATGGTGGCTGACCATTAATTTTGACAAGTGGATAAGGTCTTAAGGGCTATGGAGATCACCTCTGATGCCACAAAGATAACACTAGCTACTTTTCAGCTAGAGGGAGAATCTCATGTGTGGTGGGATTAGGTCAAGACCATGAAGAACTTAGAGGTAATGACATGGGCAGAGTTCAGAGAGGTCTTTATGGGCAAGTATTTCCCAGTGCCTACTAGACATGCAAAGTCCTTGGAATTCTTGGATTTGAAGCAAGACACGATGATGGTGATAAAGTACGTGGCTAAGTTAACAGAGTTAGCCCATTTCGCCGATAATTATGTGGCCACAGATATGGCCAAAGTGAGGAAGTTTGAAGATGGATAAAATTATGGGTCTTCTTCTACAAGACTTAGACTCGATGGTCGTGACAGCCATGGCAATTGAGAGGGAGGTGGATGATGCAAGGAACATCTAGGGGTCGGGTGCTAAGGACAAGAAAAAAGAGGGCCAATCCTCTTCTTCTAGCTCGGGAAAGAGACAGAGAACTTCTACTTCTCAGGGACATGGTCGTGGTTATCAAGGCCAAGGCCAAGGTTAGTCTTCCCATGGCTGGAGCAATCAGAGACCTTCTTACCAGGCAGGGCAAATGACTTGCTACCATTGCCATCAGCCAGGTCATATAAAGCAGGATTGCCCCTAGAGGCAAGGATCCTAGAGTTATGGGTCATCTCGGTCCCATACCATGGGCTAGGGGAGCCAGTATCAGTTCCAAGGTGCTACACAAGCCCCTACTACTCCACGGACGGGGACTCCGCAAGTAGGCTAGATAGGCCAGGGCAAGGGTCAAGGCCGAGGACAGGGTTCACAAGCCGGTACATCAGGGACCCAGGGGCGTATCTATGCCATTATGCCACAAACTGAGCTGACAGATCAGTCGATAATATAGGGTACATTTTTACTCTCTCGTTTATGGACTAGAGTGTTGTTTGATTCTGGTGCATTGCATTCATTTATTGCTGCATCAAGTGTGAAAGACTTAGGCTTAGAGGTTGAGACCTTGGAAGAGCCACTACATGTGAGTTCTCCCCTAGGAGCTAGGGTGAGAGTTGATCAGATATGTCAGAGTTCTGAGTTAGAGATGTTGGGGATTCTACTCACCGTGGACCTTAGGGTCGTGGACATGTCAGAGTTCGATGTTATGCTCGGGATAGATTAGTTGGTGGCACATCGAGTCGTCATTGATTGTAATTGGAAGAGGGTCACTACTTATATGCCTGATGGTGTTTGTTTCAAGTTCCAATGGGAAAAATGTGATGCTTTACCCCAAGCCATGTATAATTCCCGTTGGCACAGACAGCTGATGGGTTGACTTGCAAGCCTTACCCTGGAAAAAGAGGCAAGACAAGAGTTGAGTCTACCTTGGGTTGTATGCAAATATGAGGAAGTTTTTCTAGATGAATTACCTAGATTACCTCCATATAGGGAGGTTGACTTCACCATTGAATTACATCCTAGCACATCGCCCATTTTTATAACTCCATATAGGATGACGCTAGCTGAGTTATAAGAAATCAAGGTCCAATTGCAAGAATTGTTGGATAGGGGATTTATTAGACCAAGCACTTCACCTTGTGGTGCTCTGGTGCTATTTTCCAAGAAGAAGGACAAAACTCTTTGGTTATGTATTGACTATCGACAGTTGAACCGGGTTACTATCAAGAATAGGTACCCTTTGCCGAGGATAGATGACCTGTTTGATTAACTGACAGGAGCACGAGTCTACTCCAAGATAGATCTCCGTATTAGTTACTATCAGTTGAGGGTTAGGGAAGATGATATCCCTAAGACCACGTTCAGAACACGGTATGGGCATTTCGAGTTCACGGTGATGCCATTTAGATTGACGAATGTTCCAGTGGCATTCATGGATCTTATGCATAGGGTATTTCAACCCTATTTAGATCATTTTGTCGTGGTATTGGTTGATGACATCTTGATCTACTCCAAGTCTGAGGAAGAGCATGAGGATCATTTGAGGATTGTTCTACAAACATTGAGAGACCATCAGTTGTACGCCAAGTTCAGCAAGTGTGAATTTTGGCTTACGGAGGTGAAATTTTTAGGACACGTGGTGTCAGCTTCGGGTGTATCTATGGACCCGGAGAAGGTTGAGGTGGTTATGAATTGGGAGAGACCGAAGTCAGTCTTCGAGATACGCAGTTTCTTGGGATTGGCAGGGTATTATAGAAGGTTCATCGATGACTTCTCCCGATTAGTTGCGCCTATGACGAGATTGACTTAGAAAGAGGTCAAGTTTGAGTGGAATGATTCTTGTGAGAAGGCATTCCAAGAAATAAAAAGGAGGCTTACTTTAGCTCTTATTTTGATAGTTCCAGAAAGGGGACAGAGGTATACGGTGTATTATGATGCCTTGAATAATGGACTTGGGTGTGTTTTGATGCAGTCCGAGAGGGTGGTAGCATATGGTTCTCGGCAGTTAAAGAATCACGAGCAGAATTACCCCACACATGACATGGAGTTGGAGCCCATTATTGTTACTTTGAAAGCTTGGTGCCACTACCTATATGGTGAGTAGTTTGAAGTGTTTTCGGGCCATAAGAGTCTGAAGTACATCTTTACACAACGAGACCTCAATATGAGGCAACACAGGTGGGTGGAGTTTCATGAAGACTACGACTTCACTTTGCATTACCATCCAGGTAAGGCAAATATGGTGGCTGATGCACTCAGTTGAAAGTCATGGGAGTCTTGGCTAGTGTGACTTCCTGGGAGTGGCAGATGCTCGAGAATGTGGGATAGTTCGGACTACAATTTATGGGTCAGGCTCAGAGCATTTTAGGGAGCTTGGTGACTACACCTTTCCTACTGAGCAGAGTGATTGAGTCCCAAGGGTAGGATACAGAGTTATCATCAGTCAAGACCGAGTATAGGTAGGTACAGGTGATGAGGGTTGGACCGTTCACTCGGATGGTAGTCTTCGGTTTAGGGGAAGGATTGTGGTTCCCAGTCTGTGGAGATAAGGGAGGAGATTCTCAAAAAGTGTCACTACTCCAGTTTTGTTGTGCATCTAGGTGCCAGAAAGATGTACCACGATCTTCATCGCCAGTATTATTGGAGCGGGATGAAGAAAGACGTTGGAGACTTTGTCAGACGATGTCTCACGTGTCAACAGGTTAAGGCTAAGAACCAAAGACCAGCGGGATTACTTCAGCCATTGGAGGTAGTTGAGTGGAAGTGGGGCCATATCACGATGGATTTTGTAACTTGTCAGGTGGTTGCATAATTGGTGCAAAAATAAGCATGCTTTTCAGTTTATCAAAAGCTAATTGATATGCATCATTCCAATCGAATGGTACATCCTGACATAGAAGTTTACATATAGGCCTAGATATTGAACTGAAATCCTTAATGAATCTTCTGTAGAATCCTGCATGATGTAGAAAGGATCGGACATCTTTTACAGTCTTGGGTGGAGGGAGATTTGTTATCAAATCAATTTTAGACTTATCAACTTCAATTCCCTCCACAGAAACTACATGACCTAAAACAATACCCTATGTGACCATAAAATGACATTTTTTTCAATTCAAAACAAGATTTGTTTCTTCACATCGGGTAAGAAAGTTTTCAAGGTTTTCTAAACATAATTCAAATGAATCACCATATATGAAAAAATCATCTATGAAAACTTCTAAAAGTTGCTCCCCCATATCACTAAAAATACTTAACATACAACATTGAAAGGTAGCTAGAGCGTTTCATAATCCAAAAGGCATCCTTTTATAAGCAAAAGTGTCAAAAGGACATGTGAATGTGGTTTTTTCTTGATCACCAATTACAATTTTAGTCTGGTTATAGCCTAATATCTATCTAAGAAACAATAATAAGCATTATTGACTATTCTTTCTAAGACATGTTCTAACAAAGGTAGGGGAAAATAATCTTTTTTGGTGAGGGAATTCAACTTTCTATGGCCAATACACATACGCCAACTAGTTACTGTATCATAGGGACTAATTCATTTTCTTGATTTTGTATAACAGTAACACCAGATTTTTTACGCACTACCTGTGTGGGGTTAACCCATTTACTATCAAATATAGGATATATGATATCAGCATCTAACATTTAAGCACTTCAGCCCAGACTATTTCTTTCAAATGTGGGTTCAATCTACTTTGTAGCTATCAGGATGGTTCAGAATCTTCTTCTAAGTATATGCAATGAGTACAAATAAGATGACTTATTCCCTTTATATCTACTATTGACCAATCAATAGCACTTTTATGATTCTTTATGACTTATATCAATTTCTTTTCTTAGACTTCTGGCAATTTTGAAGATATTATCACTGGATAAGTTTCATCCTCCCCTAAGAAGAAATATTTCAAGTCAGTCGGGGAAAGGTTTCAATTTTGGCTTAATAACTTCAACACTGGGCTTTACAGACTTGAGTTTAGAAGGAAACAATATTTAAAATTTTGGACTTCATGCTTTAATGACTGACATATCTATAGACTCATCATTATATACAAACTCTAATGCATGTGACTCCTTCTTTGTACAAGCTTTTTTAAACAGATTTGAGTTAGCAACTCAACACAATTCACTTCACGCATTACTTCCTCCTCTCTAGGCTGTTTTGCAATGTTAAACACATTCAATTCCAACTTCATGTTTCTGAATGAGAGTTTCATGATTCTATTCCTATAATTAATCAATGCATTTGACGTAGCAAAGAATGGTCGACCCAAAATGATAGGAATGTATGTAGAGGTATGCAAAACTGGTTGAGTATCTAAAACAATGAAATCCATTTGGAAATAGAACTTATCAACTTGAACAAGCATATCCTCCATGAGTATCTAAAATAATTAAATCCATTAGGAAATAGAACTTATCAACTTGAACAAGAACATCCTCCACAACTCCTCGTGGGGTTTTCATATATCAGTCTGCTAATTGTAATGTGACATTAGTGGGTTTCAACTCACCCAAACATAATTGTTTATAGACCGAATATGAAAGCAAATTGACGCTAGCTCCTAGATCAAGTAGAGCTTGCTTAATCCAGAAAATTATGATTATGCATGAAACCGTAGGACTTCCCAGATCTTTGTACTTAAGAGGGGCCTTCTGTACATTGATCTTTCTCTTGACTGTGCAAAAGTTTTTCAAAAAATTGGCATAGGATGGAACTTGTTTGATTGCATCCAACATGAAGATGTTAATCTTTACTTGCCTGAACAACTGAAAGATTTAAGAATGATTGGTTGGAGATTTAGGTTTCTTGACTCTTTGAGGAAAAGGTAATGGAATACGGCATGAAGGTTCTTTTTTATTTGGTGGTTCTGGTTCCTTCTCAGTTATAGGTTCAGGCTTAACTAGTTCACTTACTAAGATTGACTCGGGTTTTGGCTCAAGAACTAACACATCTTTAATGGTTTTTTCAATCAACTTACCAATTCTCAATGTGGTAATTGCTTGAATCTGTTTGGAAGACACAAAAGTAGCTTGATTTTGACTCTGTGGGGGTTTGGGTTGAGATGAAAACTTTTCCTTCTTTGAAGTGATCAAGAATTGGGTTAATTTCGCTAGATGATACCTTCTGTAAAAATAATTTGGCTAGATGACTCTTAATATCTTCAATACTCTATGAGGTTTAAGCTTTGAAATCATAAAATGCATGGGTGTGCTGAGTACTGAAACTCATTTGACTCTAAATGAATTGGTTCATGGTGTCCTCTAAGTCATTTGACTTATATGGCTGATATGACTGCTAAGTTTGTGGTTGATCTGAGGGTAGACCTGGTGGCTGACTCACAGGTTGAGTGTTTTTTCAACTGAAATTCGGGTGATTCCACCACCCTGGGTTATAGGTTTCAGATTAAAGATAGGAATAGGGTTGTTAAAATTTGAACTGGCATTGAATTTTTCCATCAACACCTCTTTAAATGCTGGAATTATGGAATATTCACCGTGGAAAGTCCTGACAATGCAAAGATTTCACATGACTGCTCAGCGGTAGATGATAAGTGGGTTTTATACCTACGAATTGAGTGCTTTCGACTTAATGAAATTGCAAGTTTTCAATTATTTTTATGTTCATTTTTATTCATTTTGTGTGTTTTGATGTTATTTTGTAGGAATGACCATTTGGGAGGAAACAAGGTCAAAATTGGAGCCTAAATGTTGGATTTTTGAAGAGGAAGCTAAAGGGCATTTTAATGGAGTATTTATAGCGTACCATTTTATAGCAGTACCTCGGTTTTCTGCCTTTTTGACCATTATCCAATTCTAATTTGAAAAACTGCAAAACATGAATGTTGTATATCAGGATTTCCTTTATATTGTGTCCAAATATCAGCTCAATCAGACGGTTGTATCAAAGGTTATGATGATTCTACGAAGACTAGTCTGGAGCAGGCAGAATACAAGGAGGCGCACCCCAGTGCCCAAACACTATCCAAATCAGCGCCCCCACGCCAATTTGAGTGCCCCTGCACGTGTGTTAATCCGTGAAGTGAATTTTGACTTGTTTTAGGCCCAAAAATTTAACCCTAAGGCTATATATATGTTAGGGTTTGTGTGGGGATGAGATATTCTGACTTTTGGGGGCTGAAAATATTGGAGAACAACCAAGGAATTGGAAGAAAATTAAAGACACGGATTGAAGAAATCGACACGAAGAAGATTGGACTTGAAGGCTAGAGACAGATTGGAGACTACAACTAAGTTTTCATTCTTTTCTCTTACCTTTACTTCTTGTTTTTCTAAGATGTTGTTTAATTTTAGAATGATGTCTTTCAATTACATTATAAACTAAATTTTTATTAAGATTGCAACGGAATCTATGTCTAGTTAAATTAATCTACTCTCATTTCTAGTTCTTATTGATCTTATATGAGTTCTTTGTCATATTTTGTGATTAATATATGATTGTGTGGCCTACAATTAGTTTGATAACTTAGATGAAATTTGGAGATGAATTCTAGGTTTAGATCTGAATATGATGACATGCGTCTAGTTTATTCTTCTTCAGATTGAATAGTTGGGTTTGTGTATATGATAGGAATATACCTATACGCCGTGTGTAACTTTTATGAGAGTTTGAACGTAATGAATCTATTCCAACTTATTTTGCATATGAATATAGTAATTTAATTGGGATAGATAATTTTATCTAACTATCGGAAGAGGATTGATAAATAACTTTGAGTTCTCAGTTAACAACTTATTTTGATCAATTAACTGGAAAGAGAGTTAGAGGGATTTATACGAAGCATTAGGGGAAGTTGTAATCTTAACTTCTTTTCTCTAGTAAATTCAACCCTTGATTGTTAAGTTTAGATTTAGTTTTAATTAGTAATTCCATAGCTCAATTTCAATTGTTTAAATAAAATTGAATTGATATAAAGTTAGTACTTGGAATTTATTACTAATAATTCTCCGTGGGAACGATACTCTACTTATCATTTTATTACTTGTTGATCATGTATACTTGCACGTAAATTGTCAAAACCAAATTCGGACAACAAGTTTTTGGCGCCGTTGCCGGGAAATTATTCTAGTAATTATTTCAATATTAATTTCAATCAATTTGATCTTAGTTTAAACTTATTTAATTTTATGTTTTAACTACTTTTGCAAGTTTCCTTGAATTTTGTATGCAAACACGATCCACATGTCAAGAGCTATTACCGTACGAAGACGAAATCGAAAGGAAGCTCCGAAACTTGCAAAAGCAGTGTCAAAAAGTAAGAAATTAAGGAACTATGGCTGAAGATGAACAGAAATCGTTAAGGGATTATGCTATGCCACTAGTTCTAGAAATACAATCAAGCATTCAAAGGCCCGCAATTCAAGTAAATAGTTTTGAGATCAAGTTAGATACCATCCAAATGATTCAGAATTCAGTGCAGTTTGGGGGTTTACCCAATGATGACCCAAACGATCATTTGGTGAGTTTTCTGGAGATTTGTGACACGTTCAAGTATAATGGGATTTCTGAAGATGCGATTAGACTCTGACTTTTCCATTTCACACTTTGTGATAAGGCGAAGAGTTTGTTGCATTCATTGCCGTCAGGTTCCATTACTACGTGGACAGAGTTAGCTCAAAAATTCTTAGCTAAATTTTTTCCACCAGCTAAAACTGCAAGGATGAGGAACGACATCACATCGTTCGCACAATATGACTCTGAGACTTTGTATGAAGCGTGGGAGAGATTCAAAGACTTACTCCAAAAATGCCCTCACCATGGCATTCCTCAGTGGTTGCAAGTACAAACGTTCTATAACGGGTTGTTTAGTGCTACTTGGACCAATATTGATGCAGCTGTGGGTGGGGCATTGATGGGGAAATATTTTGATGAAGCTTATGAGTTATTGGAAACAATGGCTGCCAACAATTATCACTGGCCCTCTGCAAGGATCAATCAGCAAAAGGTAGCTGGAATTTATGAAGTGGATGCAGTTACTGCATTAGCTGCACAAGTTGCTACTCTGACAAAGAAGATTGATGCTTTAGGGATGCAACCTATTCAAAGTGTGGCAATCATTTGTGAATTGTGTGTTGGGAACCATCCAAGTGAACAATGCGCAATTAATCCAGTGTCGGTACAATACATTGGTAACCAGAATAGGCAACAATATAGCAACAATTCCAACAACTATAACCCTAGTTGGAGGAATTATCCAGGTTTTTTGTGGAGTAATAATCAAGCTCCACCACAGCAAGAAAAAAAGTCAAATTTGGAGGAGTTGCTTTCAGATACATAGCACAGAATGAGACAAGGATAACAGTCAGGAAGTATCAATTCAGAACCTAGAAAATCAAATGGGTTAGCTTGCTAATGCCATTAACAACCAACCTCAAGGCACATTACCTAGTGATATGGAGATCAATCCTAAGAGAGAAGGTAAGGAGCATTGCATTACGAAATGGAAGAGAGCTACCTGAAGTCGTTGGGGGAACTCCAAAACAATCACTTGGAGATGATAGTGAAGGTGAAGAAAAGAATAACAAGAATGTGGAACATGAGAACAAAGAAGAGGATCCAAATGCAAGTTATAAGGGAGGCAACCAGAGTCCTATTGTGCCTCCCATACCATTTTTACAACGATTGCAGAAACAGAAGTTGGATAAATAGTTCTCCAAGTTTTCAGAAGTGTTCAAGAAGCTTCAAATGAATATCCCTTTCGCATATGCATTGGAGCAGATGCCTAGCTACGTGAAATTTATGAAGGACATTCTGTCAAGAAAGAGAAAACTAGGTGATTTCGAGATAGTAGCACTTACGAAAGAATGTAGCGCTATTCTTCAAAAGAAACTACCACCAAAGCTAAAAGATCCGGGTAGCTTTACAAGTCCATGCACAATAGGTAGCCAATTCTTTGGGAAAGCATTGTGTGACTTGGGAGTGAGTATCAATTTGATGCCACTATCAATTTATCAACAATTGGGTTTGAATGAAGCAAAGCCTACCAATGTTACATTGCAACTAGTAGATAGATCACTTACTTATCCACGAGGCATAGTTGAGGATGCTCTAGTTAAAGTGGATAAGTTTATTTTTCCTGTTGATTTCATAGTCTTTGATTGTGAGGAAGATAAAGATATACCTATTATTCTTGGGCGACCATTCTTAGTAATAGGGAGAACACTTATCGATGTACAAAAATGTGAGCGAACTATGCGAGTCCAAGAGGAAGAGGTGACATTTAGGGGCTGTTTGTTTTGAGTATTTGAGTGGTATAAGGAGGTGGTATTAGAAAAATAGTACGTGACACCCATCTTATACGTTGTTTGTTTGGCATTTTATAGTCAGTACTATTTTTCGGGTCGTAATACCGACCTGCTATGAACAGTAGTCATAATGCCTTGTAGAAGGCCTTAATGAATGCCACCTAGGGGGTGGTATTATATTCTTGGAATAGGTATTATAAACTAAAAAGACCAAAATGCCCTCTAGTACAATTCCCATATAAAAGTCTAGCCACAATTTTTAACTTTTTAAAGGTTAAAATTATCTTTTACATTTGTTAGCCGCAATTGTTGACTTTTTTAAGTAGATATTACACAGATAATATTTGTGATAAACAAACAAGGAGAAGGATAGGATTAGAGTTTAACATCGGGTATAATATACTATTGGATTGGAGTGGAATGGATATAAAACCTTATAACACCTAAATTTTATACTCGAAACAAGCATGCCCTTAATGTATTTTCAGCTATGAAATTTCCTAAGGAAGTGGAAGAATATTTTCGGGTCGATTCGATGGAAGATGCAGTAAATGAGATGTTTGTAAGGAGATGTATTTCAGATCCCCTTGAGGCATCACTTGTTAATTCCACTGTTTTGGACCACCCTGCTCCTCTAGAGTATGTACAGTGGTTAAATGCTGCTCCACGGGTTGTCAGGTTCAAGCAACAATTTGAGACTTTGGACCATTCTGAGAGCTCTACTGGTGTAAAGTCATCCTTGGAAGAACCACCCGTATTGGAGCTTAAACCTCTTCCAAAACATTTGTGGTATGCGTATTTGGGTGATTCTTTCACTTTACCTGTTATTATTTCTGTTTCACTTGATGAATTTCAGGAAAGTAAGCTGTTGCAAGTCCTTCGTAAGTACAAAACGGCTTTAGGATGGTCTATTGTAGATATTAGGGGTATTAGTCCCTCAATTTGCATGCACACAATTCTGCTTGAAGATGATGCTAAGCCTATGATTGAGCAACGACGCCGATTAAATCCTATCATGAAGGAGGTGGTCAAGAAAGAAATCATCAAGTGGTTGGATGCTGGAATTGTATATCCGATCTCAAACATGTAACGCCCCAAAACACACCCTAGACGACATTACATTCTAAAACCATTCATATCATGAGAGCACTAATATAATCCCTTAAGAAACAAGACTTCATTTGTCATCCACGAATATTTACAACATTATCCAAAAGAATAAGCCCCAAGTCATGGCTATTACATCTCAAAAATTAATTAAAGAAGCGCAGCGGAATAAACAAAAGAAACTAGACTACACAATGTTCCAAAAGAATGTCCTAGTCTAGTACAAAAGGAAATGAGGTCCCTCTATGCATCCACCTTGGGATCCACACTCCCGTCCAGTGGAGTCTCCCAAGTAACGGGCTCCTAGACCCTTACGTCCTCCTTCTCAAGCGGGTAATCTGAAAAATGTTAGCGATATGGGGTGAGCACAAAGCTCTATAGAAAAATTCTCCCAAACCCATACAAGGTTTAGAAAAGCATTTAAAATGCTCGGTCTCAATTTTAACATAACATAGATACATAATTTGAAATAAAGCAGTGACATTTAAAAATGATCTCAAGTTCATTTAAAAACATTACTTAAATGAATAAACGAGCACCACATACAAATAATAACCATTAATTGTCATAATCAATTCCCAACAATTCTTTCGGTAGGTGGCATACTTTGTGGTAACCTCCACCCCTCTTTAGGTCACCTTTCATTCTCAAGCATCCTTACCGGGAACCTCTTGGAAAGGAGTGAGCATCCTTACAAGGAATCTCTCACTCATGTGCATCACAAACAACCCAACCAAGCATACAATTCCAACATTTATCTCAATTTACAAGCATATATCCAAAAACTCCAAAATATATCATATAACAATTCCACAACCAACTAAGAACATACATGAGATCACAATAACATCATTTTTCTACCCAACATAAAGCACTAAGGTTTCGAAATCCATAATAAAGAAAGCATTTAGGAAGAAAATACATCACTCTTCAAAAATTAGAGTTTTAAAACTAGAAAGGAGATTTCATGGGTATTAAACCCTACTTTGTTCAAAACATGTAATCCTTGCAAAAAGCCTAAGAGAGGATGATTCCATAGTATATATATACCATTGATAGCCAAAACATACATATATAAATACCCTAGCGTCAATTTAAGTAAATGAGAGAAAACCCCTACCTTTAATCCTTTGCTTTGGTGTGAAGAACAAAAATATTTGATCTTGAATCACCCATGAATCTCTTGTTTTTCCCTTCCTTTCTTCTTCTCTAATGCTCTCTAGGGTTTCAAGATGTGTGCGGGTATAAGGGGCGTGAAGGAAATGAGATGAAAATGAGTTTAAAACATATCAGCCCCGAAAAACACTATTCAGAGGCTGTTTTGGGTTTCTCCAAATTTATGATTTTGCTCTTAAGAATTTTCAATTTGATCCATATGACTACCCTAAGGTTTGTCAACGTTTTGGATTCATTTTTAATGTTATTTTAACCTAAAAACATTTATATTTATGATTTATCTCAAAACCCAAGTCAACGTACACCCAAAACACTAAAGTTTCTATTTTACCCATCCGAATCGACTATTAATGAAGTTTTGCGACGTTTGCAAATAAAAGGTGATAAAGGGTGTTTCTTAAAGCCTTTTATACTTATTTGAAGCCTAAAATTACTCATTATTCTTATATTTTGATTTAGGATGCAAATGGAGACATTAAATGCAAAACGAAGCTAATTGGACTATTTTGACATCGTTTCGTTATTTGAGCATAACTCTCTCATCCAAGCTCCGATTGAGATGATTCAAGATTCTTTGGAATGATACGGAAGAGCTCTAAAACTTTCATGTTTGACGTTTTGAGAGATATTTACTGCATCAATGTCTAAATCGAGCTTGAAGTTGCAGTAGTGCACTATTCACAGCCTGTCTTCGTCTCTTTTCCATTTCCAATCCATTCCTAAGCCAACCAAATCTATCTCAAACCTCTCCAACACATATTTCTACACCAAACGTATTTAATACAAGTTCTAGGACCTAAAATTTCATATTTTCACTTATTAAAACCAAATTTCAACAATTATTTTCACTAATGTTTTAAATCTCTAGTTTTCCAATCTACCAAATTCAAACACACATCACTACATATATCCATATTTTTTTTACCAAAATTATTTACTATATATTTATATACATATATAAAATAAAATGCGGGGTGTTACAATCCACCCCCTTAAAGAAAGTTTCGTTCTCGAAACTTACCTCAAGTAGCGAACAAATATGGATACTTTTCCCGCATTTCTTGCTCCGGTTCCCATGTAGCTTCCTCCACTCCATGGTGTTGCCACAAAACCTTCACCAATCTGATAACTTTGTTGCGAAACACTTTTTCCTGGGTGTCAAGAATTTTTATCGGTTGTTCTCCATAGGTTGCTCCGTCTTGAATTTCATTCTCCTCCAAGTTCACGATTGAAGTTGCATCCAAGTGACACCTTCTCAACATGGACACGTGGAACATATCATGTACTTTGGATAGTTGGGCTGGTAGTCGAAGTTGATATGCCGCCTTGCCTACCACTTTGATTACCTCAAATGGTCCGGTATATCTTGGTGCTAACTTCCCCTTCTTGCCGAATCGAAACACGCCTTTCTTGGGTGACACCTTGAGAAATACGTAGTCTCCCACCTTGAATTCTAAGGGTCTTTGTTTGTGGTCCGCATAGCTCTTCTGTCTACTTTGCGCCATCCGTAGCCTCTCTCAGATGAGTTGAATCTTCTCCGTAGTCTCTCGAACAATGTCCGGTCCAAACAAACTACTCTCGCTGGCTTCTAACCAACACGTCGATGATCAGCATGGTCTTCCATACAATGCTTCATACGGTGCGATCCTAATACTTTCTTGATAGCTGTTATTGTAAGCAAACTCTAGCAACGGTAAGTGGTCGCTCCAACTCCCCTTGAAGTCCAACACGCAAGCACGTAACATATCCTCCACAATCTGTATCACCCTCTCGGATTGGCCATCCATTTGGGGATGAAAAGCCGTACTGAAGTGTAACTCTGTCCCCATCGCTTGTTGTAGACTCTGCCAGAATCTCGCCACAAACCTAGAGTCACGATCCGACACAATCGAGAGCGGAACGCCGTGTCACATCACTATCTCACGGATATACAGTTGGCTCAAAGTCTAGAACATATCCGTGGTCTTCATACCCAAAAAGTGAGCAGACTTGGTGAGTCTATCCACTATGACCCACACTGCATTATGCCTGCACGACGTCCGTGGCAAACCCGACATGAAGTTCATGGTGATGTGATCCCACTTCCACTCTGGAATAGGCAAAGACTGTACGACTCCTCTTGGCCTTTGATGCTCAATCTTCACCTGCTGGCACACTGCACATTTTGCCACAAACTTGGCCACATCTCGTTTCATTCCCCTCCACCAATATTGACGCTTCATATTTCTATACATCTTTGTGCTAACGGGGTGGATAGCAAACTTAGAGCGATGACACTCTCCCAGTATCTCCTCCTTTAGGGACGAATCATCGGGAACACATAGCTTCTCTCCATATCTTAACTCTCCATTCTTCCAAGACCATCCTTCAATCGCCTCTCCATTCTCCAATCGGGCTCTAATCCAATCAACTTCTGAATCCAGGCATTGCAACTCCACTACCCGTCGCCGAAGCGTCGGTTGAGCTACAAGGTTGAATAGATATGGTTGATACTCCGGTCCATCCACCCATAGATTGTACTCCTCCAGTGCATCAATCATTTTTCACCTATTTACCGTAAGAAAATTGATTTCACCCTGAGACTTCCTGCTAAGAGCGTCGACAACTACATTGGCCTTCCCTGATGGTAGTTGAGCGTGAACTCATAATCTTCCAAGTACTCAATCCACCTTCTCTGCCGGAGATTCAAGTCTTTCTGTGTGAAGATATACTTGAGGCTTTTATGGTCTGAGAATACTTGAAATTTCTCCCCGTATAAAAAACATCTCCATAACTGAAGAACAAACACCATCGCAGCTAGCTCCAAGTCGTGTGTGGGATAATTCTGCTCATGCACCTTGAGTTGCCTCGAGCCATATGCCACTACCTTCCTTCCTTGTATTAGAATGCATCTCAAGCCTCGTAGTGAAGCATCAGTGTAGACATCGTAGCCTTCCCCACTACTCGAAATAATGAGGATAGGTGTCATCGTCAACTTCTCCTTCAAGGTGCGAAAAGCTAGTTCACACGCTTGAGTCCACAAAAATTTTTCCCCCTTCTTTGTAAGGCGAGTTATCGGCATCGCAAGCTTGGAGAACCCTTTTACAAACCTACGATAATAACCTGCTAAGCCCAAGAAACTCTGTACTTCTGTTACGTTCTTCGGTGGTTCCCATTTCATCACGGCCTCAATCTTTGCGGGATCAACTGCTACTCCTTGCTCGGACACAACATGGCCAAGGAACTTCACTTCCTTCATCCAAAACTTACACTTGCTCATCTTTGCATATAACTTATGTTCCCTCAATGTTTGTAGCCCAATAGAGCGATGACGAGCATGTTCCTCTTGAGTCTGTGAGTAAATCAATATGTCATCAATAAACACAATGACAAATTGATCGAGGTAAGGCCGGAAGACTCTGTGCATCAAATCCATGAAGGCTGCGGGGGCATTAGTCAATTCGAACGACATCACCGTATACTCGAAATGACCATACCGGGTACGAAAAGCAGTCTTAGGAATATCCTCCTCCTTAATCCGCAGCTGATGATACCCCGTGCGAAGATCAATCTTGGAGTAATACTTCGAACCCTTAAACTGGTCAAATAAGTCATCAATTATCGACAACGAATACTTATTCTTCACGGTAACCCATTTAACCTCCGATAATCCGTGCACAAGCGTAGAGTCTCATCCGTTTTCTTCACAAAGAGGACTGGGGCTCCCCAAGGTAAAGTGCTTAGACAGATAAACCCAATCGCCAACAAGTGATCCAACTGCTTCCTTAGCTCCTTCAACTCCAAAGGTGCCATCCGGTAGGGAGCAATGGATATGGGTTCGGTTCCTGGATAGAGATCGATCTTGAACTCAATTTTCCTATGTGACGGTAATTCGGGTAATTCCTCAGGAAAATATCCAAAACTCTGATACAATTAACACTACATCCGTATGGATTTTATGCCTGTCATCTCCCATCAAGCTAGCTAAGAAACTCAAATGACTTCCCGATTTCGCTTTTAAGAATCTACTACCCGTAGTAGGAAATGGATGGGAAGAATCTCGGTTATTCACAAAACTAAAAATGACTCTTCCCGGCAACTGAAATATATTCTGCTTGCGGAAACAATCCATTACCGCCCAGAAAGCGGACAACAAGTTCATCCTAAAAATCACATCATACCCCTTTATCTCTAAAGCAATCAAATCCACAATCAATTCTTGTTCCCCAATGCAAAGCATACAACCCTTGCAAACTCGGCTAGTATCTAACCGTTCTCCTGTGGACAAGCTAATGTTCATAACATGCTCTAGCTTCATGAAACTCAATTCCAAATCAAGTGCATATGTCGTGCGTACAAATGAGTGTGTTGCACCGGGGTCAAATAATATTCGGGCCCAAGAATTGTAAATAAGGACGATACATTCCACAATGGCATTGGCAATGTCCTCCTCCGGCTGAGTCAAAGCAAATACTCGCCCTTGGTTGGCGCCGTCGGGGGGTTGCGATGCAGGCCTCGGTGGTGGTGGTTGGGCTGCTGGTACCTGTCTGGCGGTCTGGATAGGCCCCTGAGGTGGAAAAACTGGGCAATACATCTGAATATGCCCCACACCTCCGCATGCAAAGAAGGATCGTGGGGTAATATCGGCTCTAGTCTGAGTGTCTCCCATTCCTCCGGCTGTCAAAAGTCGCTGTCCACCTGTCTGGTCTGGGCGATGGTATGGTGTCGGTCTCTGTGCCCCACTAGTGCTAGCACCCGTCCGAATTAGACCTCCTCTCGAGAAGCCCTATCGTCGCTGGCTATCCTCTATGTCTCTTTCTACCAGTGCAGCTCTGTCCACCAAGTCCTCAAAATCACGGATCTTGAGAGCCACCAACTTCTCCCTGATGATCGGCCTCAGACCCTGCTCGAAGCGCTTGACCCTGTCGTCCTCATTAAATATAAATCCCGTAGCATAATGGGAGAGCTTGTTGAACCGCCTCTCATACTCAGCCACGGTCATACTACCCTATCGTAGTGCAAGAAAATTCGCCTTCATTCTGTCTCTGATTGATTCAGGAAAGTAATTATCTTGGAAAAGTTGATCGAACTCTTCCCAAGTGAGTGTATCAGTGTCCCTTCTCCTCTTTATAGCATCCCACCAATAGTCGGCCTCCCCCTCAAATAGGTAGGCCGCCAAACCAACTCTCAACTCCTCGGCAACTCCCATGCCGTCACAGATCTTCTTCACTCGGTGGATCCATCTATCCGCCTCCAAAGGATTGGAGCTCCCTTGAAAATTGGGTGGTCGTTGTCTTAAGAATTCTCGAAGAGCTATCATCCTTCGATCTCCGTTCCCATTACCCGGTACTTGAGCGAGAGGATGAGCTCCCCCATTGTGGTTATTGTTACCATTTTGATTTTTTACCAAAGTGGTGAGCTCCCTCAAGCATTGGTAAATGCCTTTATGGCATTCCGAGTTGGTGGTGGTGGTGGATTCACTTGACCTCCACGGCCACGCCCACGTCTGCGTCCCCGTCCTTGTTCGCCGTTCATCCTGCATCAATTTACAACTTAGTTCGTGGATGTACAGGACATCCTAAATATTAGGTTAAGCTAAGGCATAGAACATGTATAAAATTTCACTCAAGGATTTGATTCAGCCTAATCCTAAAGCTCTAGAGGTGATTCCATAACCTACAGCTCCCATGTAAGACCTAAAGCCTAAGCTTTGATACCAACTTTGTAACGCCCCAAAACACATCCTAGACGACATTACATTACAAAACCATTCATATCATAAGAGCACTAATATAATCCCTTAAGAAACAAGACTTCATTTGTCATCCACGAATATTTACAACATTATCCAAAAGAATAAGCTCCAATTCATGGCTATTACATCTCAAAAATTAATTAAAGAAGCGTAGCGGAATAGACAAAAGAAGCTAGACTACACAATATTCGAAAAGAATGTCCTAGTCTAGTATAAAAGAAAAGGAGGTCGCTCTATGCATCCACCTCGGGATCCACACTCCCGTCCAGTAGAGTCTCCCAAGTAGCGGGCTCCTCGACCCTTACGTCCTCCTCCTCAAGCGGGTAATCTGAAAAATATTAGCGATAGGGGGTGAGCACGAAGCTCTGTAGAAAAATTCTCCCAAACCCATACAAGGTTTAGAAAAGCATTTAAAACGGTCGGTCTCAATTTTAACATAACATATATACATAATTTGAAATAAAGCAGTGACATTTAAAAAAGATCTCAAGTTCATTTAACAATATTACTTAAATGAATAAATGAGCACCACATATAAATAATAACCATTAATTGTCATAACTAATTCTCAACAATTCTTTCGGTAGGTGGCATACTTTGTGGTAACCTCCACCCCTCTTTAGGTCACCTTTCATTTTCAAGCATCCTTACCGGGAACCTCTTGAAAATGGATGAGCATCCTTACATGGAACCTCTCACCAATCACTACATTATTTCCTACGCATCTTTACCGGGAACCTCTTGGGAAGGGATGAGCATCCTTACAAGGAACATCTCACTCATGTGCATCACAAACAACCCAACCAAGCATACAATTCCAACATTTATCTCAATTTACAAGCGTCTATCAAAAAATTCCAAAATATATCATAAAACAATTCCACAACCAACTAAGAACATACATGAGATCACAATAACATCATTTTTCTACCCAACACAAAGCACTAAGGTTTCGAAATCCATAATAAAGAAAGAATTTAGGAAGGACATACATCACTCTCCAAAAATTAGGGTTTTAAAACTAGAAAGGAGATTTTATGGGTATTAAACCCTACTTTGTTCAAAACATGTAATCCTTGATAGCCAAAAATGTAATCCTTGAGGATGATTCCATAGCATATATATATACCATTGATAGCCAAAACATACATATATAAATACCCTAGCCTCAATGTAAGTGAATCAGAGAAAATCCCTATCTTGAATCCTTAGCTTTGGTGTGAAGAACAAGGATATGTGATCTTGAATCACCCTTCCTTTCTTCTTATCTAATGCTCTCTAGGGTTTCAAGAGGTGCGGGGGTGTGAGGGGAGTGAAGGAAATGAGAGAAAATGAGATGAAAATGAGTTTAAAACATAGCAGCCCCGAAAAATACTGTTCACAGGCTGTTTTGGGTTTTTCCAAATTTATGATTTTGCAACTAAGAATCTCTAATTTGATCCATATGACTACCCTAAGGTTTGTCGACGTTCTGGATTTATTTTTAATGTTATTTTAACCTAAAAACATTTATTCGTAGGATTTATCTCAAAATCTAAGTCAACGTACACCCGAATTACTAAAGTTTCGATTTTACCCATCCGAATCGGCTATTAATGAAGTTTTGCGATGTTTGCAAATAAAAGGTGATAAATGATGTTTCTTAAAGCCTTTTATACTTATTTGAAGCCTAAAAGTACTCATTATTCTTATATTTAGATTTAGGATGCAAATGGAGACATTAAATGCAAAATGAAGCTAATTGGACTATTTCAACATCGTTTCGTTATCTGAGCATAACTCTCTCATCCAAGCTCCTATTTAGATGATTCAAGATGCTATGGAATTATACAGAAGAGCTCTAAAACTTTCATGTTTTGAGTTTTGAGAGATATTGACTACATCAAGGTCTAAATCGAGTTTGAAGTTGCAGTAGTGCACTGTTCACAGCCTATCTTCCTCTATCTTCCATTTCCAATCCATTCCTAAGCCAACCAAATCTATCCCACACCTCTCCAAAACATATTTCTACACCAAACCTATTTAATACAAGTTCTAGGACCTAAAATTTCATATTTTCACTTATTAAAACTAAATTTCAACTATTATTTTCAGTAATATTTTAAATCTCTACTTTTCCAATCTACCAAATTCAAACACACATCACTACATATATCCACATTTTTTTTACCACAATTATTTACTATATATCTATATACATATATAAAAGAAAATGCGGGGTGTTACAAGACAGTCCATGGGTTAGTTCAGTTCAATGTGTTCCGAAAAAAGGAGGCATGACGGTAGTGTCCAATGAGAACAACGAATTGATTCCAACATGAACAGTGACTGGGTGGTGAGTTTGTATGGATTATCGCAAATTCAATAAGGCAACTCGAAAAGATCATTTTCCTCTACCGTTCATTGATTAGATGCTTGACAGATTGGCTAAGCATGAATTCTACTGTCTCTTGGATGGTTACTCCAGCTATAATCAGATAGCAATAGCACTCGAGGATCAGGGGAAGACCACGTTTACGTGCCCTTATGAAACCTTTGCATTTCGGAGGATGCCTTTTGGACTATGCAATGCTCCCGCAACATTTCAACGATGCATGATGGCAATATTCTCCGACATGGTCGAGCAAAACCTCGAGGTATTTATGGATGATTTTTTGGTATTTGGAGATAGCTTTGACTTATGTTTAGAGAACCTAACTCTTGAGCTAAAAAGATGTGTGGAAACAAACTTGGTATTGAATTGGGAAAAGTGACATTTCATGGTTAAAGAAGGCATTATTTTGGGTCATAAAGTTTCTGCTATTGGGATAGAGGTGGACAGGGCAAAAATAGAGACTATTGAAAATCTACCACCACCTACATCAGTTAAGGGAATTCAAAGGTTTTTGGGACATGCCGAATTTTATAGACGATTCATAAAGGAATTTTTCAAGATCACGAAGCCTTTGTGCAACCTTTTACAGAAAGACATACCCTTTAATTTTGATAAAGCATGCATAGAGGCCTTCGTGGTGTTGAAAAAGAAGCTCATTACTGCTCCTGTGATAGTTGCACCAAATTGGGATTTGCCGTTTGAGCTAATGTGTGATGCTAGCGACTTTGCAGTAGGAGCAGTTTTAGGTCAACAGAAAGAAAAAATATTTCATGCTATCTATTATGCCAACAAGACGTTATCGGATGCACAACTCAACTACATAATTACCGAGAAAGAATTATTAGCAATTGTCTTTACTTTCGACAAATTCTGATCTTATCTCATTGGTACAAAGGTGATAGTATTCACAGATCATTCCGCCATTAAATATTTGATCTCGAAAAAGGCGCCATGCCACGTTTGATTTGCTGGGTGCTTTTGCTTAAAGTGTTTAATTTAGAGATTCGAGACAGAAAAGGGACAGAAGGCCAAGTAGCGGATCATCTCTGTAGATTTGAAAAATCCATACAGCAAAAGGATGATGGTGTAAGGATCAATGAATCTTTCCCAAATGAGCAACAATTATATGTTACAGAAGGAGCACCATGGTATGCATATTATGTGAACTATATAGTAAGTCATGTGCTTCCTCCAGAAATGAGCCACCAACAAAGGAAGAAGTTCTTGCATGAGGTGAAGCATTACATATGGGATGAATCGTTTCTGTTTAAACATTGTGCAGATCAGATGTTAAGAAGATGCGTACCAAGGGAAGAAATTGAAGGAATCTTACAGCATTGTCACTCATCATGCTATGACGGACATTATGGGGAAGAGAGAACAGCAACAAAAGTCCTGCAATTAGGTTTCTATTGGCCAACGCTCTTCAAGGATGCCCATTTGTTCGCGTTAAAGTGCGACAGATGTCAACGCACTGGAAATATTTCCAAGCAACATGAGATGCACTTAAACAATATCTTGGAGGTTGAGATCTTTGACGTCTGGGGTATAGCCTTCGTGGGCCCGTTTCCATCATCATACAATAACCTTTACATATTAGTTGCGGTGGATTACATTTCTAAGTGGGATGAAGCAGCTGCTTTGCCTACCAATGATGCAAAGGTGGTGTTAAATTTCCTCCGGAAAAACATCTTTATGAGGTTTGGTACACCGAGAGCGATCATTAGCGATGAAGGTACACATTTTTGTAATAAATATTTTGCCGCTCTTCTTGCTAAATATGGGGTCACCCATAAGATTGCCACAACTTATCACCCCCAGACTAGTGGCCAAGCTGAAGTTTCGAATACATAAGTGAAGCGGATTCTGGAGAAAATTGTTAATCCCAACTGAAAAGATTGGTCAAATAAACTAGATGATGCCCTGTGGGCCTATCGAACAGCGTATAAAACACCAATTGGGATGTCTCCATATAAGCTGGTGTATGGTAAAACTTGTCATCTGCCGGTAGAATTAGAGCATAGTGCATATTGGGCTATTCGGAAACTTAGTTTTGACTTGCATGTAGCGAGTGAGAGGCGTCTCTTGCAGTTAAATGAGATGGATGAGTTTTGGCTCCAAGCATACGAGAACGCAAAGCTTTATAAAGAGAAGGCAAAAAGGTGGCAAGATAAGAAGATCATTGAGCGCGAGTTTCAACTAGGACAAGCGGTACTCATGTTCAATTTGAGGTTAAAACTCTTCCCGGGTAAACTCAAGTCAAGGTGGTCGGGGCCATTTTTGGTTACTGTGGTATTCCTAGATGGAGCAGTGGAAGTCGAAGAACCCAACTCGCACAGAATGTTTAAGGTGAACGGGCAAAGATTAAAGCACTATTGGGGTGGCGACGTGGATCATCAGAAGACCTCAATAACTCTCATTGATTCGGAATGACACCAGGGAGTAGTCAAGCTGATGACTTTAAACCAAGCGCTATTTGGGAGGCAACCCAAAGTTTAGCTTTTATTTATTTTATTTTATTTTAGTTTATTTTATTTTAATTTATTATTATTATTATTAATATTATTTTAGTCAATTTAGTCTTAGATGATTAGTACATTTTAATTGTGGGTTAATTGCTTGTAGGTATCAATGATCAAAAAGCAACATCAAATAAATTAAAAGAGTGAAGAAAAGATGAGTTTGAACAACCAAAAGAGGAGCAAGAGCAGAAAATCAGTGCCTAGGTGCCCAAAATTAGCGCCCCAGCGCTGTACTTCTGTCCTCAGTCCAGCAAGGCCATGCCCCAGCACAGAAATGGGCACCCCAGCGCGCCATTCTGCTATCCACAAGCAGCAAGGCAGCGCCTAGGCGACAATTCCAGCGCCCCTGCACGCCCAGGCAGCTGCCTGCTGACCCAAACTTTAGATTTCCTGTATTCAAACATTAAAAACAACTCCCAGGTCAGATTTTCAGCTTCCTCCTGATCAAAACATAGCTCCCAACACCATATTTTCAGCTTCCTCCTGATCAAAAAGAGCTCCAAACCAGATTTTCAGCATTAACAACATCAAAAACAACTCCCAAAACCAGATTTTCAGCATTATCAAATACCCATCTACTCTACATACATCAACCCAAATCACCTCCTATCACACACCCATAAACTCTTATTCCTCCAAAATTTCACCAACTCATGTTCTCCACTTGGTTAATACAACATTCTCCCCTCTCAAGTGGAATCTATGAGCATCAACAAACAACAAGTGTTATTCCCTTCTTCATGTGTAAAGACCAAACTTTGCAATTAAAGGTACTATTCTCATTCATTCTCCATGGGTGATGTTTAAGTTTATTTAAATGGTTGTGAGAGATTGTTGGGTGTCTTCTTTGGTGGTGCTCCTAAGATTTGGGATAGCTTATTGTTGAAGCATTGAGCAATGCACACAAGGTTTTTGTTAAATTACCCAAGAGGAATCAAAGCTTTGTGAGCTACTTTGTGACCTAGTGTTAGTTGTTTTGATCATTGCATATTCAACATATCTTCAAAATGCCAAAGAGGAGAAAGCTCTAAACCTTCCAAGACATATGACAAAAAGAGATTTGTTAGCAAAGCAGCATCGGAGCGATTTCATACATGGTTGATGAAGCGGGTATTGATTCCTGAATGCGGTCTTCACCCAGATGAAACATATGATGGGAATGTACATGACATGATTATGGAGCGTGGTTGGTTAGATTTCACAGAACAACCGGAGGCCACCATCATTCCCATTGTAAAAGAATTTTATGCAAATGCCACGGAGAGCGACAACCATGTGGTTCAAGTCTGGGGTAGAGCAGTGTCATTTGACAAGGAAATCATCAATGCTTACTATCACATAGACAATATACTAGCTGGTGATGAGTATACGCAATATAGAACTGAAGAGCTTGACTTGGAAGAGGTGATCAAGTGTCTATGTAAATCGGGAGCTAAATGGACAGTAAAGGGGACAAAGAAGGTTCACTTTTCACACAGTGAGCTGAGCTAGTTTGGGAAGGCATGGTATTACTTTCTATGTGCTAAACTGATGCCGACCTCACACTTTTCAAAAATAATTCGGGATATGGCGGTATTGCTATATTGCGTAGTGACAGGAAAAACCATTAATGTGAGGCAAGTTATTGAAGAATCAATCTCAAAGGCTATCCGGATTGCCTCACCTATCATTGCTTTGCGGATTATGCAAGAAGGCAAAAGTCACATGGAAGGGTGATGAATTAGTTCAACAACCGCGAGTGCCAATTGATCATCAAATCATTAGTCGTTTTAAAGTATGGAAGGGAGGTTTTTCTGATCATAGGGGTGCCGGGTTTGTTATGGTGGATATGCCTCCACATTTAGGACAACCATTGGAGCCTCCTCAGCTTACTACTGCTGCATCTCAATCACCTATGGAGAATCTAGTTGTTGAGATGCGTGGCTTGCGTCGAGACACACAAGAGCTACGTAGGGAATCTCGACGTGAATCTACACGCAATGATAGACTTGCACATCGAATGGACCCATTCATGGAGTATTCAATGGAATTCAATTCCACACTAGTCCAAAAGTTTAGTAATTGTGGATTCAACTCAGGCACATCTCTAGTACAGTTTCCTACTTCACCTATGTTTCCCGAATATACTCCCACCTCCGTGGACGATGAAGACGATGATCCTGACTAACAAAATCTCAGGGAAGTCATATGTCTTAATTTTTTCTACTTTATACATTGAGGACAATGTTTAGTTTAAGTTTGGGAGTGTTATGTTTTCTTGTTTGCATGAGAGCATAGTTTTTGTTTAAAAAAAAAAAAAAAGCTTGAGCAATGAGTTGATTGAATTTGATTATGGCCAATGATGAATGGAATTAATTGTTAATTTCAAGGGAAATCGATGAACATGTTGACTCTGTAGTTTGACATATTAGTTGGTTTTACAATGTTTGTGATCTTTTCATTCATGAGCACATCTCCATCTGTTTGGTTAGTTATTAATTAGAGAATTTATTTAGTTAAATACTTGTGGGAGATATCATTGAAACTTTAGAAAACTTATTGAGGCATAATTCAAAGTGAATTGGGGTATTCATATAAGTTTGGGGGAAGTATTGGTTATGATATAGTTGTAAAAAAAAGAAAAAAGAAAATGGGCATGTGGTGAGTAGAGATGGAGCGTAAAACACACTCACTTATAAACACATGTTGAGAACGAGATGAAGCGTAAAACGCACTCGTTCAAGAAAAGGCGAGCTGGAGCATAAAATGCACTCGCTCAATAGGAGGTGAGATGGAGCATAAAATGCACTCACCGAAAGAGAAAAAAGAGTGAGAGAAAAAAAAATTTGGTCCTTCTATTTATATATTTGCATTTGGCTTAATGAAATTGCAAGTTTTCAATTATTTTATGTTCATTTTTATTCTTTTTGTGTGTTTTGATGTTATTTTGTAGGAATAACCATTTGGGTGGAAACAAGGTCAGAATTAGAGCCTAAGTGTTGGATTTTTGAAGAGGAAGCTAAAGGGCATTTTAATGGAGTATTTATAGCGTACCATTTTGTAGCAGTACCTCGGTTTTCTGCCTTTTTCACCATGCACTACTTCGAATCTGAAAAACTGCAAAACATGAAAGTTGTATATCAGGATGGCTTCTGTATTGTGTCAAAATTACAGCTCAATCGAATGGTTGTATCAAAAGTTATGACAATTCTACGAAGACTGGTCCGGAGAAGGCAGAATACAAGGAGGCACGCCCTAGCACCCAAACACTGTCCAAATCAGTGCCTCTGAGCTAGTTTGAGTGACCCTACATGTGTTAATCTGTTACGCGAATGTTGACTGGTTTTGGGCCCAAAAAATTAACCCTAATGATATATATATGCTAGGGTTTGTGTGAGGATGAGATATTCTGACTTTTGGGGGCTGAAAATATTGGAGAACAACCAAGGAATTGGAAGAAAATTGAAGACACGGATCGAAGAAATCGACACGAAGAAGATTGGATTTGAAGGCTAGAGACGGATTGGAGACTACAACTAAGTTTTCATTCTTTTCTCTTACCTTTACTTCTTGTTTTTCTAAGATGTTGTTTAATTTTAGAATGATGTCTTTCATTTACATTATGAACTAAATTTTTATTAAAATTGCAACGGAATCTATGTCTAGTTAAATTAATCTACTCTCGTTTCTAGTTCTTATTGATCTTAGATGAGTTGTTTGTCATATTTTGTGATTAATATATGATTGTGTGGCCAAAAATTAGTTTGATAACCTAGATGAAATTGGGAGATGAATTATAGGTTTAGATCTAAATATGATGACATGCGTCTAGTTTATTCTTCTTAGGATTGAATAGCTGGGTTTGTGTATAGGATATGAATGTACCTATACACAGTGTGTAACTTTTATGAGAGTTTGAACTTAATGAATCTATTCCAACTTATTTTGCATAGGAATATAGTAATTTAATTGGGATAGATAATTTTATCTAACTATCGAAAGAGGATTAATAAATAAATTTGAGTTCTCAGTTAACGAATTATTTTGATCAATTAACTGGAAAGGAGTTAGACGGATTTATACGAAGCATTAGGGGAAGTTGTAATCTTAACTTCTTTTCTCTAGTAAATTTAACCCTTGATTGTTAAGTTTAGATTTAGTTTTAATTAGTAATTCCATAGCTCAATTTCAATTGTTTAAATAAAATTGAATTGATATAAAGTTAGTACTTGGAATTTATTACTGATAATTCTCCGTGGGAACGATACTCTACTTATAACTTTATTACTTGTTGCTCGTGTATACTTGCACATAAATTGTCAATACCAAATTCGGACAATAGTAGATGATTAGTACTTAAATGTAGCATATTATTATGTCTTTTTAGGACTAATTGTACTGTGATGGAGTTCAAGTAAGGATATTTCAGGTTCTAAAGTGAACAAGGGCTCGAGGGAAACAAAAGTCACACTTGAATGTCGCACCAGCACATTAGGGAACGAAATTGGAGAGGCTTGGAACAAAGCAAGAATGTTCAAATGCAAACTCACGTTCGAACGTCCATTCAAAATATGACAAAATTAGCCTGCTGAGACACAGTGTGTTGCAGCCAAGAAGCAGGACCCTGAGGTACTTGAGTACCACGTTCGAACACCAACTAATGTTTAAACATCCACTTGATTTGATTGAAGACTAGACTAATGAGACACGACGTGTTGCAGAGTACCACGTTCGAACGCCATTCGAACGTGGTCACTGCTTGAGTACCACGTTCGAACGCCATTCAAAGTTCGAACGTCCCTTTGAATCATTTGAAGAACATACTTCTGCATAGAGTGTGGAAACAAACTTCACAGAAGACCACTTGAGTGGAAAAGGTTAGGCTCCATCTGACATTCGAACTCTTATAAAGCAAGACCAGAAGACATGTTCGAACGTCAAACAACTTTTGAGCGCCTGATTAACCCTAATTAAGACATAATTTAATAGGTAAATTGTGTTAGTTGAATAAAGTTAAACTAGTCAAAATAAATCAAATTAGAATTAGTGTGTGTGAATAAAGGATAATGCATTAATTGTTATTCTTTTCAGAATTTTGTGCGTCAAAGCTACAAACTACTGGGGAGCCAATTGCATTGAAGCTACAAACTACTCGGGTGCCAATTATCAAAGCTCAAAACAAAGGGGGATCAAAGAATTCAAGGCCACCTAACAAGATTTTCAAGTCCACCTAACAAGATTCAAAGCCACCTAACAAGATTTTCGAGTCCACCTAACAAGATTCAAGGCCACGTAACAAGACTTTTCAAGTCCACCTAACAAAATTCAAGGCCATCTAACAAGACTTTCACCCTCCCTTGTTGCCTATAAATACCACCCCTTAGGACTTGTAAAGCATTCATCTTTTGGTAGTGGAAAACCCTCCAAAAGTATTATTGCTTTCCTTATTGCTTATAGCTTTCTTTAAGTATTGCTTTCTTTTATTGTATTCTTGCTTCCTTTTAATTTATTGCTTTCTTTTACTTCCATTGCTTGAGCTTCCTTCTTCCCTTAGAGGAGTGAAACTCTTCCACTTTTCTAGAGCTTTACCAAAGCCGTGAAGGGTGGAACGTGATTCACTCATTCTTTGTCGAAGATCGGCTCCTTATGTAAAATGTGTTACCTTGTAACTCCTCTACTTGGAAGGATGAACATCACTCACTTTTCTAGTTTTAACAAAGTCACGAAGAGTGAGTAGTTTCTCATCCAATCTTTAGTAAGAGGTGGTTATCCGGAAGTTAAATTTATGCAATTCGTTTATGCTTAGCTTTAGTCTTTATTTTTTTAATGTCTTCTCATCATATTGTTGTCTTTATTTTAAGCATGAATAGCTAAATCTCTTAGTTGGCAAAACCAATAGAAACCTCCACTTGGGTATACCATTTCAACTCATTCTCCTTCCCTCTTTCAGAGTTCAATGGTTCGGTTTGACTGGGTTGAGGGTGGATAACTTGGTGAGTCTTTGATATTCCGTAGGCCTAGTCACAGTTTATGCTTAGATACTCACCAATCTTACCCCTAGTTTTCCATGAATCAATCGTTCATTCATGCTCTATTGGAGGAGGGTTTTGAGTTGAGACGGTATTCCTATTGGAGTTACCTCTTGGATTTGCCAACATTTGTTTCTCATTTTACTAGCATCAAAACAACTTCACCAAACAACTTTCAACAATCAAAGATTTTACACTTTCTTTCTCCCAAAATCACCTTCCCTCGGTTTACTTCCTTCCCCGTGGAAACGACCTTGGAATACCACCAAGTAAAACACGATCTACGAAAGTCTCCTTGCGCTTGGGGAGCACTTTTGTTCACACATACTCACATTTGAAATCTCATTCATCCACCATTCTGTTGCCCTTTCTTTTGACATCATCCCTAGGAGAGTGACACTCCCCTTTATTCATATACTATACATGCTAAAAGGTGATGTTTATAGGTTAGGAAACAACAAGGAAATTTGTCAAGCATTTTTGGCGCCGTTGCCGAGGAAGGCAAGTGTCAAACCAAGAAGGTGATTTTGGACGACGGAGGTAAGTCCCATGATCTTCATCATGGGCTGAGGTACGTTGTTCCATGTACATAATCTTGTTTGTGTATAACTTTGTTTGTATATATTTTGTTTTATGTGGAGGCGGAACAACCAAAACCGACTTGTTAGACAAAATTTGACCCTACCATGAATATTGACCAAGAACAACCCGAGGATGCGGGTGACAATTTTGACAATATAGGAGCAAATCCAAATGTCCAAAGGGGTGGGGGACCACAAGAACCCCAAATACCCAATCCGAGAATGAATTTTCCCCTCCCGTGAATGAGGGGAATAATTTTCAAATGGATCCTCCAGTGAGGTCAATGAGGGATTTCCTACAACCAACACGAAGCACCACACCATCATGCATCCTCCTTCCGGTCCAAGCTCATCTTTTCATAGTTAAGCCAGGGATGTTGCAACTAATTCCCACGTTCAACGGATTTGAAACTCAGAGCCCCTATTCACACATAAGGGATTTTGAGGAAATGGTTGCAACCTTCCTCCCCAATCATGGGATGGAAGAGATAGCTAGAATGAAATTGTTTCCCTTTTCCTTGAAAGACAAGGCAAAAACGTGGCTTATTTTCTTAAGGCCTCGAACCATCACATCGTGGAGCCAAATGATTTTTGAGTTTTTGAACAAATTTTTTCCGGTGCATAAAACCACTGCCCTAAAAAAGCAAATTCAAAACTTTTAGGAAAAGCCCAATGAGCAATTCTATCAATGTTGAGAGAGGTACAAGGAATTGCTACAATCCCTTCCACATCATGGGTTTGAACCATGGCAATTGGTGAGTTTCTTTTATGAAGGAATCACACAGGGCCATCGATAGTTCATTGACATGATGTGTAATGGGGAGTTTTTGAACAAAGACCCTAATGAGGCCTTAGATTACTTTGATACATTGGCACAAAATGCACAATCATGGGATATTACAGATCCCACCGATGTACCAAGGTCTTCTCCTCAAAAGACTGGCCAAACTCAAGGGGGAGGGATTTATGATTTGAGAGACCGGGAAGACTTGTTTTCAAAAATTGCTAAATTGTCAAGGAAAGTTGAGAGTCTTGAAGTCAATAAGAGACACGAGGTGTCTAATGTGTCACGAACCGAGGAGGGTTGTTCAATTTGTGAATGTATGGAGCATTCCCTATCGGATTGCCCAAACATTCCGACCCTTAAAGAAGCATACCATGAACAAGTCCATGCATTCAACCAAATGAGGCAATCATTTTCTCCCAATTCAAATACTTACAATCCGGGTTGGAGTAATCACCCAAATTTTAGTTGGAGAAATGAAAACCCCATTCCTCATGGTTCAAGTGCATATGCATCTCCCATGCCTCCCAAGCAAAACCAATACTATGGCCAAGGGCAAGCATCTAGCTCTCAATACCCCCGGACCAATCCACAAGGGTATTTGTCAAACCCACCACCATAGAATTTTTCACCAAATCCACCTCCACAAAGTTTTTCTCAAGGACTGTCCAATCCATCCACATACCAACCTCCTCACAAAAGGAATTTGGAGGATATGGTCCATTCCTTCATTCAAAGCCAAACCGCCATCAATAACCAAAATGCCACAGCCATCAATGATGTAAGAGCCCAACTCACAAAGTTGACAAACTCCATAGGGGCATCTCAACAAAAAAGGGGAAGTTCCCCGCTCAACCACAAGAGAACCCTAGGGGTCAACACCTTGTTGAGTCATCGGAACCTTCGAAAGAGAGTTGTGAGCAACTCAAAGCTGTCACCACCCTCCGCAGTGGCAAAGAAATTGACAAAACCATTTTGCCAACGGTCTCACCCAAGACCACATTGCCAAAAGAAAAAGATCTCTTGGGTGACGCCGACAAGAGTGAGGTGCGTGAAGAGAAAGAAAGAGAGGTTGTTGAGAAAGGAAAATTAATTGATGATTGTGTGTTTATTCCTCCCATGCCTGCCCCTTTCCCAAGTCGTTTGAAGCCACCTGTCAAGGTGGCTAATTATGCTGATATTTTGGAAATGTTTAAGCAGGTGAAGATTAACATTCCACTCCTCGACGCCATCAAGCAAATTCCATCATGTGCTAAGATTTTGAAGGACTTATGCACGGTGAAGAGAAAACTGAATGTCCACAAGAAAGCATTCCTCACCGAGCAAGTGAGCTCAATTTTGAGGACTAACACTCCTCCCAAATTCAAAGACCCCGGTTGTCCAACCATAGCCATCACCATTGGAAATTATCGAGTGGAGCAAGCACTCCTCGATTTGGGGACAAGTGTGAATCTTCTTCCCTACTCGGTGTACCAACAGCTGCAGCTTGAGGAGTTGAAGCCCACCTCAATCACACTTCAATTGGCGGATCGTAGTATCCGTACACCAAGGGGAGTAGTTGAGGATGTCTTAGTTCAAATTGATAAATTTTACTTCCCTGTCGATTTCATTGTGCTTGATACACATCCTGTTGCAAACCTTAGCTCCCAAATTCCCTTAATACTTGGAAGACCCTTCCTTGCTACATCTAATGCCGTGATAAATTACAGGAACGGTCTAATGAAGTTGGCATTTGGGAATATGACAATGGAGCACAATGTATTCAACTTGGCAAAGCAACCGGGTGATGATGAGGAAGTAAGTGAGGTCAATAGAATCGACACTTTGGTTGAGGAGCACTTGGAGCTGGAGGGGATATTGAAATTTAAGGAAGAAGGAATTGTGGATCTTGAGAATTATGATGAGCAAGAGGAGGTAGAAGATTTGAAAGGGATGGAAAGGTGGATCCCTACATTCGAAGAGTTACCCCATCGAGAAAAAAAAATTTTCCGTCGGATGAACAAAAGCCCAACTTGGAGTTGAAGCCCTTGCCCACCCCTTGCCCATTTGAAGTACGCCTATCTTGGGGAAGGTGAAACATTTCGGTGGTCATTAGCTCTACATTAAACATGGAACAAGAAAAAGAACTCTTGGAGGTGTTGAGAAAACATAAAGGAGCAATTGGGTGGACCATTGCGGATATCAAGGGGATAAGCCCTCTCATTTGCACCGCATATATCTTGAGGAGGATTCCAAACCTTCCCGACAACCACAAAGGCGGTTGAATCCCATCATGAAGGAGGTGGTTCTGAAGGGATCATTTTCTGCCGATAGTTGATGTGGGGATCATTTTTCCAATGGTTGAGAATGAGCTTATTCCTACAAGAGTAATCACCGGATGGAGGGTGTGCATTGATTACCGAAAGTTGAACGCTTGCACAAGGAAAGACCACTTTCCATTGCCATTCCTCGATCAAGTTCTAGAACGAGTAGCGGGGCATCTATTCTACTATTTTTTAGATGGATACTCCGGCTACAATCAGATTGAGATTGCTTTGGAGGATCAAGAGAAGACCACTTTCACATGCCCCTATGGTACCTTTGCCTACCGCCGCATGCCATTTGGACTGTGCAATGCTCCGGGGACTTTCAACGCTGTATGATGGGAATTTTCAGTGACATGGTGGAAAAGATAGTGGAGGTCTTTATGGATGACTTTTCGGTGTTTGGGGATTCATTCGAGGGATGTTTGGCAAACTTGGAGAAAGTTCTAACAAGATGTGAGGAGAAGAATCTAGTCTTGAATTGGGAAAAGTGTCACTTTATGGTGACAGAAGGAATTGTGCTTGGCCATATAGTTTCGGCAAGGGGTATTGAAGTCGATAAATCCAAGGTGGAGGCCATCTCCAACCTCCCTACGCCAAGAGCCATCAAAGGCATCCGGTCATTTTTGGGCCATGCAGGTTTTTATCGTCGATTCATAAAGAATTTCAGTGCATTGGCCCGACCCTTGACCAACCTGCTGTCTAAGGAGGTCCCATTTGAGTGGTCGGATGATTGTGAGGCATCCTTTAAAAAACTTAAAAGCATGCTAGTCACACCTCCGATCATGCGACCACCCAATTGGGATCTACCTTTTGAGCTCATGTGCGACGCAAGTGATTACGCGGTCGGCGCAGTGCTCGGTCAAAGGGAGGAAAATAGACCATATGTGATACACTATGCTAGCAAAACACTTAATGAGGCTCAGATGAATTACACTACCACCGAAAAAGAATTGCTAGCAGTAGTGTTTGCCTTAGATAAATTTCGTGCTTACATCATTGGTTCGCCTATTGTTGTCTTTACTGATCACTCTGCTTTAAAGTATTTGTTGTCTAAGCAAGATGCAAAACCGAGACTCATTAGGTGGATACTCCTCCTACAAGAATTCGACTTGACGATCAAGGACAAGAAAGGAGTTGAGAACGTGGTGGCGGATCATTTATCCCGGCTTGTGGTGCAAGAGGCCGATGAGCACATTCCTATCCCTGACTTTTTTCCTGATGAGCATTTGCTGTCAATTCACTCTGTATGTCCTTGGTATGCTGATATATGTAACTATCTTGCAACAGGACAGACACCACCGCAATGGAGCCCAGAAGATCGAAGACGATTTATGGCAGATGTGAAGTACTTCTACTTCGACAACCCGTATTTGTTCAAGTATTGCCCCGACCAAATCATGAGGAGATGCGTACCTGAAAATGAACAGCGGGATGTCCTTGCATTTTGCCATTCACAAGCTTGCGGTGGACATTTCTCAGCGAAAAAGACTTCGGCCAAAATTCTTCAATCAGGTTTTTACTGGCCCTCTCTTATCAAAGATTGTGTTTCATTTTGTAAGGGATGCGACAAATGCCAACGGTTGGGTAGTGTGACCCAAAGAAACATGATGCCCCTTTCACCAATACTTGTCATAGAAATATTCGACTGTTGGGGCATCGACTTCATGGGTCCTTTCCCTATGTCATTTGGTTATTTGTACATCCTCCTGGCAGTGGACTATGTGTCCAAATGGGTGGAGGCTATCCCGACCAAGACTAATGACCACCGGGTCGTAGTCAAGTTTCTCAAGGAGAACATCTTTTCAAGGTTTGGGATGCCTCGTTCAATAATAAGTGATGGTGGATCACATTTCTGTAATAGGCCATTTGCATCTCTAATGTTCAAATATGGCGTCACTCACAAAGTATCCACTGCCTATCACCCACAAACAAATGGCCAAGCCGAGCTAGCCAATAGGGAGATCAAGAACATTCTAGAAAAAATGGTTAACCCAAACAGGAAGGATTGGTCCGATAGATTGACCGATGCCCTCTGGGCATACCGCACTGCCTTTAAAACTATTTTGGGCATGTCTCCCTACCGGCTTGTCTATGGAAAGGCTTGCCACCTGCCAGTCGAAATGGAACACAAGGCCTATTGGGCCATTAAGACTTTAAATTTTAATTTGAGAATGGCCGGTGATCATAGGAAGTTAGAGCTGAATGAGTTGGAAGAGATTCGACGAGATGCGTATGAGAGCTCCAAAATCTCAAAAGAAAGGGCCAAAATCTTTCATGATAACTCCATTGTGAGGAAATCATTTGAGCCCGGGCAAAAAGTACTCTTATACAATTCTCGCCTCTCCATTTTCCAAGGCAAACTCCGATCCCGTTGGGATGGCCCCTATCTTGTCAAGGTGGCCTACCCCAACGGAGCTGTGGATGTTCAAAACCCCGAAAATGGCCAGACATTCAAGGTCAATGGCCAAAGACTTAAGCCATTTTTTGGGGGCTTTGAAGAACAAGTGGTGGAGGAGAATTTGATGGATCCGGTATACCCGGAAGTTGTGAAGGAATAATTAGTTTTTCTTTTTCTGCTTTTTAATGTACAGGTTTTTATTTACTTACTTTATTTTTTTTATTCCATGTTAATTATGTTCTTTTGTCGTATAGTTTTGTTTTTCTTAGTCGCAGATATTGGTGTTTTTGTCAAAGCTCAAGTGCGAGGTGTTCTCTAACCCTTCTTATCTTTTTACTGTCCATCATTGAATATCATATTTGTTTTAGAACACTGCATGAATCAAGTTGGGGGGGGGGGTTTGCACTATTTGCATATTACACCAATGTTTGTGGGAATATTCCACGCGAATATTCGCGTCTGCCGACACTAAAAAAAAAAAAAGGTGGGAATATTCCGCACGGATATGCGGCTGCCGACACTCAAAAAAAAAAAAAATAAAAAATAAAAGGGATGCCTTTATAAGGCTTTCAAATTTTTTTTTTCCATCCACCGGTGATTGGTCTCCCCTTCTTCTTCCTTTCTCTTTTCTTCTTCTTCTTCTTCTTCGTCGTTCTCTCTGTTCTCTGTAAAAACAAACCACCCATGCAAATCCATGACCATATACGCCGACGACCCAGTCCTTTGTTTAATAATTTGCCTTATATGTTTGTATTTGTTCATGGGTGCTCTTTTTCTGCTCACACTTAGGGTGAGGGGTTTCCAGCCTAACCCAAATCTCCCTCGAGTGGGTTAATTGTTGTGTTTTGTTTGTTGGTTTCGGCAGCTAAACAGATCTTTACACCCACCACTTTTTCCTCTTTCTTCGTCTTCTTCTTCTTCTTATTTCTATTGTGCTATTCTCTATAACACGACCCAACTCCCAAAATCCCATGACCATATTCCCCGAAGACCCAGTCGTTTGTCTCATGCTCGGCATTTGTTTACTCTATTTGTACATGACTCTTCTTCTTCTGTCTGCATTTAAAATCAAGGGTTTTCGTCCTAGCGAAAACCCAGATCTGCGTAGAGAAGATTAATTTGTGTATTTTCTTTGTAGGTTTCGACAGTTGAACAGATCTCTACCCTACAACTTGATCTCCAAACTCTACACACTGGTAAATTCGAAACATTGGGGACAATGTTCGGTTTAGGTTGGGGGGTGTGATCTACGATTCCAGTTTGTTATAGTTTCGTATTTAAAAAAAAAAAAGAGATTGTTCTGGATTGCGTATTTTTACAGCATTTTTGCTTATATTTCATGATCACATCAAATGCAGCGTCAATCGTCTTTGTGACTGGCAGACGTTAAAGAACCAGATAGTGAGTCTTAAAGCATAGAAAGCATGGATGTTAAAATTTTTTGGTTTAGTTTGGGAGTCTTGCGCACATTTCCATCTGATGTGCATGCTGTGATCATGAGAAAAGCAAGAGTAGTCAGAAAAATTGAAATCCGAGAAGCACAAGCAAAACCATTGTGTGGCAGAAGTACTTTTGCTAAACGTCGTCGTGCCAAACGGCTGGGTGCTTGTAAACAATGTGGCAGGTGTTTTCACATGAAAAAATACAATCAGTGTTCTGAACCAATTTCGGGTCGTGCAACCGATCGATTAAACTGGATAGTGTATGGGCAGAGTAAGGATTTTCTGAGACGCCATCTTATACCAGTCCGGGACTTACATGTTATGTGCGACAAGAAGTGGGAAGGGTCACTAATAATGACATAGACACAAGCGACGACTCGGATTAAATTTTAACTAATAATGACAAAGCTGTGGAAAAATGTGTTTTGGGGATGAAGGTTAATGGTCCGAATTTTTTTTTTTTTTGTAAATATTTGTTTATGTACAAAGTCTTTTTGTTGAAATAAAGATGTGGGTCGAGTAAGGATTGTCCTAAAATGCCAACTTGTAGCGTGGGTAGGGACCTATCCTGAGACACCATAGTTTTCCAAGTTCAATATGTGCATTTAGTCTTTTTGTAAATTTTCATAGATAAATGTGTATGTAAATAGTTTTGATTTTTATTCGAGTGAAAAAAAAAACCGCATTTCCTTGAAAAATGGTATTTTCTCTATGCTTAAATGTCAAATGTACATTGGTATTTGTTAATCTTAAGGTACAGAATGACCAGACTCGAAAATAGAATTATAATATAACTGACATTCTTTGGAAACCTGACATAACCAGTGGAGATAACGAAGAATACCATGGTAAGTTTTGAGCCTTACGATGCTTTCTGAGAGACAATCAACATTTACTCAAGTAAGCTCTTTCACTTTCAATTGTTGAATAATCTCATTAAACTTGCTTTGATTAAATGCAACTAAAGTAATCTATTGACATATCCTACAGGGAACCTTTGCATGCGACACAGGCACATACTTGAGAAAGGATTTTAGGCCATCTTTGAGTTGATTTTGAACCTTAGCCATTGCTTCTACAAAATTATATCCCTAGTTAGCCATGTTTGAGCCTTCAATGAATGATGATTTTTTTTTCTCGAAAAACCCATATGATAACCGAGCCACAAAAAAAATACACTTAACATACCTTGCTATCCAATTTTTTCTTGCACCCTCTTATAAATCGGTATGACATAGAAAGGCAAGAAAAACAGAAAAGAAGATGGTGGCTACTGTTCAATGAAGAATCAAAAAAAAAAATGAAAGAAAGAAATACCATTTCTAGGCAAAAGACTGAAAAGCAAGAAAGAGGTGTGCTACATTAAAAAAGGGGATAGCTTTTGAATACCATTGACGTCATTTCATTAGCCACTAACCTCTGGCCACATTACAACCTATAGAAAGTCCTAATTGATCTCAAGTCTAATGCATGTGTGTTGTCGACCGAAAACTGGGGTATGTTAAATAGTATTTCTTTAATTGCATTGATATTCTTCCATGAGATTATGCCAAGAACATGATTAGCCTACTTTCTTAAGACTTTCACTCCCTTTCTAACTGTGCATGTGATTCTTCGATTGACCATCCTCTGATCACATGCCCTTTGAGAGACAAGTCACTATAATCGGAGTGAATTTTTTTGCTGAGAGCATTCTAAGAGAGATTTGAGAAATCAAAGCTATCCATGGAAGGTGATAAAGTAGAATGTTTGTTATATAACAATTCTTGCTACTAGAATGATCATTCCTACTACACAAGGAATTCCAAATACCAATGTAACAAGTGTTTATTTTTGTATAGAGTACGTACCAATGACAGAGAAGTGTTCGGGAAACAATTCAAAATTAAGAGATGTGTGCCTCAATGATTCTGTTGCTAACTCATTTTGACAAGAAATCTTACATATACACATCTTTTAATTGGAGTTTGTAGGTAGTTTCACTGGAAACCTTCACGAGACAAAACTCGTCCACTAGGATCACCTAGGGGTTTAACGGCTTATTGCATATGCTAAATGCAATCGTGTTATCTACGAAAGTGATTTTATTTTGTTATGTTGTTTATTACTAGGGACTAGTAATATTTAGGTTGGGGGTGTGATTAACCCTAATTAAGGCATAATTTAATAGGTAAATTGTGTTAGTTGAATAAAGTTAAACTAGTCAAAATAAATCAAATTAGAATTAGTGTGTGAATAAAGGATAATGCATTAATTGTTGTTCTTTTCAGGATTTTGTGCGTCAAAGCTACAAACTACTGGGGAGCCAATTGCATTAAAGCTACAAACTACTCGGGTGCCAATTATCAAAGCTCAAAACAAAGGGGGATCAAAGAATTCAAGGCCACCTAACAAGATTTTCAAGTCCACCTAACAAGATTTTCAAGTCCACCTAACAAGATTCAAAATCACCTAACAAGATTTTCAAGTCCACCTAACAAGATTCAAAACCACCTAACAAGACTTCTCAAGTCCACCTAACAAGATTCAAGGCCATCTAACAAGACTTTCACCCTCCCTTGTTGCCTATAAATACCACCCCTTAGGACTTGTAAAGCATTCATCTTTTGGTAGTAGAAAACCCTCCAAAAGTATTATTGCTTTCCTTATTGCTTATAGCTTTCTTTAAGTATTGCTTTCTTTTATTGTATTCTTGCTTCCTTTTAATTTATTGCTTTATTTTATTGTGTTATTGCTTTCTTTTACTTCCATTGCTTGAGCTTCCTTCTTCCCTTAGAGGAGTGAAACTCTTCCACTTTTCTAGAGCTTTACCAAAGCCATGAAGGGTGGAACGTGATTCACTCATTCTTTGTCGAAGATCGGCTCCTTGTGTAAAATGTGTTACCTTGTAACTCCTCTACTTGGAGGGATGAACATCACTCACTTTTCTAGTTTTAACAAAGTCATGAAGAGTGAGTAGTTTCTCATCTAATCTTTAGTAAGAGGTGGTTATCCGGAAGTTAAATTTATGCAATTCGTTTATGCTTAGCTTTAGTCTTTATTTTTTTAATGTCTTCTCATCATATTGTTGTCTTTATTTTAAGCATGAATAGCTAAATCTCTTAGTTGGCAAAACCAAGAGGAACCTCCACTTGGGTATACCATTTGAACTCATTCTCCTCCCCTCTTTCAGAGTTTAATGGTTCGGTTTGACTGGGTTGAGGGTGGATAACTTGGTGAGTCTTTGATGTTCCGTAGGCCTAGTCACGGTTTATGCTTAGATACTCACCAATCTTACCCCTAGTTTTCCATGAATCAATCGTTCATTCATGCTCTGTTGGAGGAGGGTTTTGAGTTGAGACGGTATTCCTATTGGAGTGACCTCTTGAATTTGCCAACATTTATTTCTCATTTTACTAGCATCAAAACAACTTCACCAAACAACTTCCAACAATCAAAGATTTTACACTTTCTTTATCCCAAAATCACCTTCCCCTCGGTTTACTTCCTTCCCCGTGGAAACAACCTTGGAATACCACCAAGTAAAACACGATCTGCGAAAGTCTCCTTGCACTTGGGGAGCACTTTTGTTCACACATAGTCACATTTGAAATCTCATTCATGCACCATTCCGTTGCCCTTTCTTTTGACATCATCCCTAGGAGAGTGACACTCCCCTTTTTTCATATACTATACATGCTAAAAGGTGATATTTATAGGTTAGGAAACAACAAGGAAATTTGTCAAGCAACGCCCCTAAAGCAAAACAGAGGATAATGTTTGAACGTCCTCCACAGACTGCCTGCAGAGTAATTGGTTTTCATGGGCAACATACGTTATTCACTCATCCTCTCTTGTCTTCCCCCCTCCCTTTTCTTGCCTATAAATACTCCAATGTTGGGAGCTTGAAGAGGCAATTTTTCTCTTGTGGAGTGGGAATCCTTTTATCTTGTAAAGTAGAGTAAAGAGCTAGTTCTTGTACATTTCTTGTTTATGTTTTCATTTTGCATTTGTATCAACCATGATGGAGGCTTAGACTCCCTTTATAGTTGAAGTCTTTTATTTACTTGTGCTAAGTCATTACATTCATTTTGTGACAACCATGATGGAGGCTTAGACTCCCCTTGTTGTTGTACTTGCTTTTATTTACAAATATCAAGAGAGATAGTTCATCTTTTGGTTGTGGTGGAAACCCTCCAAAAGTAACTAGCTTTCTTCTACTTTCATTTGTTAGCTTCCTTTACTTCCATTGCTTGAGCATCTTCTCTTAGGGGAGTGAAACTCTTCCACTTTTCTAGCGCTTTACCAAAGCCGTGAAGGGTGGAACGTGATTCACTCATTCTTTATTGAAGACCGGCTCCGTGGATAGTATATTTTCCATTGTAACTCCTCTACTTGGAGGGATGAGTATAACTCACTTTTCTAGCTTTACCAAAGCCATGAAGAGTGAGTAGTTCCTCATTTACTCTTTAGTAAGAGGTGATGAATATGTATTGATTGTCCAGAAGTTATACTTGTGCATTTCCTTGATGCTTTAATGCTTTATCTACTTGTTTATTGAATGACTGAATGCATCTAGTAAAACTTAGGTACTTTGTATAACCATGTGTTCTTTCTATGACACGGATAACTCTTGCATAGAAATACCCGTTTGTTTAAGGCAGGCACCTTGGCTAGATCTTCATAACAACCTTTCAATCTTCACCATTATTGTGGTTTATTAAAGAATGGAACATTAATGCCATAGTTGGATGCCTTGTAGAAACACTTGCTTGTTTGTAAACGGGTTGAGTCTCGGCACAGGCAATTCTTTTAAAATTCTAGAAAGGCATCGGAACCGTGTGCTTATTTCAAACCATCCATCTTTATCTTTCGATTAATTTGCTATTGACACATGAGTTAATTGAGTTATAAAGCACAAGTATAATAAACTGGATGATTAACTACATGTTCTGATTCTCGAACTAAAGGGTAGTTGCAAATTTTGATAATTTATCTTATATTTTGTCTAGAAAAACCTCTTGGAAAGAATCTTATATTCTATCCAGGAAATCCCTCAACTTTAAAACTCTCAAGAAACTCCAGTTACTTGGTCTCTATCACTGCTTACTTAAAAACACTAATCATAGCTCTCTGTGGATTCGACTCTGGACTTAATCGGATTATTACTACAGCTTGACCGCCTGCACTTGGGTGTACACATTTTGGATCAAGTCAATAGACAGTACAGAAACTTCATTTTTTTTCATTTCTAAAGCTTCAAGCTTTTGGGACAAGTAGTCATTTTGGCCATTAGGTCATGATCTTCTGTTAATAGATAATTCCCTCCTTGGGATGTAGATGGCTTGGTCTCAACAATATTTGCAGAGGCTAACTCCAACATTTGGGAACTATAAAAAATGGTATCAAAGAACTCAAATGCCTCCTTGGGACTCTTACTTATAAATTCTCCTTGGGCTATCATTTCAACAAAGTAATACAGTGTCGATGAGAGGGCATCATAGAAACAACCTACTAGAGTCCAACTCTGAAATGCATGATGTGCTCAAGCCTAGAGAAGATCCTTAAATGTCTCCCAACTTTGATAAATTTTTTCTCCTTCTTTTATAGAAAAATTCATGATTTAATGTCTCAATGTATTAGTGTGATGCATAGAAAAAAAATTTCTAAAAAATTCAGTTTGTAAAATTTGCCAAATTGGAATAGATTGGGCTTTTAAAGAATTTAGCCAATGTTTAGCTTTGTCCTTCAAAGAGAATGGAAAAAGTTTCAACCGGGCCATTTCAAAATTATCTTGCAAAGTACTGCATACTTCTTCAAACTCTTTAACATGCAAGTACGGGTTTTCAGACTTGAGACCATGAAATTGTGGTAACAAATGTATTGTCTCTGCCTTGATGTTAATTATGGAGCATTTGTGGAAAAAGCAAAACATGACGGGACACTAGTGCATGCAGGATGCAAATATTCTCTTAATGGTTGGACATTCTAAACTACCTCTTGTTTTCGTTGATTATTGTGAGCCTTGCTTAACTTAAATTATGCTTGTGATGAAGATGAAGATGATGGAGATGAAGGATTAGATGGATTTACAGACCCTACTGATGACTTAACAAACATAAACAATGAAGCTGCAAAAAACAGTGAATATACATATAATACAAACTAAAAAACTTCCCTGATTGTTTTGAAATTACTGTAACTCCCCGGCAATGGCACCAAAAAGCTTGATCTGACCTGAATAGTTTCGTACACCCAAGTATAAGTGGTTAAATTGCAATATAATTCTTGGTTTAAGTCCAAGGTTGAACCATAGGGAGCTAAATATTAGAATTCAAAATATAAATGGTGAAGTTGTTATCGATACAAAATGTAATAAAATAGCTTGTGGTGTGAGCTTAGAATAATAAAAACAAACACTTAATTAAATGGTGCAAATACAATAATTAAAGGTAACCATCAGTTCGGGGATTCCATATGCATTATATTGTTTAAGTTATTGGAAATGTCACCTTACAACAAATTAACTCCCATTTTACTGAAAAGCCAACCTGTAGGTTTGATGTATATTAAACCATAACACTACAACTGTTTAGGTTTGGCGGTAGGTCTCTCTACCATGCATCAGTTAAATAACTTTAGTAAACTAGAAGACAAACCATTCAGGAGGAATACTTTAGTTATTCAACTGGCAGAGGTTGATGATTCACTGATGATGAGATTCCAATTTATGCATTGAGTCCAAAGCATTGGCTATGCCAAGACTTAACCCGTCTATAACCAATCTATTGAATGTTACATAAAGCCAAATCATGTACATCACTGTATCATGCATGAAATACATAATTTGTAGAGATAGTATGGTATATAGCATTAAGTACCCCTCAGTATTCATAACCATGAGCATATTATAAATGTAAGCATCAATCAATAAAGAGGTATATAACATTATAGCATAGATAAAACATCGGCATTTTCATAACTTAAACAATATCGTACATGTGTTCACCCTTCATCAAAGGGTATAAGCGAACTACTCACGCCTCATTGGTATAGACGAGCAAAATATTTGATATAGTTCCATCACAAACAAAACAACATACAAAATAATCCTTCCCTAAGGAATAGTTGAAATACTACCACCCTAATCACTGGTTAGGGCACAAAAGTGGGAGAGGTTCAACTCTCCAAGTAAAAAGGAATAAACATAAATGTAGAAGTAAAAGAAAAGCTAGCTGAAATGTGGTTCAACAGGGCTTCACTCTACTGTTTATCTCTCTCTCATTGTCTTAACTGTCTCTGACTCTCTCTAGACTTCCCTGACCTTCCCCCCACTCTCTGGCGAAGAATTTGACCGACCTCTTGAAATGGAAGCTAAGCTTCCTATTTATAGAAGCTAGGAAGGGGCTTGAGGGGCAAAAATCATCCTAGCCAATCAGGGCATTTTGCATCATCAGCTGACCAATGGGATGAAAGGAAGGAGTTCAGGCACTTTAGCCACCGGTCGGACACCATCTCTATCGTCTGGACGGTGCTATTTCTCTGGTTTTCTCGTTTTCTTGATTCATGTTGTAATGTAATATTAGCACTTACCTCCCCTTGCAGATTAAGCTTGCACACTTTTATCCTCCTTACTTTCCGTAAGTCTGCATAAAACAGTGTAAAATGTCAAGTTTTACACAATAACCCGAATTTATGCACTAACCCTAATTTCACATAACTTGATTGTTTTAACTCATTTCACCAACATATTTATCTTAACAACCTAATTCATTAATGCACTATTTAGGGTCAATCAGGATCCCAAGTTTACAGCTCACTTTTGGGAGAGCTTTTAGTGAGCTATTGGGACACAATTGATGATGAGTATAACTTTTCATCCCCAGACGGATGGTCAATCAGAAGGGACTATCCAAATTTTAAAGGACATGCTTTGGGCATGCGTCCTTCACCTAACGGTTAATTGGGAGGAACATTTACCCTTAGTAGAATTTGCCTACAATAATAGTTATCAAGTGAGCATATAGATGACACCCTATGATGCACTTTATGAAAGGCCATGTCATTCTCCAGTATGTTGGATGAAGCTTGGAAAGAAACCTTCCACAGGTCTGGACTTAATCAGGGACACCTCATAGAAAGTGGACATGATATAGAAGCGTCTTCTTATGGCACAAAGCCGGCGTAAGAGCTATACCACTAGGCAGTGGAGACCTCTAAAGTTTGAGGTTTGAGATCACGTCTGCTTGAAGCTCATGCCTAGGAGGGGAGTGGTCAGGTTCAAAAAGCGGGGAAAATTATCGTTGTGGTATATCGAGCCCTTCGAGCTATTCAAGAGGGTTGGTGCAATTGCTTATCGGTTAGCACTACCACGAAATCTATCAAGTGTTCACATGGTATTCATGTCTCTATGATATAGAAGTACACTTTAGATCCTACAAATGTGGTGGATTGGGGTGAGCTGGTTCTTGATGCATAAGGGACCTTCAAGGAAAGAAAGACCGGTGCGTATCATGGATAGCCGAGATCAAGTTTTGTGTGCAAAGACTGTGAGGCTGGTGAAGATGCTCTGGTAGCATCGCGATATAGATGAAGCAACGTGGAAGTGTGAGGACACTATCCATAGTACCTATCCATTCATGTTTGAGGATGGAGGTACATTCCTTATTGTCATAGAGTTGCTTATGACTTGTTACATTACATTTTGCTATATGTGCACGTGTGTGTAATTTTGGGGATGAAATTCGTTTTGAGAGGGGAAGAATGTAAAACCAAGGAAAATTTAAAATTAATTAAAAAGGAAAAAAGGTAATTAAACTGTTTAAGCATTGGTTAAAAATCTAAAATTTTATATAACTCAGATGACGAAATGAAACTCACCATTCGATTCCAATCACGAAATCTAGTTACTCAGTCAATTTTCATTGAATTATGGGACAGTTGAATTTTTAATGTGTTATGATGCGATCAAGTGTCGTGCGACTAAAATAAATGCAATTAGATTTTATTCATGGAACCTGAGAAATAATTTAATGTTTGTTCAATAAAAATACTGTAAGACCCTGTACTAAAATTAAATAAGAATATTAATATCTTAAGATTTTTTCAAATATGAATAAAATGAGGATAAAAACTTAGAATCATTGTTGAAATATTAATCATGAAGTTTGAGTTTCGAACGGATTGACTTTTGGGTCAAACTTAATTTTTTATTTTTTTTTATTTTATCAAAATAACATTACCATTGAATTCGGGAGGTCGAAAAACATTGGGAGAGGTAATATGGGATGTATTAGAAGTTAGGAAGTACTTTAGAAGTAAAACCAAATTGGAGTGAAATTGGGTAAAAAGGGGTGATAGATACTGCTTAGTATTTTGATCATAACTTTATATTTTGAAGTCCAATTGATCTTAAATGTTGACAGGAAATAGTAGACATCTAGGGCTACAAAAGTGTATTTCATGAATAATTTCCAATTCGACCTCTAAATGGGTCAAAACTGACCTGGAAGTCGCACCAAAAATCTGTGAACAGTACGAAGGAAACCCGATTTTTTCTGAACAGAAAATATCGGGTTTTGCTCGATTTTCTTGCCCTATAAAAACCTAATGTCGTCCCTTTAGCATTCATTTCACCCCACCAAACCCTAGGAACCATTTTAGAGGAAGAGAGGAAGATAGAAATACCAATCAAGAGGGATTTATACCTTGTAGAAATCAAAACTTCAAATTCTTCAAGAATACATTCTCCTCCCATTTTCTTCCATTATTGCTACCCTCTCACCCAAATCTTTTGAAACCCTAGGAGGAGAAGATTAAGAGGAAAAGAAAGGAGAGCAAGAAGGTCTTGAAGCTTGGGTCTTAGCTTGGAATCTTGATTTAAGGTAGGGGATTTTCTCTCAATCTCTCACATTGAGGCTAGATATATATCTATAGATATATATATGTATATAGATATATGTTTCTTCACTCTCCTTCTCATATATATAATATTAAATACATGATTCTTGTTCTATTTGTAATAAATGCCATGTTTTGAACAATATGAAGGGTGGGTAACCACCAAAGCTCTATTGTTTTTTTTTTTTTATCTTCAAAGCCCTAGTTTTCAAGAAAAGGGGATTTTCTCATAATTTCTTCTTTGTCTTTGATTTTAAAACTTTAGTGTTGAATATTGTATAAAAAAATGATATAGATTACGATCTCTTGCATATTTTCTTGGATTATTCGATTATATGACAAATGTGAAAACAACATTGGGGATTTTACTATATTTGGGAAATTGTTGTGAATTGTGAATATTCTTGATTTCCTCATTGTATGGTTGTTGTGATGGACTTGGATTACCTTCGAGAGATACCGTAGAGTGTTAGAGGTTAGTCTATCCCAATGGGGGGTGAGATGGTTGCCTAATGCTCGTAGTGGATCGTTGTTGTGCTCATGATCACTATTATTCACATATACACCGAGGAAAAGGGTTAGTATACTAGACACCTTGGGAGGATTTCGTCAATGCCGTAGGAGACGGTACACGCCCTTCCTAAAGAGATTTGTGATTGTTGGTTGGAATTGGTGGACTAGGCATGATCGTTAGGTAGATTCACGAGAAGCAATCAACATACATGGTACGGGGATGAACCAAAAATACATGGAATCGGGAGTTGGGTCGTTCTTGCCGATGCATTGGTATGGGACAATGCTTAGGGAGAAGCCCTTCTTAAATAACTTAAATTAGAATTTTGTTTATCGATGCTAAACTCACTTTATTCTTTTAACTAATTATTGCTATTGTTTAAACTTGAAATCTCTTTTAAAATGTCACTGTTTTCATTCCAAACATATATATATGTTAGTTGTGAAATGAGACCGACCGTTTGCTATGTTTTTCAAACCTTGTTTGAGTTGAAAGGATTTTGCTACAGAGCTTCGTGCTCACCCCCCTACAAATAAAATTTTTCAGATTTCACACTTGAGGAGGAGTTAGGAGCCGAGGAGCCCACCCATTGGAAGACTCCACTTGACGGGGATGTGGATCCCGAGGTGGACGCTTAGAGCGACACTTTTATTTTGTTCTAGACTAGATTATGCTTAGAATATCCTTTTGAACTCTAGTTCATTTCTGTTATTTCCGCTGCGTTATATTATTACATTTTGGAGATGTAAAGGCCAAGATTAGACCTATTAATTTGGGATGATAGTGTGGATATGACATATGATGAATGCAAATTTATTTTATGATGGAAAAATGGACCCGGTGTGGTCAATAGTTATGCATATGTGGACCCGGTGTGGTCAATTGCAATATAATTGTACAGGTTGTGTTTTGGGTAGAGCTCCCCGTACAAAGGAGACTCTGCCCAAATTTTGTTAAAATATGAATGGTTGATGAATGAAACTTTCGTCGTGATGAATTTTACTTAATGCTCTCATACGGTAAATGGTTTTTAGAATGTAATGTCACCCACGGGGGTTTTTGGGGCGTTACAAATATACTAAACATAACATGGGGCTAGATTTAATTGATTTGGCATAAAAATTAGACCAATTAAGGACATGTGGCGCATTGTAAGCGAAGAAAAATAAGAGTATTTAAAAGGGTAAAATTTAATTTTTTGCCCATTCTTTAGCTTGAATTTTCAATAGGGAGAGAGAGAGAAAATGGGGAAGTTCTTCAAGCCTTCTTCATCTTCTTCCTTAAATTTGTGAAGATCCAAAAGTTGGATCGCCTCGGGTCAAGAGTTAAAGTTGCTCTACACAATGCGAGCTACACAACCATACCAAAGATCGTGATTTTCTCCAAAATCTCAAAGATGGGAATTTAGGGCTAAAGCTTGGAAGGCTTGATTAGGGGTTCTTGGGACTTCTACTACGTGGGCTTATGCTTCAAGAGGTTTCCTTCTAACTAGGTTTTTTTTCATCCTAGGGTTGTGATAGGAGACATCCTATTGAGCATGGCTCACCCTTTATGAGAATATATTTCAAGTGTTGGACAAGCTCTAGTTGATGGCCCTCACTTGGGCCCGTATTGATGACATAGCCAGTTTATGGCTCTAGATTTTGGAATTGAAGACCCTTGTATAAATATTATCTTTTGGCCTTATACCTTTTGTATTACAAAACTTGTATGTTGATAAAGGCTTGTAAGGGTACTTTGTATTTGGACATTTAAACTTATTATGAATGGATATGGTATGAGTTCGTAGGGTTAAATGTTAAAATCTGGGAAATTTGGAAAATCTATGCCTTAGGTACCGGTACTTCAATGGTACCTAGCTTCTAGTGGACCTAAATACCGATACTTATGCTCACGGGTACAGGAATCCCATTGACAATGGCCCCAAGTACTGGTACCTAACTTCCAGAGGGCTCAGGTACCGGTACTCTGTATTAGAGGTACTAGTACCTTTTCTTGAATTTGATTTTTGAACTTTAATACTTCCGAGCCTTCATATCTTGAGTTCTTGTCTTCCGAAGATATGAATGGTTAAACTTTAAGTCCTAGACTTTGGGATGTGGACCTTGAAAGGGTTATATGATTGATTTATCCATAAGTTGTGTATTAGGTAGAGCTACCATATAAAGGAGACTGTCAGAATTCCATTTTGATATGATCCCGGTGAATGAGATGTAATGACATGGTATCGGATTTTATGCTATCCATAGACATTCCGCGGGTTGATGGGTGATCAATGAGTTGAGAAATGACCTCGGATTTTTGAGGCATCATAGTATAAAAAGCCTATTTTGCGAAGATCAAAACAGTCTACTTCCCTTGCAATAATTTTTCAAAAACCTAGATCTTCAAAATCCTCCCAAACCTAAGATCTTCAATGCCCGTCATCTTTTCTTAGATATCTAGAATATGTAATACATGCTCATAGGATTTCAGCGAACTTTACCGATTAAAACCTTCCAAAATCCATTTTTCATGAAGAAATCTTAAAAATTGCTATGGGGCCAAGAAAGAAGTCCATAGCTCACAAGGGAGAGTCTTCAAAGAGCTGTCCTAGACGAGGAGTACCTCCACCATCCCTAGTGATTCCAGAATCGCAAATTCCTAAAGAACAACCCCAAGTTCATTTTGAATATGATGCAATTATGTTTGAAAATCTTGATTAGTAACTTTGGTATGAACAACACTTTCAATCCAAAACTATTATTACTGAAAAACCTGTAATATCTAAGGATTTTGTGCATCTAAATGTTAAGCATAATTTAGACATGCTAGGTTAGAATGATTACATGAAAACTATGGGTGTGGCATATGAATGTTTGGTTAGGGAAATTTAAAGCAATGCATACATCATTGGTGCTAGGAGATCTGAGACTTTTGTTAGGGGAAGAAAATTCCAAGTTACTATGGCTACTATTTTTGATAAATTAAAGCCTATTAGGAGAGAAATTGGTGCCCAATTCCTTGTTAACCCCCTCCTAAAATGCCTGTTATTGGTGATGAATTAACTGGTGATCTAGATTATGTTTCGGGAAGGCATGGAAAGTTCATTAAGTAAGGGGACTTAATAGATAAATATCGCATCCTAAACTTGATTATTATTGCTAATATGATTCCCCAGTCTTAGAAAAATTAGATTTATATTGACAAGGCTCAGTTTCTTTATGTCTTTAGTGTTGGCCTTACTATTGATCTTCCTACATTGATTATGGATCAAATGATTTTGACGATTGAAAACAAGGAACCTTCACTGCCTTTTGCTATTTGGGTGACTAATCTATGTATAAGCAAAGTTGTTATTACATATCCAAATTGGACTACAGCAGAAGGATTGGTACATTTGGATGCCACTTCATTGAAGAAAATCCATGGAGGACTACAAGGAGTCCAGCAAGAGCCATCACTAGTGCCCCTAGTAGATGATGAGCATGAGGAAAAGGCAAGATTTTAGCAGCTTCCACCAGGAGAGGAGCCACCATACATACCAGTCAATGACCAAACTGATAGGCAAATTCTATCAAGTCTCGAGACAAGGATGACACAGCTTGAGACTAGCATCGAGGCAAGAATGATGCAGTTTGAGACCAATAAAAGAGAGATCCTAAGACGTTTGATGCGAGGAGACGACAATGGGCCATCATCTTTAGCAAAGGTTTGCCCTAGATCTTTGAACCTCTCTCTATCTTTCTATCTCTCTTTAGATAGTTATTTTTTGCATGCTACAGCACTTTGGTATTTTGGATTATTGTTTTGTTTTTGGATTTGGATTAACTTTGAAATATTGCTATTAGTTTTAAATTTCTATTAGTTTGGATTGATTGGAATATTAAGTAGGAATGCTTTGGTTAACATTGTAGTAGTTTATCTGGAGATATATTATATCTACAATTGTTATGTTAGGATAAAATGATATGTGTAATTCACATTAAGATTATTTAGCATTTTGCCTACTTACAGGTATAACCCTATACAGCTCATAGGGGACTTTCCGCCTGTATTTGTGTCCTATTCCTATATATTTCTGTGAAACTTATTATTTTATGCACATAATGCTTATTATTCTTTGAGAATAATTTGAAATAACATGGTTCTTTGGAAGCTTATATACATAGTGGATATGTAGATACCATGTGCAACTTTTGAGCCTATCTTTTTTGGAGAGATTTTGACCATTTACTTAAGCAAGAATTTCAATTTAGCTTTATTCTTCGAATAATATCATTTTCTTTGATTTGATTATCACTTGTTGAGTAATATGATGACAATCCTCCTTGCAACTTCATATGAGAGTTATACATAGGTTACATTCTGGAAAATGAATGTAACTCAGGCCATGTAAGATATTATTTGAAGCCTTGTCCATTTCTTTTGTAAAATTATATCCTTAGTCAGCTGTGTTTGAGCCTTAAAACGAAAAATCCATTTCTTTAACCCATGTTTTTAACTGAGCCAATGAAAAAAAAATAAAGTAAAATAAATTAACCTACCTTGGCTATCTAATTTCCTTGCACACTCTCTGAAAAGAAGATTCTATGGTGAATGAAAGAAAGAAAGGGGTTTGAGAAAAGAGAAAATGAATGGAATGAAAGAATTAGGATAAGAAAGAAAAAAAAAAGAAATTTTTCAAAGAAAGAAGCCAAATCAAGCAAAATTTAGTGAGGATTTTGGAAAATAAAAGGGAGACTATGTGCATAATTGAAATAAAATTGGATAGCTTTTTGAAGTCCTTATATCCGTAATGTCATCACCACTTACCCCTGGCCATGTTGCAACCTTAAGGAAGTCCTTTTTTATTCCAGGATGTGCACACATGTGTGACTCTTTCTCACTTAATGCATGGAAGGATTGCTGATAATATTGCTTAATTTCAGTGTTTATATTCCTCTTTGAGATTATGCCAAAGTCCTATTTTATACTAAAAATGTTCTTTGAGTTTTTGCATGTGAATTATCTTGCTTTGATTTACAATATTCATATCACATGTAAAATTTTGAGTGACAAGTTACTAAAGCTTTAGTTTATTATTTGCTGAGTGATTTCCAGGAAAGCATTGACATCGAGGCTAATTTTGAGAAGCCGCAAGAAGAGCCATGTTGTTTTCTATATTTTTGGAATAGTGAATCATGACACACACAAGTTTTCCATAAAAATATGATGAATAGTTACACAAGTGGAGGGTGTTATTCTTAAAATGAATTGAATAAGGAAGTATCTAAGGGATAAGTTGGAATGCAATTATAATCTTGTGAAAAAACATATAATATTTTGTCCTAACCATTGAAGTTTGTAGGTACATTCACTAAAAACCTTAACGAGACACAACTCGTCCACTAGAGTGACCTATGGATTTAAAGACTTGTTGTATGGGTTAAATGCAATCGTGAAACCTACGAAAGTGGTTGTGTGTTTTATTTATTGTATTATTAGAGACTAGTAATGTCTTGGTTGGGGGTGTGATTAACCCTAAAAAGCTACATTTTCCATATATTTTTAAGGGTTAATTACATTAATTAAATAATTTAATAAGTTAAAAGTAAGTTATATTATTATTAAGGGGAAAAAATTAATATTTTGAAAAATGGTTAAGGTCAATAGAAGATAATTAGAATGCTTAAAGGTCCATGGATCAGAAAGGAGAAAATCAAAGGGTGGCTTCACCATCTGAACAATGATCCACCATTCGCATGCAACAGTAAGCTTGAATCCCAAGACAAATAGCTGAAAAGGAGGAATTTCCAACATATGGGGACCGTCCGGACCCTACTAGCCACCATCCGAACGGTGGGAAACTGCCTTGGTCCCCAAGAGAACCTCCCATTGATTGTTCTTACCACTAGCTACCACCCAGGGATTTGTATAAATAGCCCTCCATGCCAAGCTTTTGAAGATATTCCACACTTGAGCAATTCTCTCCAAAACACCTCCCTAGCCAATCTCTCTCTTCTACATTTCTTTTTATTCTCTTTCTACTTGGAGGGTTGTATCTCTTTCACTTATCCTAACCTCGTCTTACAATGTTATAGTTTAATAGATAAATACATTCCGAATAACTTACCATTGACATGAAAGTTAATTGTGGTACGATGGCACTTTCATAATCTCAAGCAATGACACACATGTCACGATCCCCCGAACTGGAGAGCTCTCTTTTAATTTATTGTAGCAAACTTGTTTTTAAGCACTTCATTTTTCATTCACTAAGCTCACACCACAATCCATTATTTCACAATCTTTTCTCTAGGTTTCATTTACCATATTTTGTTTAAGTTTCCAATAGATAACTCCCTGAGGAATCGACCTCAAACTTCAGTCACTTCACCGAGATATAATAAAAATTGACCACTTATACTCGGGTGTGTACAATAAATATCAAGTCAAGTTTTTTGGTAACGTTGCCAAGGAAAAAAAGGGAAGTTTTATAGATTGTGTTATATTTATATATTGTTTGGTTCATTATGTGATTATATTTGTTTATGTCTGCTAAGTTTGTAGGGTCTATAAATCAATCGAGTTCATCATGATCTTCACCATCATCATCATTATTACAACCATCCATAGGCTCTTTTGATTTAAACATGGCTAATAATAATCAAAGAGATCAAGCGATGGCCCAGAATGCACAGCCTTTGAGAGAATATTTGCATCCTACACGCACTAGTGTCCCTTAGTATTTTGTTTTTCTAGAAAATGCTCCAAATTTTAATATCAAACCAAGTACAATACAGATTTTACCACAGTTCATGGTCTTAAGTCTGAAAATTTAAATGAAAGATTTTGAGGAAATATATGGTCCATTGCAAGATAACTCTTAAATGGCTCGGTTGAAACATTTTCTTTTTCTTTAAAGGATAAAACTAAACAATAGCTAAATTCTTTAAAATATCAATCTATTCCAAGTTGGCAAGTTTTACAAATTGAATATTTCAAGAAATTTTTTCTTGTACATCAAATTGATGCATTAAGATGACAAATCATGAATTTTTCGATGAAAGATGGAGAAAATTTTTATTAGTGTTGGGAGAAACTTAAGGATCTTCTCCAAGCTTGTCCACATCATGCATTCGAGAGTTGGACCCTAGTTGATTTTTTTTATGATGTGCTTCCTTCTGCATTTCATCAATTGGAGGAAATGATGGTCGAAGGAGATTTCATGGGAAAGAATTCTGATGCGGCATTTAAATTTTTTGACACAATTTCTGAGAGTTCCCAAATGTAGGACTCGGATAAATTGATTTTGAGTTTAGATGAGTTATAAATGAGAATCAATAAGCTTGGTCATTGCTTGATATTTTGCATTGTTGTCCCTAACCTCCACACATCACCCACAAATGTGTCTATGGCTTATGTGTGGAAGGGAGTGTCACTCTCCCTTGAAATAATGCAAGAGATGAGGCAACAGAATGGTGGATGGAATGGAATCAAATGAACAAAATATGTTTGTGGAATGAAATGCGTTTGTGAACATAAGTGCTCCCCAAGCACAAGGAGGTTTTTGTGTGTCGTTGTTTTACTTGGAAAAGTATTCCAAGGTTGTCTCCTCAGGGAAAGAAAGTTCAAGTGTGTGAAAGTGATTTTGTGAACAAAAGAAAAAGTGTAAAATCTTGTAGTTGGTTTTGGTGAGTTTTGTTCTTAATGAAAATGCAAGAAAACAAGTGTTGGCTAATCCAAAGAGGTCATTCCAATGGGAATTCCAACTCAACTCAAAACCTTCCTCCAATGGTGCATAGATGAACGATTGATTTGTGGGAAGTTAGGGTCGAGATGGTGAGGATCCAAGCATAAACCGTGACCAGGCCTACGGAATATCAAAGACTCATAACCCCATCCACTCTCAATCCAGTCAAACCGAACCATCGTACACTGAGAGGAGGAAATAAAATGAGTTGAAATGGCATGCCTAAGAGTAGCTCTCCCTTGGATTAGCCAACTTAAAATCTAGCTACTCATGAAAGCAACAAGAAAATACATAATGTAAAGAGACATAATGGAGAAATGAAGATTAGAACTTAAGCTAATTCAAGAAATTGTAAACTAAGAAGAACAATATTCAATACCCATTTTAAAGTATGAAATGAAGAAAACTTGAAAGCAACAATGGTGGATTTAAGAACATGTAACTAAACTTGAAATATAGTTGAAATAGGTAAGATTAAAGTGCAAGAATTAAGGATTACAATAAATTTGAAGCTTACTACAATTGAAATGGAATGGAAAATGCAAAAACATAAGCTTTAGCACTATTCATCTTCTTCTTCCTTCGACTACTCCTAAGCTTAGGTAGCCATCCCCTTCAAAGCTTTTGAATGCTGAATATATGAAGTGTGTGCCTTCAAATTTCATCCATGGGGGGTCCCTCTAGCTGTGTGAAAGGCCTCCCATCAATCGGGGGCTAAATGGATGAGTATGGCAGGCTTATCCTGCATTCCCCAGGCCTCACTCTTCCTCTCCCATCCTTATCAATGCCAAGCCTCAAAAGACACCATCAAGGGTGTAGGAGGCATGAAGATGTGCAGAAAATGTTGGGGGGGCAAGTGGGAGAAGTGTAAGTGGAACCCCATAGCAAGTGGAGCATGAAAACAGTCGTTCTGGGCATTCTGTGCAAAACTTTTCGGAATGTTTTTTGTAAACCTTCTGGAAGGTAGATTCCAATTGGCAAAACCTTTCAGAAGGTCTTTTGGAAGGTGACAACTTAGGACCACTTTTAGTAAAATTGTCATAACTTGTGATCCAACCGTTGGATTGATCTGAAAGTTTGATACAATACCAAAGACATCCAGATATACAACTTTCAGGTTTTGAAATTTTTTACATTGGAGGTGGATCATGGTCAAAGATGAGAAAAACAGCAGTATGGTGTCAAGACCCTGGGAAACCAGTGGGCTAAACCTTCCGAAAGGTTTATGGCCAAAAAATCCAGAACGTTTTTCATCCAAATTGCATTTTTGTTGGTTTTTCACCTTTCAAGCCTCCCTATCCTCATTCAATGTGTCCATCTCTTCACCACACATGCACACTTAGTTGCAAAACTCTAAAAACCATCATTTATGCTATAATTACGTACAACATCGAAATTTCCACATTATTCCTAACTTTAACTAATTCTAAATATTTAATATGCAAATTTAAGTTAAAAAGCATGAAATGAGACCAATAAATATGCAATATTTTGTGCTCATCAGTCATACAAGATAATTTTTGAGTATGGCTGACTATTTGTATTTGACATTACTATATCAGTTTTCATATTCACCATTTTTTCACTCAATTGAAAGGTGTGCTTAATTTCATTTTGCAAACACATTACTAATCAAATTCCATTCATTCTCGGAGGAAACGACCTTGGAATTGTCCAAGTTACTAAATTGCACATTCAAGAAATTCAAAAAGATTGAGGCAAGCATTTTTTGTGCCACTTTTGAGGACCAACGATTCAATTTGAAAGGTGATTCGGACTGATGGTAGGTAAGTATTGTGATTTTCATCACAACCTTAGGTACATTTTTCCTTTGTATGTATAAGTACATTTGTTTGTAAGGTAGAATTGTATTTTTAGGATTTTAGTTATGGTATGAGGGGTCGTGATAATTGCTTGATGTTTTATGTTGTTATCCCTGACCCCTAAATATCATCCTTCAATGTCTGTATGGCTAATATGAATGGGGGAGTGTCACTCTCCCTCGGAATGATGCAATAGATGGGGCACCAAAATGGTGGTGGAAATGAAATGAACGAAATGTGTGTGCGTGTGAACAAAAGTGTTTCCCAAGCTCAAGGAGTCTTTTGAGTGTCGTGTTTTACTTGGAAAAGTATTCCAAGGTCGTTTCCTCAGGGAAGGAAAGTTCAAGTGTGGTGAAGGTGATTTTGTCAAAAAGAGAAAAAGGAAAGTGTAAAATCTTTTGAGTTTTGAGTTTAGTGATTTGTGTTTTTGATGGAAATGAAATGAAAACAAGTGTTGGCTAATCCAAAGATGTCATTCCAATGAGAATACCAACTCAACTCGAAACCTTCCTCCAATGGTGCTTAGATGAATGATTGATTCATGGGAAGCTAGGGACGAGATGGAGGTGAGAATCCAAGCATAACCCATAACCAGGCCTACGGGATATCAAAGACTCACAACCGCATCCACTCTCAACCCAGTCAAACCAAACCATCGTACACCGAGGGGAGAAAAAGAGATGAGTTGAAATGGCACACCCAAGAGAAAATTTCCCTTGGATTAGCCAACTAAAAATCTAGCTACTCATGAAGGCAAGAAGGAAATGCATAATGTAAAGAGACATAATGAAGAAAGGAAACATGGAACTCAACTTAAAGCAAGAAATCGTAAACTATGAAGGAAAATATGCAATACCCATTTTGAAGCTTGAAATGAAGAAAACTTAACATAACAATGGTGAAATGTAAAATGTAAGACTAAACTTGAAATGAACTTGAAATAAATGACATTAAGGTGCAAGAATTAAAGATTACAAAAGATTTAAGCTTACAACAACTGAAATGGGAAGGAAAATGGAAAAACATAAGCTTTCTATCCACTATTCATCATCTTCTTCCTTGGACTACTCCGAAGCTTAGGTGACCCCCTTTTTAATGGCTTGTGAATGCTGAATATATGGAGTGTGAGATGATGCATTTTCGTCCTTGAGGCTCTCTTAGTCTATGTGCAGGCCTCCCATCAATAGGGGGACTAAATGGATGGCCAATGTAGGCTAGCACAGAAAAATAAAATAATAATAATAAAATAAAAATAAAATGTAGGCTAGCACAGGCTTAGCCTGCACTCCCAGGCTTCACCCCTTCTCTCTCTCCTCATTGAATTCCAAGCCTCCCAAAAGTCGAAGATAGGTGTCCCAAGGGGTGTTCTGAGTGTTGGGCATGTCAGGGAGTTGCAAGAGGATGTCTTGGTGGGACCTTCAAAGTAGTAGATCTGAGTTGCAGAGCATTTGGGCAGATCATGCAAAGCGTACGGGTACATTAAACTCTAGTAGCCACAGCGTACCAGTATGATTTGGCTGGTTTTCTGATTTTCTGATTTTCTGATTTTCTCCTTTCCTGAGTTGTCTTGAACTGTCCCCAAGCTACCTTTTCATTTCCATTCATCCCAAATGGTTTGGGAAGACCTTAAGAGGCCTCATTTAGCACTTTTTAACTGCAAACTCCAAATATCATTGTTAAGAACTCAATTAACACAACTCCCATTATTTAATCTCCAAAAGAAAATAAAACAAGATGATTAGCACATGAAAATCTACAAAGTTTTGTGCTAATCACTAACACAAATAGAATTGTTAGATGAGACCTAGGATCTTGCCCTCAAAAGTAGGGTAAATATCAATAAGTTTCTCAAGCAAAGGAATGTATCATTTAGTAACTTGGTTGATTACCGAGGTCGCCTCCTTAGGAAAAATGAAGGATGAATTGGAATGGTGATATAAAAATAAAAATAAAAATATTTTAATTCAAAAGTGTTGAGATGATTGAATGAAAACTACAAGACAATATTAAACAAAAAAAAAAACTGGCTAATCATCAAAGTTCATCCCACCGTGAGTAAGAAATTTGACCTAATCCTATAACTCATTCAAGATTTTAATCAAACATCTTGGAATGAAAAATATTCAACTTAAAATCAAGAACATAACTAATGTATATCTATATTGTAATGCCCCAAAAACCCACCTTGGACGGCATTACAATTTACAATCCATTCATGTCATGAGAGCAACTAAATAAATTCATCATTAAAAAAATTTCATTCATCAAATACGAAATTACAATATTATCCCAAAAGAATAGGCCAACCATGGCCACTACCTCCCAAAAGAATGTGATCGACTATGATAATTACATCCCAAAAGAATCACATTTAAACTTGCAGCGGAATAACAAAAGAGTCCAGACTTCACAATATTCTCGAAATGAATTTCCTAATCTAGGATAAAAGGTAATGTTGTTCTAAGCGTCCACCTCGAGATCAACATGCCCATCTATAGGAGTCTCCCAGTGTGCTGGTTTATCAACTCCCAACTCCTCCTCTAGTACATAATCTGAAAAATGTTTGGATGTAGGGGGTGAGCACTAAGCTCTGTAGAAAAATCCTTCCAAAATTGAACAAGGTTTAGAAAAGTCTATAAAAGCAGTCGATCACCTTTCACAAATAGCATATATGAATTTTGCAATAAAACAGGGACATTTAAACATATCTCAAGTTTAAACAGCAGCAGTAATTTAATGCATAAATGAAACCAATATACGACTAATAATCTATTCCACCATAAACCGTTTTTCCCAAGTTCTTGCAGAATCCCATACTTCCCAAAATTCTTGTAGAAACTATTTCTACTACAATGAATAATAACCCACCACTGTATTCGTATCTACCATCAAAAATATCCTAGCCCATGTACAACCCACATAAATCCTCGCAAGGATATCTAACCTTTAGGAAGGACTTATGCCAACACCATGGCAATTACGTATCCAACCCAGGAGTAGTATAGTAACCCTTTTTCCACGATACCCCATGAGCGATAATGGTTTAGTCCTCACAACGCACTAACCCCACTACGAGTGGTAAAAAAAGTTCAAACCCGCACGGAGTAAGAAAGCATCTACACACTCCACGATACCCGATCAATAGTAGCCCATGTTTATCCAACAACCACAGAAGAGATACAATACCAACAATTTTCTCAGATAACAAACAATTCCATAAATCCCCAATTTCACATGTAGTATTTCAATAGACCAATTGAAAAAAATGCAACGATCATCATCAATATCCTTTTGATACTCAACGCAAAACACTAAAGTTTTCAAAACTAAATTTAAGTGAATGTAGAGGGAGAAACCCATATTTCTCAAAAACTAGGGTTTTAAATCAAGAAAAGGAGATTTCATTGGTATTCAACCCTAACTTTGTTTAAAACATAATAAAAATTGCAAGAAGACCAAGGAATGATGATTTCATAACATATATATAAGATTTAAAGTCAAAGAATACATATATACAAGCCCTAGTCTCAATGAACAAGAATGGAAGAAAACCCCTACCTTCCCCCTTGGCTTTGGTGTGAAGGACAAGAAGATTTGATCTTGAATCACCCTGAAAACTCTTGTTTTTCCTTTCTCTCTTCCTCTCTAAGTCTTTCTATTAGGATTCTAAGAGGTTTGGGGTGAGAGTGGGGTGAAAGAATGGGAGCAAATGGAGTGAAAAAGGGTTTTTAAAACATAAAATCCCGATTGTTTAACGATCTATTGGTAGTTCGTATCGAACTACGGGTAGTTCGGATCCATGGGCAACTTACTACCTGTTTAGCTACCGGTAGTTCAGATCCACTAGCAACTTACTACCTGTTGAGCTACCGGTAGTTCGGATCCACTGGACAACGTACTACTGGTAGGTCCTGTCCAAATTTTTCTGTTTTCTCTATTTTTCATTTCAAACCCTTCCAAAACCAACCCAAACTTATACAACATACATTTGTACATCAAACATAGTTGGTATAAGTTCTATTGCAAACAGTTTCATATATTTACAAGTCAAAACTAAGTTTGAACTAAATATTTACCCGATTCTACACAATTAACATTTTTATCTCTACTCTTACAATCTACTTAGTTCATGCATACTCCATTACGTATATTAGCATTGCAAAAGCTTACTTTACATTGCTATATTTGATAATACAAATGTGGGAGTTTACAAATAGTGATTGAATTAATTTTGAAATAATTGCATTCAAGTTGGTTGTAGTGATTCCAAGAATTACCCTTGCCAAGTCTTAATTGTCTATGGATAAACAAGAAGATATACATATCACCCGTGTTTTCAATTTTAATTATTCAATCAACAAAATAACTTTAATATTTGGAAAAACCCTATTTAGGTCAAACTACCTATTCAAGGATGAGAATCGCTCATCCAATCATACCGGAATTAAGCTACTCAAACATAATGAAAGAGAAATCGAAAGCAATGAAAGAAGACATGATAATTAAAATCAAATAAATAAAACTTGTATTGAAATTGGAATTTAAAAGAAATTAAAATAAATAAAATACTATAACTTGTTCAACAGAATTGAAAACTAACAATGAACAAAATAAATAAAACAAAGAAGAATAAGAAGGAGGAGGAGGAGCCCCTTAGGGAAGTCCAAGGAAAAAAAGTGTCCTCTAAGAGCTCCCATGTGTTGGTGGAGATTCTCTTTCCTTTTATGTCTATCTCTTATTCTTAGAAAATCTCCAAAAATATCTTCAAGACATATCCAAAGAATTTGTCAATATGGGAGTCCTAGTCCATCCAAAAATAGTATTTATTTTTTATCCAATAAGCTTTAAGAAGATAGCTTGAAGATTGACCAATCAAAAATCCAAAACAATCTCATTTTCTGAATTTTTCTGCTTCTACCGGTAGAAAGCACATCCCGACCTACCAGTAGAACAACTTTTTATTTTTAACCTACCAGTAGAACGACTTTCTATTTTTGACCTACCGGTAGAACAACTATCTATTTTTGACCTCCCGATAGAACAACTTTCTATTTTTCACTTACCAATACGTAAGAAATGACTTACTAGTAGAATAGCTTTCTGTTTTGACCTCCCGATAGGTGAGAAATGACCTACTTGTTGAACAACTTTCTACTTTCGACCTACCGGTAAGAAGTAGATTTCGACCTACAGGTAGAACTTCACTTTTTTTATGTATTTTTGCTCTAATACACCCGTTTTAAGTCCACCTATCTCCAAAGCTTCCCATAGCATCCAAATGATTATAAAATCATACCTTCTATATTCATGTACCTGCAAATGCAAATATTCTCCATAAAACACAAGACTAAACTAAAATAAAAGAAATAGATAATTAATATAGCTAAGATGAATGATATGAGACATAAAATCATGCAATAAAATTACTCATCACACCCCCTAACTTTGGCTTTGCTAGTCCCTAGCAAACTAAAAATAAAAATAAAATTATTAAACCACTTTCATAGGAATCATGATTACACGCTACAAGTCGTTAAACCCCTAGGTTACCCCTAGTGCACGAGTTTTGTCTCTTCATGTTTCCAGATAAGGTACCTACAAATTTCCTTTTATTCATCCACAAATTTGAAACATATTATTAATTCCTAATTAATGATGAAATTTAAAAATAATTCACCATTCACTTAAATTATTCACATTCAAATTAACATCAAAAACTTGTGCATGTATGAAATAATTGTGCAATTTAAGAAATTTATCATACAATATCAACATCTCTATTAGCTATCCAATTCAAGTTTCAGCGCGAATCTCACCAAGAATTCACTCTCAAAACAGAAAAATTCTGATTGTGGTGACTCTTTCACTCATAGGTTATATGTGAAAAGAATTTTTATAATCCAAAACCATATTACTCACAAATTTTTAAAATAAAGAACATTATTCAAATGAAACGACATTGACATAATCTCATGATTGAATGTTAAAAGCAAATGAAAGTAATATAGCTAATATATCTCATATTTCTTTGGATACGTATACTTGCCACATTCTTAAGATTAAATAGGACTTTAATCAGGTTATAACGTGGCATTGGGAAAATGGGTTATAAAATCAAAGGTTAATAAGGAATTCAAAAGAGTATTCTAGAAATGCAATTTTTTCACCACCCAAAGCTCCTTCTTTGTAAATAATAGCTCAAGAAATGTATTTTTCTATCTTTCCCTTTCCAACACATTTTTTTTCAAAGATACTTCATTTTTTTTATTCTTTCTTTCTTTGATTTTCTCTTCTTTTGGATTTCCGCAATAACCTCAAATACTCATCAATTTTTTTTCTCTTTCTTTATTTTCTATTAGCCACCATTCTATTTCCAAATTATAAACAATATCAATTCCGTGATAACCAATGTAAGGTATAAATATTTTATAATTGGATTGGTTATTGTTTGTGGCAAATAAATTATATTTCATTTTGGCTCAAAGAAGGCTTCTAAAAGTAATGAGAAGAGAGAATAGGTAAAGGTTTAAATAAATTCCAAAAATGGCCTGGAATCATGTGTCAAAAATGTATGACAAGGTACTTATTGATATATAATAAACTAATTGCCTCATATACTTTAACCAAAACAAAAATAATGGGGTATTGAAAGAGATTGAAATTGAAAGAAAATAGTTTTTTGAGTAAATGTTTTACAACCTTCCAACAAATAATAGCACAAAACTCACATAGGTCATACATTCATCTCCACTATAGATGTCAAGCTTTTCAAGATGTGCATCTCATTCAATAAATCACAAAAACAACACAATCATGGTGTACATAAATTTGAGTTCCAAATGAAAAAAATGAATATGATACTCAAACATAGAATAAATTTCTACATAGTGCTAATATGCAAACAACTCAAAATTCAAGTCAAATATTCAAAAATCTCATCCTAATTGAGAGAATAATACAATCCAAAATTGGATTTTTTTTTCAAATTTTTGAATTTTGAATTTTTTGTGAGTAGGACATTGTAGTTGTACATAGCCCCCTCAACTTAAATTATGCATTGTCCTCAATGTAAAAATAGTAATGCAATGAGAAAATGAAAAAGATAAGGGAAAGAAAACATGTGGCAATAAGTTCCAACAACAGAACCACTAGCTACAAAAAATAAATAAATAAACTACACAATAAGAAATAAGCATAACAAGCTAATAAAATTACCTAGAAGATAAAACACAAAAGAAAAATAAATCATTCAAAAATATGCGCACCCCCCCCCAACTTAGACCCAACACCATGCTCAACAAAAGATATTAAACATGAAACTCCAAACAATAATGAGTATACAATAAAAGGACGTGTGCAAATCTAGGAAAAAAAATAAAATCAAATAAAATCATGTAAGATAATTAAAAAAATAAATCTAACTACTATTTACAAAAACAGAAAACAAACTAACTACCAATAAGGTTCTAACTCGGATGTATATTTAGCATGTTTGAATTTTAAAATTTTAAAATTTTGGTGTTCCACTATAATTCTCATTCTATTTACTAATTCATCAACCCAAAACACTTTTAAAGAATTTAATAAAAATAAAGCATGTATAAATTTAAGCAAGTCCAAAAATAAGGCTTGAGATAGTTTTTGTTCAAGTACAACTCTAAAATCAACTTCCATATTGTCCATCTCATTGCTACTTCTACATAATGAAGGGTCTTTAGGCTCTTGAGCCTATTGACTAATAGGAAAATGAATATTTTCAACATTATTAGTATTAGGAATGGATGGACAATGCTCAAACTGCAATTCATAAAAAGAATTATTCTTAGTGTATTGTCCATGTGTATTTTCTTCTATAGTTATATCAAAGTTAGGTTAGCTGTTGGATCAATAGGGGTTGGGTTAGTTAGGAATAAATCTACAGTAATGTTTAATTCATTGAGGCTATCCTTAATATCTTGCATATATTGATTATTCATAGCATTAATAGTCATTTGGGTTTTGCATGAATTCATTAAGAGAGTTCTCAAGTTGATGATCTAATGTCGAATAAAATAATTCATACAATAATGTACGATTGTCTGGTTTATAATATTCATCGCCCCAACCATAATTATGATAAAAAATTTCATAATCATGGTTGAAGTAAGTTTGCTGGAAATCTGATATAACATTAAACTGATCTAACCAAAATTGTCGACCAATTGGAATTGTTGGATAATCTTCAGTGATATGGTCATACTTAGAACAAATCCTATATAACTCATTCAAGATTGTAATCAAACAACATTGAACAAAAAATATTCAATTTAAAATCAAGAAAACAAATAATTTGTATCTAAATTGATTGAATTTCTTTTGAAAGAATTACATTCATATTGATTGTAGTGATTCCAAAAATTACCTATGCCAAATCTTTGATGTCTACGGATAAGCAAGAAGATATAAATATCACCCATGTTTCATTTTTAATTATTCAATCAACAAAGTAACTTTAATCTGTGGAAAAACCATAGTTAGGTTTAACTACCCATTCACGGATGAGAATTCCTCATTCGATCATACCGAAATTAAAATACTCAAACATAATGAAAGAGAAATTAAAAGTAAATAAATAAAACTTGTATTGAAATTGGAAAGCTTCATTGAATTTTGTAGGTGGCTTCACTGTAAACCTTCAAGCGTTCATACTCGTCCACTAGGGATCACCTAGTAGTTTTTAAAAGTTTTTGTGTAAATAAATTTCTAGTATTACTAGGGACTAGTAATTTTTGGTTCGGGGTGTGATTAACCCTAAAAAGTGACATTATAACATGTGTTTTAAGGGTTAATTGAACCAACTTAATTAGGGACTAAAGTGTAGTTTTGGAAATGTTGAAGGGCCATAGTGTTAAAAGATGAAAGTTTCAAAGTTGCCACCATCCGGACGTTGAGGAGCATTCAAAGGGTGAAGCAAGTGGCTAGCACCAATCCCGAGGAGTAATTACCTAAAGAACAAGAGAAAGGCCACCGTCCGGATGGGCCTTAGCGTCCAAATGGTACTTAACCTATAAACTCCCATATATTTATATTAATATAGTAATATAATTGTTTAGTAATTCTAATACATGTGATGACATAAGAATGAACCATATAGAGTATAACAGTAGAAATAAATACTTGGGGGACAAATTGATTATGAAGTTTAAGTTTCGAAAGTGTTTAAGTTTGGGAAGGGTTGTTAGGTAAGTACAAAATATTTTGAGGTCAAAATAAGATTTTCATTGAATCTAAAAGATCAAGAAACAGTGGAAGAGATAATATGGGGTGTATTAGAAGTTAGGAAGTTTTATGGAGTTAAAGCACATTGTAGATAGAATGTGGGTAAGAAAGAATTTGACACTTCCTTAATATTTGGACCATAAATGTTTACCCTGATGTCTGATTGAGCTGAAGTACTTACAATAGACACTAGACTTCTACGGTTACAAAAGTATATTTCACGAAAATTTTTAAAATCGACCTCTAAATAGGCCAAAACTTCATTGAATGTTTAGCTAAAAAAGGAAATCCATTCGAACGACTGTTCGTCGCAGTACTTTTGTGTATAATAGAAATCTAATGGAAAAGCAAAAGTAATAGGAGCAACTAATGTTCGAATGTGAGGATCCATTCGAACTACAGTTTGTCGCAGTACTTTCGTGTCTGATAGAAGTCTGACGGAAAAGCAAAAGTATTGGGAACAACTAACGTTCTAAAGTCAAAATGATGTTCAAACGTGAGTTACAATTCAGAGTATTAGATTTACGCCGATTGGACTCTTTTCTCACCCTATAAATACATAAGGACACCTCTCTTAGCCTCATTTCAACATTTCTAACCCCAAAGATTCTTGGAGAGTACGAAAGAAGGGGAGAAACACGAGATTGAAAGGGATTTTCGCATTGGACTGGCTCAAAACCTCTAGTTTTTCACACAACACTAAGGAAGTATGGTAAGGGTTTCTTCCTAATCTTGTCCATTGAGGTTAGGGTTTATATATATATGTATATTTTGACTCTCAACCACAGATATTTGTTATGGAATCCTTGTTCCTTGATGTTTTTGCAAATCATGTCATGTTTTGAATGAAGTTATGGTTTGATAGCCCTAAAATCTTTGTTTTTTTTTTTTATCTCAAAACTCTTGTTTTCGAAAAAAATATAGATTTTTCTCTTGATATTCCATTGTTCTTGATTCAAAAACTCTAGTTCTTTATTTGAAACAATAAAATTATATTTTTTTTATGATCTCTTGCATATTTTCTTAAGTTATTATGTGGGAAAAATACATGTGGAATTTGGGGTTCTTGATTTACTTGTGATTTGAGAAATTGATTGAGTATGTATCTCTTGTGTGGATGTTTAGATGAGCATGGGTGACCGTTGACTAGGTACCGTAGAGTGGGTAGTACGTTTCTTACTCCGAGTAGGTTTGAAGGTTCCCTACCACTTGTAGTGGGGTGGTTCCTGCGAGGACCAAACCACTATTCACTCACGTGGTATCGAGACTGAGGCTTAGTATATTATTCCTAGATTGGATCGTCACTGCCGATGCGTCAGTATCCGCCCTTCCTAAAGTTGTATATCCTTGCGAGGATTGGTTTTGTGTGTGTGCCAAGATATTCTCAATGTGTGTATTCATGCGAAGTCTTACTTCATACTTAAGATACAATTGAGAATAATGATACCAAATTGTTGGAAATGATACAAAATGTTGGTAGTGGTTTATTGTTTGGAAATTGGTTGTACTTCTTCATTTATTTTATGAACTATCATTGTTTTATTTCAAAATTTATATATGATAGTTTGTAAAGTCAGACTGGTCTGTTTTGTAGGCTTTCAAAACCTAGTTCCAACTTGGGAGGATTTTCCTACAAAGCTTAGTGCTCACCCCTCCAAACAACATTTTTCTGATTCCTGTCTAGAGGAAGAGTTTGGATTAGATGGACAGGTGAATTGGGAAGCTCAGACTGATGGGAACGTGGATCCCGAGGTGGACGTTTAGAACTATTTCCTTCATATTTTGGATTTGGAGTCAAATTTTGGGACAATGTTAAGGATAATACTTACTTTATTTCGCTGCAAGATAATAGTTGATTTTTGGGATGTAATCGCCATAGTTTGGTATAATTATTTTGGATAATGTTTTAATTATTATGGATGATGAATGAAAATTCGTTTACTTATGGATTTTGTTAGTTTCTCTAATTATATGAATGGTTATAGATAGTAATGCCTCATAGTGTGGATTTTTGGGCATTACAGGTTTGGTTTCAGAGCCTAGGAATTTGGTCATACATGGGAGCTGTAAGTTATGGATTACCACTAGAGAGGTAGGACTAGATTGAATGAATTATTGACTTAAATCTTATACGAGCCTTATACTGTAGATTAAAGTGATAGTTAGGACATCAAGTACATAAAGGAAACTAAATTGTAAATTGATGTGTAGGATGGACAGTGAAGTTGGACGTGGACGTGGACGTGGGTGTGGGCATGGAGCTCAAGAAAACCCACTGCCATCACCACCACCATTTATCAATGCCAAAGGAAGCTAAGCATTCTAGTACAACACCATAATGGAAAGAACAACCACAATGTGGGGGGGGGGGCGGTTTCAACCATTAGCTCATGTACCAGGCAATAGGGTCGAGAACATAAATATGATAGTTCTTGGAGAATTTTTGAGGCAACACCCACCTAGTATTCCAAGGAAGCCCTAACTGATTGGATGTAGATAAGTGAATTCGCAGGGTGAAGAAAATGTGTGATAGCATGGGAGTTGTAGAGGATCTGCGGGTCGACCTAACTATATACCTACTGGAAGGAGAGGCAGATCATTGGTGAAATAAAAAAGGAACACTAATGTAATTACCTAAGAGAATTCTGATTAGATCTTCCAAGACAAGTATTTTCTTGAATCGGTCAGGGACAAAATGAGTGTAGATTTTTTGGCTTTAAGATAAGGTAGCGTGATGGTGGTGGATTATGAGAGAAATTTTAATGAGCTATCCCGCTATTCCGCAAAGTTCATATCTGTTAAATAATTTGAGCAAGGCTTGATGCTTGCCATCAAGGAGAGGCTTGTGGCTCACAAGATCCGGGACTATGGGGGTTTTGTTGATAGAGTTGTACTAGTGGAGAGAGATACAGAGGACAACTAGCGGCGATAGACCTTCACAAGGGAAGGTCTGATCAGGACCGGTGTTAGCAGTAGTGGAGTGTAGAGGACGACACCATACCTTCACCCAAACCAGGTGGTTGAATAGAGATTTCAAATAGCTCAAGGAGTTGGAGGCTTATCAGAGAGGGTAGGAGTAGACCCACGAGCCTGCTTTGTGTATGGAGGTCTGGGGCATATTCAGAATCATTGTTCGATCTTTCCACCCCAGAATAATACCTAGACGGCAGGAGAAGTAAATGCAAATAAGCCACCACTACATAAGACAATACAGTAGAAACTGTTAGAAACTATAGCCCCATGTGGTATCAATCAAGGAAGAGTTTTTGCTTTGACCCAACTAGTGGAAGATGTTTCTAATGCAGTCGTGGAAGGTATTGTGCTTCTCTATAATTCTTGGGCCTGAATTTTATTTGATCCTAGTGCTACTCATTCCTTCATGTGCACTACATATGCTATTAAATTGGGATTAGAACTTGAGAATCTAGAACATGCTTTAAGTATTGACATGCCTACTAGAGAGCTGTTGGACAATAGAAGGGTGTGTAGAGGTTGTGTGCTTCGAATTGGGGAGCAAGAATTAATTATAGACTTGGTTGTGTTTGACATGAAGGGTTATAACATAATATTTGGGATGAACTTGTTGTCCACTTTCCATGCGGTAATGGATTATTTTCGTAAACGGATCTTATTTCAATTATCGGGAAGGGTAGTTTTTAGTTTTATTAATGATCAGAATCCATTCCACCCATTTCCCACTATGGGCAATAGATTCTTGAAAGCTAAGGTGGGGTGCAATTTGAGTTTCTTAGCCAGTTTTATGAGACATGATCGAGATAAATTCCAATTTGACGAGGTATTGATAGTGTCAAATTTTTAGGATGTCTTCCCAGATGAACTACCCGAGTTACTCCCACATAGAGAAATTGAGTTTATGATTGATCTATATCCAGGAATTGAACCCATATCCATTGCTCCCTATAGGATGGCACCTTTGGAGTTGAAGGAGCTAAGGAAACAGTTGGACCAACTATTGGCTATTGGGTTTATCTGTTTAAGCACTTCACCTTAGGGAGCCCCAGTCCTCTTTGTGAAGAAGCATGATGAAACACTTCGGTTATGCACAGACTACCGAAGGTTGAATCAAGTGACAGTGAAGAATAAATACACATTGCCACGAATTGATGATTTATTCGATCAGCTGAGGGGTTCTAAGTATTACTCCAAGATTGATCTTCGCATAGGGTACCATCAACTGAGGATCAAGGAGGAGGATATTCCTAAGACAATTTTTTTGTACTAGGTATGGTCATTTCGAATATACTATAATGCAATTCAAACTGACTAATGCTCCTACAACCTTTATGGATTTGATGCATAGAGTATTCCGGCCGTATATAGATTAATTTGTTATTGTGTTTAGTGATGACATATTAATCTATTCACGGACATAAGGGGAATATGAACACCATCTTTTGGTAGAACTACAGACATTGAGATAGCATAAGTTATATGCTAAGATGAGTAAATGTGAGTTCTAGATAAAGGAAGTAAAATTTTATGGCCATGTTGTGTCAGCATAGGGTGTAGTTGTAGACCCCGCAAAGATTGAAGTAGTGATGAAATGGGAACCACCGAGGAATGTGACAGAAATATGTAGTTTATTGGGCTTAGCAGGCTACTATCGGAGGTTTGTGAAAGGGTTCTCAAAGCTAGCGATGTCGATGACATCACTTACAAAGAAGGGGAAAAGATTCTTGTAGACTCAAGAGTGTGAACAAGCCTTTTGCACTGTGAAGGTTGACAACAGCTCCTGTCCTCATTGTTTTGAGCAGTGGGGCAGGATACGATGTTTACACAGATGCTTCGTTACGAGCCTTAGGATGTATACTGATGTAGGGAGGTAAGGTAGTTGCTTATGGTTCAAAACAACTAAAGATTCATAAGCAGAACTATCCCACTCATGACTTGTTGTTGTGGTTTTTGCTCTTAAGTTATGGAGGTGTTACCTGTATGGAGAAAAGTTTCAAGTGTTTTCTGATCATAAGAGCCTCAAGTATATATTCACACAAAAATACTTGAATCTTCAGCGAATAAGGTGGACTGAATATCTAGAAGATTATGATTTCACACTCAACTACCATCCGGAGGAAGGCTAATGTAGTAGCCGATGCATTTAGCAAAAAGTCTTGGGGTGAAATCAATGTTCTTGTTATTAATAGGTGGAAAATGATTGATGCTTTGGAGAATTTTGATCTATTAATGGATAGACAGGAGGATCAACCATGTTTATTTAATCTTTTAATCTTTTAACAAAGGATTATAGAGTTGCAATGATTAGATACAGAGTTGGTAAGTATCCGGGGTAGATTGGAGAGGAATGAGATTGTTGAGAACTGGTTTATACGTATTGATGATTTACAGTTTCGTGGAAGACTATGTGTGCCAAAGAATGACCAAGTAAGGGAAAAAGTGTTGGGTGAGTGCAATCGTTCAAAATTCTCCATACATCCAGGTAGTACTAAGATGTATAGAGACATGAAGTGTCAATATTGGTGGAAAAGATGAAACAAGACATGGCTAAGTATGTTGGAAAGTGCGTAGTGTGTCAATAGGTAAAGATTGAGCATCAAAGACTGGGAGGTTCGCTCCAGTCCTTACCAATTCCTGAGTGGAAGTGGGATCATGTTACTATGAATTTTGTGTCGGGATTACCCAAGAACGTCAAGGGTTATAATATGATTTGGGTGGTAGTTGATAGATTGACAAAGATTGCCCACTTTATACCTGTTAAGACCACATATAACTTCGTAACATTGAGCCAGTTATATATTCGGGAGGTAGTGAGGTTACATGGGGTACCGTTGTCAATTTGTGGCTAAATTCTAGTAGAACTTGTAGAAGGCATTGGGAACAGAGTTGCATTTAAATGCATCCTTTCATCCTCAAACAAATAGACAATTTGAGAGGGTAATCCAATTTTTTGAAGAAATGTTGAGTGCATGTGTTCTTGACCTCAAAGGGAGTTGGGACGAACATCTTCCATTAGTGGAATTTGCATATAACAACAGCTATCAAACAAGTATTGGAATGGCTCCTTATGAGGCATTGTATGGAAGACCATGTAGGTCCTCGACTTATTAGTTAGAAGCTGGAGAGAGTAGCTTGTGTTGGGCCAGAAATTGTTCAGGAGACTACTGAGAAAATTCGACTAATTAGGGAAACACTACGAATGGTTCAAAGTAGATAGAAAAACCTATGCAGACAGAAGAAGAAGACTATTGGAATTCCAAGAGGGGGACTATGTGTTCCTCAAGGTGTCACCCAAAAAGGGAGTGTTTAGATTTGGCAAGAGAGAGATATTAGCTTCAAGGTACACCAGACCATTTGAAGTGATCAAAGTTGTGTGCGAAGTAGCATATCAACTTAGGTTACCAGCCCAGTTGTCAGGGGTACATGACATTTTCCATGTGCCAATGTTAAGAAAATGCAAATTTGATACAACGCATGTCATGGATTTGGAAGAAATTAAAATTCAATATAGAGTAACCTATGATGAACAACGGGTGAAGATTCTTGATACCAAGGAGAAGGTGATTCACAATAAACTAATCCAATTGGTCAAGGATCTGTGGCAACATCATGTAGGTGGAGGAAGCTACTTGGGAACCAGAATTAGAGATGCGAGAGAAGTACCTTCATTTGTTCTCTATATAAGGTAAGTTTCGAGGACGAAACTTTCTTTAAGGGGGAGGATTGTAAACCCCCACACGTTAATATTAATATAGTAGTATAATTATTTAGTAATTCTCAAATATGTAATGACGTAAGAATGAGCTATATAAATTATAACAGTAGAAATAAATTATTGGGGGATAAATTGATTGTGAAGTTTAAGTTTCAAAGGTGTTTAAGCTTGGGAAGGGTTGTTAGCTAAGTTCAAAATATTTTTAGTTCAAAATATTTTTAGGTCAAAATAAGATTTCCATTGAATCCAAAAGATAGAGAAACATTTGTGGAGGTAATATGAGCTATATTAAAAGTTAGGAAGTATTCCGGAGTCAAAGCACATTGTTCATAGATTGTGGGTAGGAAAGAATTTGACATTATCTTAGTATTTGGGCCATAAATTTTTACTCTAATGTCCATTTCGGCTAAAATGTTTACAGTAGACACTAGACTTCCAGCCCTACAATAGCGTATTTCATGAAAATTTTCCAAATTGACCTCTAAATAGGCCAAAACTTCATTGGAAGTTTAGCTACAAATGGAAGTCCGTTCAAATGTGAGGATCCATTTGAACGATAGTTTGTCGCAATACTTTTGTGCCTGATAGAAATCTGATGAAAAAGAAAAAGTACTGGAAGCAACTACTATTCAAACGCCAAAATGACATTCGAATGTTAGGATCCATTTGAATGACAGTTCGTCGCAGCACTTTTGTGTTTGATAGAAATCTGATGGAAAAGCAAAAGTATTGGGAGTAACTAACGTTCGAGCGTCAAAATGAAGTTCGAACGTGAGTTACAATTAAGAGTTTCAGATTTACACCGATTGGACTCTTTTCTCACTTTATAAATACATAAGAATGCCTCTCTTAGCCTTATTTCAACATTTCTAACCCTATAGAGTCTTTGAGAGTAAGAAAGAAGGGGAGCAACATGAGATTGCAGGGAATTTTTACGTTAGATCGGATCAAAATCTCTAGTTTTTCACACAACACTAAGGAAGCAAGGTAGGGGTTTCTTCCTAATCTTATCCATTGAGGTTAGGGTTTATATACATATATATATGTATGTTTTGACTCTCAACCATATATATTTGTTATGGAATCCTTATTTCTTGATATTCTTGTAAATCATATCATGTTTTGAATGAAGTTATGGTTTGATAGCCCTAAAATCCTTGTTTTTGCTCTCAAAACCCTTGTTATTCAAGGAATAGAGATTTTTCCCTTAATATTCCATTGTTCTTGATTCAAAACTCTAGTGTTTTACTTGGAACAATAAAATTATGTTTTTTTGATGATCTCTTGTGTAGTTTCTTGAGTTGTTATGTTGGAAAAATACATGTGGAATTTGGGGGTCTTGATTTACTTGTGATTTGAGTAATTGGTTGAGTGTTGTATCTCTTGTGTGGATGTTTGGATGAACATGGGTGACCGTTGACGAGGTATCGCAGAATGGGTAGATGCGTTTCTTACCCTGAGTGGATTTGAAGGTTCCTTACCACTCATAGTGGGGTTGGTGCCCTCCGAGGACCAAACCACTATTTGTTCACATGGTATTGAGGTTGAGGATTAGTATACTATTCATCACAGTCGATGTGTAGGTATACGTCATTCCTAAAGTTGTATATCCTTGCGAAGATTGGGGGGTGTGGGCCAGGATATTCTCAATGTGTGTATTCATGCGAAATCTTACTGCTTACTTAGGATACAATTAGGGATAATGATACAAAATTGTTGGAAATGATACAAAATGTCGGTAATGGTTTATTGTTTGGAAATTGGTTGTACTTCTTCATTTAATTTACTGTTACCACGTAAATTTGAGATATGATGAATTGTCATTGTTATATGATAGTTTGTAAAATGAGATCGACCTATTTTATAAGCTTTCAAAACCTTGTTCGAGCTTGGGAGGATTTTCCTATAGAGCTTAGTGCTCATCCCCTCCAAACAATATTTTTCAGACTCCAGTCTAGAGAAAGAGCTTAGATTAGATGGGCAGGTGAATTGGGAAGCTCAGATTGATGGGAACTGGATCCCGAGGTGGACATTTAGAACTATTTCTCTTATGTTCTAGATTGGGAGGCAAATTTTGGGACAATGTTAAGGATAATACTTTCTTTATTCAGCTGTAAGATAATAGTTGATTTTTGGGATGTAATCGCCATAGTTTGGCATAATTATTTTGGATGATGTTTTAATTATTATGGATGATGAATGGAAATTCATTTACTTATGGATTTTGTTAGTTGCTTTCACTATATGAATGGTTATAGATACTAATGCCTTCCAGGGTGGGTTTTGGGGCATTACATAAACTGCCTCAAATGACAGCTTTTCCTCATTGGTCAGCTTGGTGACTACTACACTTTGATTGGTTAATTTTCCCATTGGATCAGCCCCTACTTCCCAAAAATTACCATGGTACTTTTCGTTATCTCCACTGGTCATGCCAGGTTTTTTTTCAGGGAATGTCGGTTATATATCGATTCCACTTTCATGTCTGATCATCTTGTACCTTAAGAATATCAATTTAAGCATAGAGAGAATATCATTGTTCAAGGAGCTGTGTTTTTAAGTCTAGATTTCTATGTTATGTGTCAAATCAATCATGTGATTAGTTACTTTAACAAACAGTCTTAGCATTCACATTTGTTCCATCATTTATTAACACATAACAAGGTGCTGTTAATTCTACACATGCTTTGAAACTGATAAAAGTGATCAACTGAACCATTCATTTCACAAAATATGATCGTTTAATACAAACTCCACAGATTCAATTCGTCCATAAAAAAAGTGACAAAACACAAAAACTTTAAATATCCACAATAAACCACAAAGAAGAAACAAAATACTCCAAGTATACCCATGAACAAAAATCCCCCTCTCACTGTCCTCTAGCTCCACCAGGCCCACTAGCTCCACCCCTCAGAAGGCGAAGAATCTCATCTTGCTTAGCTGTGATGCTAAGCATGATATTTCTAAGTGAGCACCGGGTGCTGGGTCCCGCCTCATCCGGCTACTCTTGGGCTCTCTCTGTATCTAACTCTCTTTCCTCCTCCTCATCTAGGACATCTTGTACCTCGTCGACATCTCAGGTAGGGGGCTCCTTGTGTCTAGCTGCTGGGCCTCCATTATGGCCCTGGCTCCTTTGGAAGGAAGCCTTGTTTGGTAGGGCCATTGGCCTTTTTATGGTCATCTCCGGTCTCACCCTGATCCCATGGTCTTTGCACATCTCCGTGACCAAGGTGTCGAGGGGAAGTGAGTTTCTTTTCACGTCGCATCCTTTCTTCATCTCTATCAAAATGAGGGAGGGTAGGTCTATACTTTGGCCCTTCGCAAGTTTAAAGCAACCGAGCCATTTCGAGGAGGATTTTGTTCTTTCACTAGATTGGGGCAAGGTCGAAACCATAATCAAATTCAACATTTTATATTTATTGGTCAGCTCCCCTTGACAGAAAAATCTCCACCATGTCCAAGAAAAAGTAGCCACCCTCGTTAGCTATGCTCTGATCGTATCCATAGCCAAGTTCTTCCTTGGGGGGTATGTTGGATTTTGTACTCGAGGCACTTCTTGTCAAAACTCCCGAATGTAGTCGTCATCAACATCAACATGGGCTTCCCTCACATACGTCCTTATTGCCCTGTTGATGATCTCGACGTTGGAGTAAAACTCCAGCACCAAGTCAATTATGGCCGCTCCGCTATTTCGCAAATACAACATCCACCTTCTCCTCTCCATATCCACAACAATACCCAACTCCTCAAAGTCAGCCAATACTACATCTCGCTCATAAACAACGGCTTGATTTCGATAGAAATTTTTGTATGTGTTAGCTTTGAGATCTGTGGGGAATTGGGTCTCGTCATATCTTCATGTAATGGGTCTTCTTTCTCTCTCCTTGATGACCTCCTCCACCATATTGGGCTCTTGGGTTGGTGGATTGCGCCTGGTAGGTAGCTTGACCCTTGGAGGCATGATGTTTCGAGTTTGAGGTTTTTAGGGCTTAGGAGTTTTGATTTCCTTGTGAAAATGAGGATTTTGATGTGGGAATGGTCTTGGGGAAGTTTTTTGAGGGCTGGGTATCAAAAATGCACCCTAGGGTTTGGAGGTTTTTTCAAAATTTTGGGGCTTTTGGAATGTAGAAGATTAACCAGGCTTTTATAGCCCAAAAGTTCATGTTCGAACATCACTGAGATTCAAACGTATGCAGTAAAATTTTAAATAGATTGTTCGAACGTGAATGACATTCGAACGTGGTGAGCTCCTACTACTTTTGAGTTTGGTCAGAGACCAAAGTACTGTAAGCTCATGTTGTTCGAACGTGCTGAGCTCCCAGTACTTTTGTTTCCCTCAAAGGCTGAGTACTATAAGCAACTAACATTCAAATGTCACTTGGCATTCGAAAGTAAGATCAAACAACAAAAGTTTTTCCATACATCAATATAACTACTAATAGAGGACTATAAACATAAGTTTGAACCAAAACTTCATGGTGTCTCAGAGTAAGTCCCTACCTACGCCCAAAAATTCCTTACTCGGCCCATATTCTCATTTTAGTCAAACGTGTTGTACAAAAAGATTTTTTTTTACACTTTACAAAAATTCGGACCCTTGGCTTTCATCCCAACAAAACACAATTTTATATTGAAAATAATCTAATCTGAGTCTCCTTCCGTCTCCATGCAGTTCGCACAACCAGTGACTCTCCCAATTTTCTCTCTCACAAACCGGTTAAGCAAAGTATTATAATAGCATGACATCTTAGGGTAATTCTTACTCAATCAATTCACTATCCAGTCTAATCGATCGAGTGCATGACTGAAAATTGGTTCAGAACATCGATTATATATTTTCTCGTGAAAGACTTTTCCACACTGTTTACAGGCACCAAGTCTTTTGGCACAACGACATTTAGCAAAAGTGCTTCTGCCATAGAGGGGTTTCACTTGTTCTTCTTGGATCTCATTTTTTCTTACCAATATTGCTTTTCTCATGATCACAACATGCACATCAGGTGGAAAAGTGCGTAGAACTCCCAAACTAAACCAAAAAAGTTTGATATCCATGATTTCTAAACATTAAGACTAACTATCTGGTTCTTTAATATTTTCCAGTGACAAAGACAATTGAAGCTGAGTCGTAGGCATGATCATCAATTTATAGAAAATGCAAGGCAAGGTACAAAATATGATAAAAAATAACAACAGCAACAACACAACAAAAAAATTTATAGGCACAAAATATGAACTATAGTTCTCATTCCGCAACCTAAACTGAATATTGTCCCCAATGTTTCAAATTTTCCAGTATATGAAGCTTAGAGATGAGGTTGAAATGTAGATCTATTCATCTTCCGAATCCTACGAGCACAATACATAACAATTAATCATCTCTCCACAGATTTGGGTTTCGAGTAGGATGGTAAGCCTTGTCCGTGAGTGCGAAGAGAAGTAGAACACCCATAAACAAATACAAAGCATGAAACATAGGATTGTGTCTGTGGAGTGTGTGGTCATGGGGCTGCTATGGGCTAGGTCATGTTTACATAGGGTTGCAAATAGTGAAGAAGAAGTAGAAAGAAAAATAAGGAAAAATGGAAAAATAATGGATAGGAAAAAGAAGAAAAGAGCATGGGGGCATTAGAAAGGCGTTCCTATGGGTTGGGTTTAGTCGAATTCTGCCTGACCTGACCCCTTTTTTTGTCGGTAGATGCGAATCTCGAAGGAATATTCTATATCTATTAAAAGAATGGTTTCCACATTTTTAACAAAGTCCTCCAAAAATAGTTTCAACCGTTGATCATTAACAATAAAGATATTACCGTTCGAGAGGTTTTCCATTTCTATTGCTCCATGTCCAAATACCTTTTTGACAATATAGGATCATGTCCATATTGATCTTAACTTACCAGGAAAGAGGCGGAGTCTTTAATTAAACAACAAGACTTTTTGAGAAGGTTCAAAAAACTTCCGCACAATGTTCTTGGCATGAAAATTTTTATCCCGGATTTTGCAATCTTAGCAATCTCATATGCTTCATTTCTCAATTCCTCCAATTCGTTAATCTGCAGTTTTCTTGAAAGTCTAACCTCGTCCAAGTCAAAGTTCATTGCTTTAATGGCATAGTATGCCTTATTTTCCAATTCTATAGGTAGGTGACAAGGCTTACCATAAACTAATCGATACGAAGACATGCCCAAAATTATTTTAAAAGCAGTGTGATACACCCAAAGTGCATCAGTTAGTCTTGATGACCAATCTTTGCGGTCTGGATTTACCATTTTTTTCTAAAATTATTTTGATCTTTCGATTAGCCAATTCAGCCTGTCCACTAGTATGTGAATGATAAGGCGTAGCAATTTTGTGAAAAATCAAGTATTTTTTCATCAAATTCCAGAAAGGGTGATTGCAAAAATGAGCACCCCAATCAGTTATGATTGATTTGGCAATTCCAAATCGGGACAAAATGTTTTCTTTTAAAAATTTGATCATACTTGGTGATCATTATTCCGGCATGAAATTGCTTCAACCCATTTGCATACATAGTCTACGGCTACCAAAATGTATAGATAGCCAAATGAAGGGGGAGTGGTCCCATAAAATCGACGTCCCAACAGTCAAAAATGTCAACCACAAGAATGGGGTTTAAGGGCATCATGTTTCTTTTCAAAATTCTTCCAACCTTTGGCATCTATCGCATGCCAAAAAAAATGCATGGACATCTTTGAAAAGGGTGGGCCAATAAAATCCACACTGCAAGATTTTCACAGCAGTTTTCCTTCATGAGAAATGGCCACCATATCCTTCAGAATGACAAAATGATATTACCTTTTTGCTTTCATGAGTAGGGATGCCACACCTTATGATTTGATCCTTACATTACTGGAATACGTATGGATCCTCCCAAAAGAAGTTGCAAACCTCCCTTAGAAATTCCTTTTTGTCCATCTCTGTAAAGAATGGATGGAGCATACCCATAGCAAGAAAGTTAGCAATATCAGCGTACCATGGTGTCTCCTTGATGGTGAACAGTTGTTCATCATGGAACTTTTCATTGATTGGTACTCCATCCTCCTGAAAGTCATATATTAATCAGGAAAGATGATCTGCCACCACATTCTCAACGCCCTTCTTGTCCTTAATGACTAGATCAAACTCTTGTAGTAAGACTATGTGACACCCCAAAAATTGGGGATTCTTAATTGAACAAAATTTGGGTAGAGTCTCCTTTGTATGGGGAGCTCTACCCAAAACCCAACCTGTACAATATACATTAACACGACCCATCCAAGGTCTGGTATAAAATAATGACCGTATCGGGTCCATTCATGAGTAAAAATTGACCATACCAGGTCCATTCATCCACACTCATAAAAACATGCAAGGTTATATTAAAACAGTCCATATGAGTTCAATTACAACTCTCTTACAAAAAAATTACATGCCAAAACTAGTTTGCTCCAAAAGGTTTACAAAAGGAGTTATAAAAGCCACAAGTCGGCTTTCTTCACCCTTGCGGCCCCGAATGAGAGTCGTCCACTGGTGTTTATCCCACACCTGAAATATTTTCCTGTAAAGGGTGAGCCTCGCCCAGTAGATTAATTTCCTACAGAGGCTACTCCCCACTTAAGTGAATATGAAAATGTGCACATGCAATAATCCACAACCAATATCTATTCCAACAAGAACATGTAGTTCAATGTGAAAATTCTGCCATGTGATGTCATGATATGAGATGATACTCACTCATGCATCTTAACCCGAGTCCTCACGGACTCCCACAACACAATGTAAATGTTTAAAATAGTTGTCATTGATGAAATACATCCAATTATCGTTTTTGAAATACAAGTTATTATGTTTATAAAACCAATTCATTGTCGGATGTTTCCCATCGAATGAATAGTTTATAAAACAAGTACACTTTTATGGAATTTTCACCTCAAGGGAGTGTATGAACTAGGTGTTTTTATAAACAAAATCATGGTCTTTGTTAGGTAGCAGAGTTTTGGAATCGTACCACAGGTTCCGTAAACCAATACACTTTTCCAAAATTTCACCTCAGAGGAGTGTATGAACCAAGTAGCCGGGTCTTGCACCCAAGGGAGAGTCTAGCCCTTCTTGTTATACTCGACACAAGTTTTTCATGTACGAAACCGTGCGACTCAGTAGGATATTTAACCCCACTTTTTCGAGCCCACCTATCAAACATCAAGTATGGTGATTGATCCAACCATAGACACACACACCCATACTCATGGCCATGGATGCATTTTTCCAATGCAAATGCAATGTGATGCATCATTGCTCAATCAATGTCATGCTCAATGTAATGGATGCCAATGAGCCAAATTTAAATCACATATTTCATCATGTATCATGGACAATTATATCATACACATAAAACCTCCAAAAAATCATCACAAATGTCAATATATTAATACACATACATCAACATTTTATCTAACAACAACAACCAAGCATGTCATTACATAATCAAGCAATAACACCCTTAATTCTAAAGGCATAATGTAAACATATAACACGCCCACAAAATAGCCCACATAACAGCCCCTAAAGAAGTCATATAACGGCCCCAAAATAGGCCACAAAATAGCCCCTAAACAGGCCCAAGACAAGCCACATAGCAGCCCCAAAACAGGCCACAAAATAGGCCACTTAGCAGCCCCAAAATAGGCCACCAAAAAAGCCTCTAAATAGGCGACATAGCAGCCCCAAAACAGGTCACAAAATAGCCCTTAGCCAGGCCACAAAACAGCCCATAAACAAGCCATAAAACAACCCATAAACATGCCATAAAACTGCCCTGGGACATGATACAAAGCAGCCCCTAGACAAGCCATAAAACAGTCCACAATTTCAACCTAAAACAGTCACAATTTCAGCCCCTTAAATCAGCCCAAAAGGCAGAAATAAAACCAAAGTAGGAAGAACCCTACCTCTTGATTTCTTCAAAGTCCCCTCTTTGATCTTTGGTGAAATTCACTTTTCTTGGTATGGTTGCATAGCCCTCGTTGCGTAGATGACGTTTAATTCTTGGCCCGACGAATTCCGACCAACAGAACTCCGTGAATCCGAGAAAGAAGATTGAATTTTCTCTTTTTCTTTTTCTCCTTCAGCTGCAAAGCTGCCCACTAGTTTTCAGCAGACAAAGATCTGGAAAAATCAGATTTTAAACCCCTATTTATAATTTTAAAGACTTGGCCCGAGTCGCGCCACGTGCCCCCACTTGTCCAGGTCCATTTTTGCCCCGAAACAATTCATCACATCCCGGTTTAAGTTCAAATTAATTTTATTTGAACTTTAATCCAATTTTAAGGAAAATTTATAAATTTTATTTTTGGAGACCTTTGAAAGGTCATTTGTCACCCAATTGTCTCGTAAAACATGTAAAATTTGACTATCTCATAATTCAACAAAAATTGACAGGGCAGCTCAATTTTGCGATATAAATCCAATGGTGAGGTGCTTTGTGTCATTTGAGCTCTAGAAAAATATGAATTTTAAACCCACATTATAGTGGTAAATGACCATTTTGCCCTTTTTTTTTCGAAAAAGTTCAAATTTACCCCAGTTTTACATTCTTCCCCCCTTAAAAGAATTTCGTCCCGAAATTTACACATGCACATTTAACCACATGCATATGCAACAGTCATATAATTCTAAATGACTAGAATGATGTAACTCTATCCTCGAATAAGAAAGAATAACTGGTACGAATAGTGTCCTCATGCTCCCATGTTGCCTGCTCTACTCCTCGGTGCTGTCACAACACCTTCACTAGCCTCACAGTCTTGTCTCGCAAAACTTGATCTGGCTATCCATGATACGCACTGGTCCCTCCTCGAAGGTATTATCCGCATTAACAATCAACTCACCCCAACCCACCACATGTGTTCGATCTGGAGTATACTTCTGGAGCATAGAGACATGGAACACTGTGTGAACACTCGATAGATTTGGCGGTAATGCCAACTGGTAAGCAACTGTACCCACCCTCTCAAATATCTGAAAGGGCACGATATACCTCGGTGACATCTTTCCCCACTTGTGGAATCTGACCACTCCTCTTTTAGGAATCACCTTCAAGAAGGCATGATCTCCCACCTCAAACTCTAGAGGTCGTTGTCGTTTGTCAGCGTAGCTTTTCTGCCGACTCTGAGCCATAAAAAGACGCTTCCGTACTAAGTCCACCTTCTCAGAGGTGTCCCTAACCAAATTCGGACCCTTAGAAGGTCTCTCTCCTACCGCCGTCCAACAAACTGGAGATCGACAAGACCTCCTATATAGTGCCTCATAAGGTGCCATCTTTATGCTCGCATGATAATGTTATTGTAGGCGAACTCCACCAAGGGTAAGTGATCTTCCCAGTTACCCCTAAGATCAAGGACGCATGCCCGCAGCATGTCCTCTAACATCTGGATAGTCCTCTCTGATCCTTGGCAATCATTGGCAAGGGATATCTATTCTTGATAGTAACCCTATTCAATTGTCGATAGTATATGCATAGTCGAAGGGTTTTGTCCTTCTTCTTGGCAAACAACATCGGAGCACCCCAAGATAAAGTGCTCGGTCTAATGAAGTCATTGTCAAATAATTTTTGCAACTGGACCTTAAGTTCCTATAACTCGACTGGTGCCATCCTATGTGGAGTTATAGAAATAGGTGACGTACCGGGATGCAACTCAATGTTGAAGTCTTCATCCCTATATGGAGGTAATCCTGGTAGTTCGTCTAAAAAAACATCCTTGTCCTCACATACAACCCGAGGTAGACCCAACTCCTATCTCGCCTCGTCCTCTAGGGTAAGGCTTGCAAGCCAACCCATCAACTGTCCGTGCCAACGAGAGTCATACACTACTTGGGGTAAACCACCATATGTTTTCCCCTGGAAACTTGAAACAAACCCCCTCCGAAGTAAAGTAGTGACCCTCTTACGATCACAATCAATAACAACACAGTGTGCTGTCAACAGTCCATACCAAGGATAACATCAAACTTTGACATGTCCATGACCCTAAGGTCCACGGTGAGTAGAATTCCTGAGATCTCTAGCTCACAACCCCAACATATCTGATCAACTCTCACCCTAGCTCCTAGGGGAGAACTCACATGCAATGACTCTTCCAAGGTCTTAACCTCTAAGCCTAAGTCTTTCACACAAGATGCAGTAATAAATGAATATGATGCACCATAATGAAATAACACTCTAGCCTATAAGCGAGAGAGTAGAAATGGACCCTGTATCCCCGACTGATCTGCCAGCTCAATCTATGGCATCATGGCGTAGACACGCCCCTGGTTCCCTAAACTACCAGCTTGTGAGCCCTGTTCTCGGGCTCGACCCATGTCCAGACCCATCTGGCCTGCTTGCGAAGTCCCCGCCCGTGGAGTAGTAGAGGCCTGTGTAGCTCCCTAGAACTAATACTGGCTCCCCTTGGCCATGGTAGGGTAATGAGGAGTATAATATGTCTGTGGCTGCCCCACCAAAGTCTGGGACTGAGATGACCAATAACTTTGTGATCCCTGCCTCTGGGGACAATCCGCTTCATATGACCCCGTTGATGGCAATGGTAGCAAGTCCTTTGGCCTGCCTGGTAAGAAGGTATTTAATTTCTCCCGCTTTGGGATGATTGACCCTAACCTTGGCCTTGATAACTACCGTCTTGCCCTTGTTGTCCCCGAGAAGTAAAAGACCTTTGTCTCTTCCCTGAGCTAGAAGAAGAGGATTGACCCTCTTTCTTCTTATCTTTCACACCCGCCTCCAGGATGTTCTGCGCATTCTCTACCTCTCTCTCAATAGCCATATCAGTCGCAACCATCGAGTCCAAGTCTAGTAGAAGAAGACCCACAATTTTGCCTCGGATGGACAACTTCAAGCCATCCTCGAACTTCCTTACCTTGGCCATGTCTGTGGCCACATAATCGTCGGCAAAACGTGCTAATTCCGTGAACTTAGCCATGTATTTCATCACTGACATCGTTCCTTATCTCAAGTCTAAAAGCTCTCGGGCCTTTGCATGTTTAGCAGCCGTTGGGAAGTATTTTCCCATGAAGATTTCCTTGAGCTCCGCCCATGTCATTGCCCCTAAGTCCTTGGAGTCTTTCACCCAATCCCACCACACTTGGGATTCTCCCTCTAGCTGGAATGTAGCTAGGGTTACCTTCGTGGCATCAAAGGTGATCTCCATAGCCCTTAAGATCTTGTAAACTTGCCAGAACCAATGGTCGGTTACCATAGGATCCCCCCCTCCCATGAAGATCGGAGCCTGATGTGCCTTGAACTTTTAGAGGTGACTTGAGCCTCACTTGACTCCCACTTGCACTAGCCTATGCAATGGTAGTAGCTGTAGCACTAGCTTGTGCAGTGGTAACCGCAGCCGCACCAATAGCCTCCATGAAGGCTTGTTGGTCAAAGGCCGGTGGTGGTGGTTGGTTGTTCCTTCCACCCCGACATCCCCTTCCTCTAATTGTCATCTATACACACATAAGATAGCAATAGACCAATAACTTAGTATCCCAAAATTAGGGGTCAAAATTTAAAATCGTAGAATATAGTAGATGCCCAAATAGTAGCTTACATATCCTTTTCCTTCCCGACCCTAAGGTTATAATTTCTAACCGTAGTGTCTCATTCTTATATACATTTAATCATGCATATAATCCCACACCACATACACATAACATGTAGCACTTAAAACACATGACATGAAATGCACAATGAATGCAACAGTCTAGACTAGTGCCCATAAAGCCCTAGGTATATTGTATAGCTAAACTCTGATACCAAATTGCAACACCCCAAAAACCAGGTGTCCTTAATTTAACAAAATTTGGGCAGAGTCTCCTTTGTACAGGGAGCTCTACCCAAAATGCAAACTATACAATATACATTAATATGACCCATCTAAGGCTCGATATAACACAATGACCGCACCAGGTCTATTCATGAGTAAATATTGACCACAGCGTGTCCATTCATCCATACTTATATAAAAACATGCAAAGTTATATTAAAACAGTCCATATGAGTTCAATTACAACTCTCTTAAAAAAAATTACTTGCCAAAACTAGTTTGCTCCAAAAGTTTTACAAAAAGAGTTATAAAAGCCACAAGTAGGCTTTCTTCACCGTTGAGGCCCCGACTGAGAGTCGTCCACCGGTGTATATCCCGCACCTGAAATGTTTTCCCGTATAGGGTGAGCCACGCTCAGTAGAGTAATTTTTTATAGAGACTACTCCCACCTAAGTGCATATGAAAATGTGCACATCCAACAATCCACAACCAATATCTATTCCAACAACAACATGTAGTTCAATGTGAAAATTCTATCATGTCATGTCATGATATGAGATGATACTCACTCAGGCACTTTAACCCAAGTCCTCACCGACTCCCACAATACAATGCAATGCAAATCTATAAAATATTTGTCATTGATGAAATACATCCAATGATCGTTTTGGAAATACAAGTCATTGTATTTATAAAACCAATTCATTGTTGGATGTTTCCCATCGAATTAATACTTTATAAAACATGTACACTTTTATGGAATTTCACCTCAGGGAAGTGTATAAAACAAATATTTTTATAAACAAAATCATGTGTCTTTGTTAGGTAACGGAGTTTTGGAACCGCACCGCAGGTTCTGCAAACCAATACACTTTTTCAGAATTTCACCTCAGAGGAGTGTATGAACAAAGTAGCCGGGTCATGCACCCGAGGGAGAGTCTAGCCCTTCTTGTTATATCCAACACAAGTTTTCCATGAATGCAACTGTGCGACTCAATAGGATATCCAACCCCACTTTCCCGAGCCCATCCATCAAACACCAAGTATGGTGATTGATCCAACCATGCACTCACACACCCATACTCATGGCCATGGATGCATTTCCCCCGTGCAAATGCAATGTGATGCACCATTACTCAATCAATGTTATGCTCAATGTAAAGCATGCCAATGAGCCAAATTTAAATCACACATTTCATCATGTATCATGGACAATTATATCATATGCATATAACTTCCAAAAACTCATCACAATGTCAATATATTAATACACATATATCAACATTTTATCTAACAACAACAACCAAGCATGTCATTAGATAATCAAGCAATAACACCCTTAATTCTCAAGGCATAATATAAACATATAACACGCTCACAAAATAGCCCACATAACAACCCATAAATATGCGACATAACGGCCCCAAAACAGGCCACAAAAAAGCCCCTAAACAGGCCCAAGACAGGCCACATAGCAACCCCAAAACAGGCCATAAAATAGCCCTTAAATAGGCCACATAGTAGCCCAAAAATAGGCCACCAAAATAACCTCTAAATAGGCCACATAGCAGCCCCAAAGTAGGCCACAAAATAGCCCATAAACAAGCCATAAAACAGCTCATAAACAAGCCATAAAATAGCCCTTAAACAAGGTATACAACAGCCCCTAGACAAGCCATAAAATAGTCCACAATTTCAATCCAAAACAATCACAATTTCAGCCCCTTAAATTAGCCGAAAAGGAAGAAATAAAACTAAAGTATGAAGAACCCTATCTCTTGCAGCGTGTAGGAAGTAGTAGAACTTCTAAGAACACCAACCAAAGCCCAAGAACCTTTGATTTCTCCAAAGTCCCCTCTTGGATTTTTGGTGAAATTCACTTTTCTTGGTATGGTTGTGTGGCCCTCGTCGCGTAGATGAAGTTTAATTCTTGGTCCGACGAATTTCGACTGACGAAACTCCGTGAATTCGAGAAAGAAGATTGAATTTTCTCTTTTTCTTTCTCTCCTTCATCTCCAACTTTGCCCACTAGTTTTCAGTAGACAAAGATCTAAAAAAATCAGATTTTAAATCCCTATTTATAATTTTAAAAACTTGGCTCGAGTTGCGCCACGTGTCCCCCACCTCAAAATGATTCATTATATCCCGGTTTAAATTCAAATTAATTTTATTTGAAATTTAATCCAATTCTGAGGAAATTTTATAAATTTTATTTTTAGGGACCTTTGAAAGGTCATTCGTCACCCAATTGTCTCGTAAAACGTATAAAATTCAACAATCTCATAATTCAACGAAAATTGATAGGATAACTCGATTTCGCGATACGAATCCAACGGTGAGGTCCGTTACATCATCCGAGCTCTAGAAAAATATGGATTTTAAACCCGTATTATAATGGCAAATTACCATTTTACCCTTTTTTCGAAAAAGTTTAAATTTACCCAGGTTTTACAGACTATCCATCTTATGAGCCTTGGCTTGGCATCATTCTTTGTGAGCAAAAATTTCAGTGCTGCATGGTTAGTAAATATAACAACAGAAGAACCAACGAGATAAGAACAAAATTTCTCCAAAGCGAAAACTACAACAAGGAATTCTTTTTAAGTGGTGGAGTAATTCATTTGAGATTCATTCAAAGTCTTGCTTACATAGTAAATCACATGTGATTTCTTATCTTTACATTGCCCCAACACAGCACCTACATCATAATCACTAACATCGCATATTAGTTCAAAGGGTAGGGTCCAGTGGGGGGGTTGCATGATTGGGGCAGAAATTAACATGCCTTTAAGCTTGTCAAAAGCTTTATGACATGTTTCACTCCACACAAAATTTATGTCCTGACTTAGGAGATGACACATGGGTTTAGCTATGGTACTTAAATCCTTTATGAATCTCATGTAAAACCCTACATGTCCCATAAATGATCGTACATCCATTACAATATTTAGAGTAGGTAGATTTCCAATTAGATCTATTTTTGCCTTGTCTACTTCCATGCCTTCAGACAACACAATGTGACCTAATATAATGCATTGTGCTACCATGACATGACATTTCTCCCAATTAAGTATTAGATTGGCTTCCTGACATCTTACCAATACCTTCTCTCGCTTTACCAGAAATAAATCAAATGAGTCACCATAGATAGAGAAGTCATCCATGAACACCTCCAAATATTTCTCGACCATGTCACTGAACAATCTCAGCATGCATCTTTGGAATGTTGCAGGAGCGTTAAAAAGCTCAAATGGCATCCTTTTGAATACAAAGGTGCCAAAAGGACATTTGAATGTGGTTTTGTCCTGGTCATCTAGTGCTATCTCAATTTGATTGTACCCGGAATACCCATCTAGGAAACAATAGAATTCGTGCCCTGCGATTCTATCTAGAACCTGGTCCAGAAAGGGAAGAGGGAAATGGTCTCTTATAGTTACCAAATTGAGCTTTCAATTACTAGACCTGCACCTACTGCCAAACCTACGATAGGTTGAGCCCACTGGAGTGGAACCTACCGATAGGTTTCCATCGACCTACCAATTGGTTTTACTAAAAAGTGCCAGATTCTACATGTCAAGCTCTACAACCTTGGGGGTCCCACCAGACATTCTCCTACCTGCCCCTGACACTCCCAACACATTGGACATCTTTCATACACATTTTCTTGGACTTGTGGATGTTTGATCATAAATAAGGAGAGAGGAGAGAGAAGATGATGGGTGTGCCAGCAAAGCCTACACTTGCCTGCACCAACCCATGCGTTGCAACCCCTATGGATGGAGATCACATAACAAGGCTAGGGCATCACTCCATGGACATTTTTGGGAGGAGAATACACCATTATGGATGATGCAAGATACATTATAATATGGAGAGAGATAGTATAGGAAGAAGATGAATAGTGTTAGAGAGAGAAGTTGAGATTTTTGCATTTTCTTCCACCAATTTGCTTGTAATTTTATGTAAGACTTTTCTAAGCTTTCTTTGAAGTCTTTAATGCCATTGATTGCAAGTAGCTTTCAAGTATAATCGTCCATTCATGCTTTCACCATTAATGCATTCAAGTTCTTCAATTTCTTAGTTTAAAATTGGGTATTCAATGCACTATCTTTTAGTTTATGTTTTCTTGCATTAACTTAGCTAAAAACTTTAATTCTTAACAATGTCTTCTCATTACATTGTTGTATTTACCTTAAGCATGAGTAGCTAAGCTTTTTAGTTGGCTAATCCAAGGGAGATCTCCACTTGGGTATGCCATTACAACTCCTTTTCTTTCTTCCTCTCAGAGTACGATGGCTCGATTTGACTGGGTTGAGGGTGGATGAGATTGTGAGTCTTTGATATTCCGTAGACTTCCCATGGGTTATGCTTGGATCCTCACTTCCATCTCGTCCCTAATTTTTAATGAATCAATCGTACATCTATGCTCTATTGGAGGAAGGATTCGAGTTGTCTTGGCATTCCCATTAGAGTGAACCCTACGGATTTGCCAACCCTTATTTCCCATTTCAATTTTTATCTCAACCACAAACCAAACTTCAACCAACAAAACATTTTACACTTTTCATTTCTCACCAAAATCACCTTCTACACAATTCACCTTCCCTCCCTGAGGAGATGACCTTGGAATACAATTTGAAGTAAAACACGACACAAAAGTCTTCTTCTACTTGGGAAGAATTTTTGTTCACATACACACACACATGCATTTCATTTATCCAACACCATTTCGTTGCCCTTTCTTTTGACATCATTCCACGGGAGAGTGACACTCCCACTTCACACACACACCATACATACATTGAGGGATGATGTTTGGAAGTTAGGATATGACAACAGAAAACATCAAACAATCATGGTCAAAAATGGGAACAACCAAGGTACTGATTCAAAAAATGGGGAAAGCAGTGGGCTAAACCTTCCGGAAGATCGATGCGAACCTTCCAAAAGGTTTTCTTCCAAATGCATTTTTTCTTGATTTCTTCACCTTCAAAGCCTCCCGGTCCTCATGTAATGTTTCCATCTCTTCACCACTCATGCACACTTAGTTGCAGGGTTCCAAAATCCATCATTTACGCTATAATTATCCGCAACATCAAAATTTCCACATTATTCACAACTTAGACTAACTCTAAGTAATTAAATACAAAGTTAAGTTAAAATGCATGTAATGACGCCGTTAAATATGCAATATTACACGCTCATCACACCCTCCAACTTAAGTTTTCCTAGTCCCTAGCAAACTAAATGTAAAAATTAGGCAAACAAAAATAAACCTATTCCAATTCCACTATTGCATTTAACATATGCAACAAGTCTTTCAACCCCTAGGTGATCCCTAGTGGACGATTTTTGTCTCATGAAGGTTTCTAGTGATGGTACCTATAAACTTATTTTCCTCGTATCCAAAATTTGAAACATATACGCTTACCCTAACAAGCACTGGGATGTCAACCATAGTTTTGTCCAATGCACTAGAACTAATCATACATGAATCACATCATAGCCTTAAATGCTATTCTAGAGTATCCACATACACATTCGTTTTCAAACCCATGTGTGTGTGTGAAATGAAGATGTAATTTAAGCATTTACTCATTGAAATCCACATTCACTTAGCTATCAAAATTAAGCTTCGATGCAAAACTCATGAAGGGTTTCTCTTGACGATGAACCACACCATGATTATCCTGGGATGTTCTCCATGTGTATATGTGAGATAGAATTTTGTTCACAAAATGAAGTATGCTCACATATAATCCAAAAATGGAGTACAAGTATAAAAATGAAACAACCTTGGTATAATCTCATGAAAGGAGTGTTAGGGCACAAGATAGCTAAATCAACCTTTCTTTTTCTTTAAAAGTATGTTTTCCCCATGCTTACTCTATATCATTTAGGACCTTCAAGTGTTGTAATGAGGCCTTGGGGTGATATTGAGGCAAATGAAACAAAAGAAAGAGGACAACAAAGAGGGTTATTCTGAGGCATGACCTTTATTTTCAACAATTTCCCCTTTTTGAGAAATTTTTAGCATTTCACTTTCACCTCACTCTTTGTTTCTTTTTCCTTAACATTTTCCTTTTATTTTTCTCTTTCTTTTTATTCTTCCACCCCTTTTTTCTCCTTTTTCTTGGATTTTTCATTCTTTTTCATACAACATTTTGAAATCAACATCATTCATCCCTTTGTTGGGTTTTCACATCACCATTCCTTCTCTTATATGATCAATCATAATCAGTTCTCGGAACAACCAAGGTGTGGTAAATTTTTATCTTTTTACACTGGCTTGGTCTTTTGTGTGGCATGGGGGGAGCATTTTGTATTTTAAGACAAATTTAATCAACTACCCAAATGAACTCTAACCAAAACAAGCACAATGAGATTATTGAACAAATTTGAAATTTGAAGAATTTTTCCTTGAGTAAATGTAAGTTCCCTCCAACAAGGATTGACACTAAAGTTCTCGTGGGTACTTATTTCATATCCACTATGCATGTCAAGCTCTAAAATGTGGATCCAATCCATAAATTGCCGAAATTACAAATTCAATGAGCACTTATGGGTGAGTTCAAAAGCAAATACATATGTGATACTTAAGTAGAGGATGAACTTTTATGGTGTATTCATGTGTTAAAAGTTCAAAATGAAGATCAAGCAATCATAAATCCCATAACAATTAGGGTAAGGGAATATGGTTCAACATCAGATATTTTCCATAAAAAATGTCAAACATTTTCAAAATTTTCACACTTTCAACTATTCTATACAAAAAGTGTTGGAACATGTAAATGGTGCACCTCACCTCCCAACTTGAACCATGCATTGTCCTCAATGCACAATGAATCATGCAATGATAAAAATGAAAGTAACATGGGAAATAAGATACCCTTTTTTTTTTCTTTTCTTTTTTTGGATATAAACATTAAAGGAAAAATGAAACACAAAAGAGCTTGTTTACACCCTCCAACTTAGACTCGAATATGATATTGAATAAGTTTTGTTATGATGATGCTCAAAATGGATTGAGTCCAAATTAGAGAGAGGTAGATGCCTTCATGCTAAAATCTACACTACAACATTATGAAAAAAAAAATATAACAATAAAAGAAATCTAAGTACTATGTGTATGTAAACAAAACAAAAGGGCTCATGTGAATCCGACTTGAATTTGGATATGAGGCCATTGATTTTTTTGATTTTAAAATTTTTTTGTTGTATAAATGACATTCCTAACCAATGGATCCAATAATAAAAAGGATAATGATTCAAAAATCTCAACCAAACTGAGGTGCAGGCAAGTTTGTGCAATTCCAACAATGGAGTATACAATTTCTCTTTAAAAGTTTCTACACTTGTCTCAATTTTAATGCACTTCCCAAGTTGAAAAATATGAACCTCTACACCACTCTTTGATGGAAAAATGACCTTGGGCTTATTAGCCTCATGTGAGATAATATCTTCATTAAATTTTTCACAATCTAGAGTGGTGGGAGATTCAACATCAATATGCATTCCATTGAGATGATCATCCTCAATACATTGACCCATGATGAAATCACGAGACTTACCTATGCCGTCTCAAATCACCTTCGAACTCGACGCTTAACCCTCCCTAGCAACGGTGCAAAAAATGCTTGATTTATTTCATCGGCCCTAATCTCCGAACAAGAATCCGCAATGCTTATATGGATTTTGTGTGTAGAGAAATGTCACTCTCCCACAAAATGATGCAAGAAATGGGGCAAACGGGTGTGAATGAACAAAATATGTGTGTGTGTGCAAAATTACTCCCCAAGCATATATGGAATCTTAGAATGTCATGTTTTACTTGGAATGGGTATTCCAAGGTCGTCTCCCCAGGGAAGGAAGGTCAAATTGTGTGAAGTTGATTTTGTGAAAAATGAAAAGTGTAAAATCTTTTGAGTTTGAGTTTTTATGAGTGAAGTTTGTGATAGAAAATGAAATGGAACAAGTGTTGGCTAATCCAAAAGGTCATTCCAATGGGGATGCCAAATCAGCTCAAGACCTTCCTCCAATGGTGCCTAGATGTTTGATTGATTCGTAGGAAATGAGAGACTAAAATAGAGGTAAGGATTCAAACATACCTGTGACAAGTCTATGGCATATCAAAAATTTACAACCACGTCCACACTCAACCGAGTAAAACCAAATCATCATACACTATGAGGAGGAATAAAAAATAGTTTATTTAGCATACCCAAGAAGAATTCTCCTTTGGATTAGCCAACTTTAAGCCTATCTACTCATGGTTAAAGTAAAAACATTCATTATGTAAAGAGACATGTAAAAGAAATGGAAATGAAAATGAGTTGAGAATGAAACTTAGAACATACGTTAAAGCTAGAATGAAGTAAACTACAAAGATGAATTCATTTCACACTAAAATGAAAAAGTTGCAGGGCATACCCAGTAGAAATGTAAGAGTGCAAGAACAATAGCTTAAACTTGACTACAATTGAAATAAATAAGATTACAATGCAAGAAGCAAAATTAAAAGAGTCTTATAGCTTGCTACAAGTAAAATAGGTGAAGAAAATGCAAAAATATAAACTTTCTATCTCTAGAACTTCATCTTCTTCTTTGGGAGCTTCTCTCACTAAAAACTACTCCCAAGCTTAGGTAGCCTCCCTCCTCTAGAACTCGTGTGAATGCTGAATATATAGTGTATGAGAGACTTCAAATTTCATCCATGAGGCTCTCTATAGTCTGTGTGCAAGCCTCCCGTCAATGGGAGGTGAGTTAATTGGCTTTGGACAGGACAAACCTAGCCTACAGCCACCATGCCTCCATCCTTTTCTCTCCCCCTTTCCTATCCTCCATCTTCCAAGGCTGACTTTGGGATGTAGGAGGCATGTATGTATGTAGAATATGTCAGGGGACAAGTGGGAGAATCATAAATGGGACCCCCAAGCAAGTGGAGAATGAGTTGTAGGCTTTCTAGGCAAAACCTTCCAGAAGGTCGATGCAAACCTTCCGGAAGGTTCATTCCAGTAGGCTATAGCATCCGGAAGGTGACATCTCAGGACCAATTTTCGTAAAATTGTCATAACTTTGATCTAACCATCTGATTGAGCTGAAATATTGATACAATATAGAGTACATTCAGATCTATAACTTTCATGTTTTGCACATTTCAAGATTTGTAAACGCCCACATTCTTATTATCATATAGTAAAGTAATTATGTTTTTGAAATGCCAATAGATGTAATGAAGTATGCATGAACTATGCAGATTGTAAAAGTAAAGATAAAAATGTTAGTTGAGGTAATCTTAATTGGTTATTGGAATTGTCACATGATAAATTTGGGGATTTTTGAGATATGCTTGTAAATTGAGAAATTGAGTAATTGAGTTTGGTATTGTATCTCTTATGAGTGTGGGATGACCGTGGGTGGCGTTTGAAGAGATATCGTAGAATGGGTAGACGTTCTTCATACTCTGTGTGGGTTTGAACTTTTTCTACCACTCGTAGTGGGGTTAGTGCTTTGGTAAGACTAAACCGCTATTATTGACGGGTATCGAGGCAGAGGATTAGTATACTAATGCCTGAGTTGGATACGTTACTACCATTGGTATGGTATACACCCTTCCTAAAGGTTGGATATCTTTAAGAAGATTTGGATGTGTGTGTGTGGGCTAGATGTTACTCAATGTGTTGATTCATGTGGATGCCTTACATCATGGTTGAGATACATGTATATATTGTTGTGAAATTTTCAAGTCATGAGTTATTGTTTATTCTACAAAAATCTTGGGAAATATGGGATTCCGCAAGAACTTGTGAGAAAAGGTTTATGGTGAAATGAATTATTAATTGTATATTGAGTTCTTTTATTCATTAAATTATTGTTGTTACTTAAACTTGAGATCTGTTTCAAATGTCCATGTTTTCTTCAAAAGTTATATATGCTATTTGTAAAATGAGACCGACCATTTTATATTCTTTTATAAACCTTGTTCGAGTTTGAAAGAATTTTCCTACAAAGTTTCGTGCTCACCCCCTACTTAACAACCTTTTCAGATTATCCTCTCGAGGAAGAGCTGGGAGTCGAGGAGCCCAAACACTGGGAGACTCCGATAGACGGGAGCGTGAATCCCGAGGTGGGTGCTTAGAGCGACACTTGCTTTTGTTCTAGACTAGGATATTTATTCTAAACATTGTGAAGTCTAGTTTTTCTTTTGTTTTTCCACTGCGCTTTGATAGTTAAATTTTTGAAATGTAAATGCCCTGGTTGGGCAATTCTTTTGGATAATGTTGTAAATTTTATGGATGAAAAATGAAGTCTTATTTATTTATGGATCATATTAGTGCTCTCATTATGTGAATGCTTTTTAGATTGTAATGCCGTCAAAGGTGATTTTTGTGACGTTACAAGATTCGAAGTGGATCATGGTCAAAAATGGGAAAAAACAGAGGTATTGTGTCAGAAATTGGGAAAAATAGTGGGCTAAACCTTTCGGAAGGTCGATGCAAACCTTCCGAAAGGTTTTCTTTGAAATGCATTTGTTCTTGATTTCTTCACCTTCCAAGTCTCTCGATCCTCATGTAATGTTTCAGTCTCTTCACAACTCATTCACACTTAGTTGCAGGATTCCGAAATTCATCATTTACGCTATAATTACCTAATCAAAATTTCTACATTATTTGCAACTTCGACTAACTCTAAGTAATTAAATGCAAAGTTTAGTTAAAAAGCATGTAAGGAGGCCGTTAAGTATGCAATATTACACGCTCATCATCTACCACTGAGTAGTCAAGTGAAATCTGTGCATTGTCCGAACATCCAACAGGGGAATGTCCCATCATTCTAGCATTTAAAGAGGTCTTGATGGAGCAATCCAATGCCATTTCAAATTATAACAAGCCCTATTCGGATCCTTATTTTGAAACCTATAACCTAGGTTAGCAGAATCACCCAAATTTCAGTTGAAAGAACACAACTTGTGAGTCAGCCACCAGGTCCACCCTCAGGTCAACCACAGACTCAGCAGTCATATCAGCCTTATCAACCCTCACATAAAAGGAGTCTAGAGTACACCATGAACCAATTTAGTCAATGTCAAATGAGTTTCAATACTCAAACCACACATGCATTTAATGATTTCAAAGCTCAAACTTCATAGAATATTGAAGATATCAAGAGTCATCTAGCCAAATTAAGCCAGTCAATGAGCATATCAGAGAAGGAAAATTTTCTATCTCAACTCAAACCCCCAAAGATTCAAAATCAGGCTATTATTGTGTCTTCCCAACCATCTCTGATTCAGGTGCAATCAATTACCACATTGAGAAGTGGTAAGGTGATTGAAAAACCATTAAAGCCATGTTAATTCTTGAGCCATAACCCGAGTCAATCCCAGTAAATGAACACGTTGAGCCTAAGCCTGTAACTAGAAAGGAAGCAGAATTGCCAAATTAAAAAGAACCTTCCAATCCTATTCCATTACCTTATACTCAAAGAGTCAAGAAACATAAATCTCTAACAAATCATTCTGAAATCTTTGAGTTGTTTGAGCAAGTAATGATTAACATTCCCCTGTTGGATGCAATCAAACAAGTCCCATCCTACACCAAGTTTCTAAAAGACCTTTGCATGGTGAAAATAAATATCAATGTACAGAAAAGAGCATTCTTAACTGAGTTGGTTAGTGCTATCATTCAACACAAGATCCCTCTTAAATACAAAGATTATGGAAGTCCTATCGTTTTATGCATAATCATAAATTTTTGGATTGAGCAAGCGCCGCTTGATCTGGGAGCCAGTGTCAATTTGCTTCCACATTCGATCTATAAACAGTTAGGGTTGGGTGAATTGAAGCCCACTAATGTTACATTGCAATTGGAAGACCAATTTCTGAAATCCCCCATGAGCAGTTTGTGGAGAATGTACTCGTTCAAGTTGATAAAAACTATTTCTCAGTGAATTTCATTGTTTTAGATACTCAACCAGTTTTGCGTGCCTCTACATAAATTCCTGTCATTCTAGGTCGACCATTTCTTTCTACATCAAATGCATTGATTAATTGTAGGAAAGGAATCATGAAACTTTCATTCAGAAACATGACTTAGGAATTGAATGTGTTGAACATTGAAAAACAGCCTAGGGAAGTGGAAATGATGCATGAAGTGAATTGTGTTGAGTTGTTAACTCAAATTCTGTTTGAAAAATTTTGTACAAAAAAAGTTTCACATGCATTAGAGTCTGTACGAAATGATGAGTCTATAGATAGGTCAGTCATTGAAGTATGGAGTCCAAAATTTGAAAAATTACTCCCTAATGAATTGAAGTTTATAAAGCCTTGTGTTGAAGCTATTAAGGCAGAATTGAAACCTCTCCCAACTAACTTAAAATATGTTTTTTTAGGGGAGGATGAAACTCTTCTAGTGAAATTTTTGGGTGAGGTACGCAATTTTGTTTGGAAAGATCCTTATTTGTTTAAGTATTGTAAATATTATATAACAAGACATTGTGTACCCAATCATGAAATCAATCAGTTCATCTCATTTTGTCATTCTGAAGTTTGTGAAGGTCATTTTTCTTCAAAAAAAATTGCTACTAAAATTTTGCAGTGTGAATTTTATTGGTCCACACTTTTTAAAAATGTACAGGTCTTTTGTCTAAATTGTGACAGATATCAAAGAATTGAGAATATTTTGAAAAGAAACATGATGCCTTTAAACCCTATTTTGATTATTGAAATTTTGATTGTTGCATCATCAATTTTATGGGAACATTTCCTCCATCCTTTGGTTATCTGTACATTTTGGTTGCCATTGATTATGTTTCTAAATGGGTAAAAGCATTCCCTTGTCGAAGTAATGATCACCGCAAAGGGTTCAACTTTTTAAAAGAAAATTTTTTTGTCAAGATTTGGAATTCTTAGAGCCATTAAGGGTTTTGCTAGCATAGTTTATTGCATACGATCTCTTATCATCCCTTTGACCAAGTATTGCACCGACCGCGTAATCACTCTCGTCGCACATACGCTCAAAAGGTAAATCCTACTTGAGTGGCCGCATAATCGAAGGTGCAGTAAGCATGCTTTTAACTTTTGTAAAGGATGTCTCACAATTATCTGACCACTCGAATAGGACATCCTTAGACAATAAATTGGTTAAAAGTCAGGCCAATGCACTAAAGTCTTTAATAAAACGCTAATAAAAGCTAGCATGGCCCAGAAATGACCTGATATCCTTGATGACCTTTGGCGTAGGGAGGTTGGAAATGGCCTCAACTTTTGATTTGTCAACCACGATCCCCTTTGCCGAGACGAAGTGCCCGAGAACAATTCCCTATGTCACCATGAAGTGGTACTTCTCCCAATTCAAGACTAAACTCTTCTCCTTGCACCTCTCAAGAACTCTCTCCAAATTTTCCAAACATCGACCAAAGGAATCCCCAAACACTGAGAAAGTCATCCACAAACACCTCCAAAATCTTCTCCACCATATCACTAAAAATCCCCATGCAATGTTGAAAAGTTCCAGGGGCATTACATAGCCCAAAAGGCATGCGATAGTAGGCAAAAGTACCATAGGGACAAGTGAAGGTGGTCTTCTCCTAATCTTCCAATGCAATCTCGATTTGATTGTAGCCGGAGTATCCTTCTAAGAAGCAATAGAATAGATGCTCTACTACTAATTCCAGTACTCGGTTGAGGAATGACAATGGAAAATGGTCTTTTCTTGTTCATAAGTTGAGCTTTTGGTAATCAATGTACACTCTCCATCTGGTGATCACCCTTTTTGGAATAAGCTCACTATCCTCACTTGCCACCACGGTGACTCTTGATTTCTTGGGTACTACTTGCGTGGGACTAAATCACTTACTATCAAAAATCAGAAAAATGATGCTAACATAAAGTAGTTTTAGCACCTCGTCCCTCACCACGCCTTCATAATTGGATTCAACCTACTTTGTGGTTGTTGGGACGGCTTGGAGTCATCTTCAAGGTAGATGCGGTGTGTGCAAATGAGGGGGCTTATCCCCTTGATATCGGCAATTATCCAACCAATTGCCCCCTTATGCTTTCTCAACACTTCCAAGAGATCTTCTCCATGCTTTTCATCCAAGGTTGAGCTAATCACCATTGAAAATGTCTTGTCATCCCCAAGATAAGCATAATTGAGATGGGATGGTATTAGCTTCAACTCCAAGACGAGTTTCTGCTCATTTAATGTGAAAATCTTTCTCTCTTAACATGGAAGCTTCTCAAATGTAAGCGTCCATTTTTCTACCCCTTTTAGGCTCTCCAACTTTTCTTTATCATCACCCTCCTCTATATCAACATTCTCCTCCTTTCCAAGCTTGAAAGTGCTCATTAGATCCAAATGTTTCTCCACCAAAGTGTCGATCCAGTTGATCTCATGTGCCTCTTCATCATCTTCCGATTGTTTTGTTAAGTTAAAAACATTAAGGTCCATAGTCATGTTCCCAAATGCTAGCTTTATAAGACCATTCTTGCAATTAATCACAGCATTAGATGTGGCAAGAAAAGGTCTACCAAGTATGACTGGGATTTGGGAGCTAAGATTTGCAACCAAGTGATTATTAAGCACAATAAAGTCAACGAAAAAGTAAAAGTTATCCACTTGGACTAAAACATCCTCTACTACTCCCCTTGGTGTTCGGACACTACGGTCTGCTAGTTGAATCAAGGTTGGAGTAGGCATCAATTCTTTGAGCTAGAGTTGTTGGTACACCGAGTAAGGTAGGAGGTTGACACTTGCTCCCAAATCAAAGAGAGCTTGCTCCACCCGACAATTCTCAATTGTTATGGCAATGATAGGGCATCCAGGATCCTTGAACTTTGGTGGGGTGTTAGTCCTCAAGATTGAGCTCACTTGCTCAGGGAGGAATGAATTCTTCTGCATATTTAATCTTCTTTTCACGGTGCACAAATCCTTCAAGATCTTAGCACAAGATTTAATTTGCTTAATGGCATCAAAGAGTGGAATGTTGTTCTTTACTTGCCTAAATATCTCAAGTATACCTGCATAATTAGCCACCTTGACAGGTGGCATTAAACGATTAGGGAAAGGAGTAGACATGGGTGAAACAAGCACACTTTCATCAACCAATTTTTCTTTCTCACCCACCTCATCACTCACCTCACCCCCTTTGTTGTCACCCTTGGTCTCTTTTTCTTTTGGCAATGCGGCCATGGGTGAGGCCTTTGACACAACGGTCTTATCAATTTGTTAGCCAATATGAAGGGTGGTGACCTCATTGAGTTGCTCACAACTCTCTTTGGTGGGCTCAGAGGACTCAATCATATGTTGGCCCTTGGATTTCTCTTGGGGTTGAGCAGGGAATTTCCACTTCTCTTGTTGTGATAACCCTATATGATTGACAACTTTTGTAAGTTGAGCCAAAATGTTGTTGTTAAAGGCGGTTTGGATTTGGATGAAATTGTGAAGTACATCCTCCAAGTTCCTATTTATGGGGAGGTAATGGTCCTTGTTGGGAAAAACTTTGGGGAGGGGGACTTTGGGAGAAATTTTGTGGGGGTGGATTTGATGAATACCTTTGCGGATTGGACTGGGGCTATTGGAAGCTAGACGCTTGCCCTTGGCCTTGGTAGTGAACTTGCTTAGGAGGCACGTGAGGTGTATATGCATTTGAATCCTGAGGAGTGGGATTCTCATTTCTCTAACTAAAGTTTGAGTGATTACTCCAACCCGAATTGTAAGTGTTTAACTGTGGGGAGAATGATTGCCTCATTTGGTTAAAGTCATTGACTTGCTTGTGATACACTTTCTTAAGTGTAGGAATGTTGGGGCATTCCGATATGGAATGCTCCACACTTCACAAATTGAGCAAGACTCCTTTTTCCATGAAACATTGGACACCTCGTGTCTCCTATTGACCTCAACCTCAAGACTCTCAACTTTCTTAGAAAACTTAGAAATTTTTGAAAGCACGTCTTCCCGGTCTCTCAAGTCATACATCCCTCCCCCTTGTTGTTAATTACTACTCGGAGTTGTCCTAGGTACATCATTGGGATCCGTAATGTCCCAATAATGTGCAATTTGGGCCAATATACTAAAGTGGTCGAGGGCCTTATCGGGGTCTTTGTACAAGAACTCACCATTACACATCATGTTAATTAATTATCTATGGCCCGGTGTGATTCCTTCATAGAAGAAACTTACCAATTGCCACGATTCAAACCCATGATGTGGCACAGATTGCAGCAATTCCTTGTAGCAATCCTAAATTGATAGAATAGCTCATTAGGTTTTTCCAAAAAGTTTTGAATTTGCTATGCATCGGGAAAAATTTATTCTAAAACTCAGAAAGCATTTGAGGGAAAGAGGTGATGGATCGAGGTCGCAAGGAATTCAATCATGTTTTGGCTTTGTCCTTAAGGGAAAAGGGAAAAAAATTTCAAATGGGCTATGTCTTCCATAGCATAGTTAGTGTTGAAGGTTGCAACTATGTCCTTGAATTATTTGATGTGGAAGTAAGGATTCTCCTTTTCAATTCCGTGGAATGTAAGGAGTAATTGCAACATTCCCGGCTTAACTAGTAAGGCATGAGCTTGGACCGGTAGGAGAATGTATAAGGGAGTGGTGCTATGGGTTGGTTGAAGGTAATCCCTCATTGACCTCGCCGGAGGATCAAGTTGGATGTTTTTCCCTTCATTCATAGGAGGGGGAATTGCATTCGTGGATTAGACATTCTAGGTTCTTGCACTCACCCACCCCTTTGCATGTTCGCATTGGCACCTACATTCTTAAAATTATCACCCGTATCTTTGGGTGGGTCTTGGTCAATGTTCGTATTGGGGCCCAAGGGTTGTCTAACTAATCAATTTTGTTCATCTTGTCCCTACATATAACAACTATCTACAATTGACAATGTAAACAAATAAAAATATGTACAAAGAGCAATGTACCTTAGCCCATGATAAAAATCACGGGACTTACCTCTGTTGTCTAAAAATCACCTTTTCAATTCAACACTTGCCTTCCCCGGCAATGGTGGCAAAAATGATTGATAGTTTTTGTTGTATTCCCTTAACATCCAAACAAGAACCCTCAAGGTGTATATGGTTTTTATGTGTGGGTGAGTCTCACTCTCACTTGGGTTCAATGTACGCAATGGAAAAACGGATGTGTGGAATGAAATGTGTGTGTGTGTGAACAAAAATGCTCCCCAAGCGCAGAGAGACTTTTGCATGTCGTGTTTTACTTGGAAATCGTATTCCAAGGTCATCTTCTCAGGGAATGAGGTGAATCGTGTTGAAGGTGATTTTGGTGAAAAGGGTAAAGTGTAAAAATCTTTTGATGTTTGAGTTTGGTTTGTGATTGTGTTCTTCATGAAAATGAAATAGAAAAAAACTGTTGGCTAATCCGAAGTGGTAATTACTATAACGGGAATGTCAACTCAATTCGAAACCTTCCTCCAATGGTGTTTAGATGTTCGATTGATTTGTGGGAAACGAGAGACTAAGATGGAAGCGAGGATCCAAGCATAACCCATGACAAGTCTATGGGACAACAAAGATTCATAACCACATCCACGCTCAACCTAGTCAAACCGAATCAACATACACTAAGAGGAGGAAAGAAAATGAGTTGAAATGGCATACCCAAGAGGAGTTCTCCCTTGGATTAGACAACTATAAACTTAGCTACACACATTCAAAACAAGGACATAAGTGAAATGGATAGACATTATGAAGAAATGAAGCTTGGAACTTAAACTAATGCAAGAAAACACAACAAAAGGAAAATGCATTTAATACCCATTTAGAGCATGAAATGTAGAAAACTCAAATAAATTAATGGTAGAAGTTAAGATACTCGACTAAACTTGAAATATACTAGAAATAAATAGCATTTAAGACAATAAAGGAAGCTTACACAAGTCTTACAATAGATTACAAGAGAAATGGATGGAAGAAATGTAAAAATATAAGCTTTCTCTCTCTAATTATGTCTTCTACCTAAAACTTCTCTCTCTACAATGCAATATGATCTGAATGAATGTGTCATGAGCAATGTATTTTTGTCCATAGAGAGCTCCATAGGTGAAAGAAAGGCTTCCAATCAAGAGGGGGCTGATTGGATGGAATGTTGCAGGCTAGGACAAGTATAGCAATCCCCTCTCTTTGCCTTGCTCTTCTCTCTCCTTCTCAGTAGTGCCATTCGAAGTCCAACTAGAGGTGAGGAGAGGCTTGTAGATGTGTAAGGGATGTAAAAGGACAAGATGGAGAGGTGTAAGTGTGACCCTTAAATGGCAGAGCTTGAGTTTCAGGTTGTCTGGGCATTCTGGGTAAAACCTTTCGGAAGGTTTGTGTAGGAACAGTTAAATGAGCATTCCAATAAGCAAAACCTTCCGGAAATTCTATGCAAAACTTTCGGAAGGTTCATTCCAATAGAGAAAACCTTCTTGAAGGTTTCTGGCAGTGAATAGGCAGACCCAGTGTAAACCTTCCAAAAGGTTTCTAGCCAAACCTTCCGGAAGGTTTTCATCTAAAATGCAATTTTCTTGGTTTCTTTACCCTCCAAGCCTTCCTTTAAGCAATCCCCTCATCATCATTGATTTCAAACACTTCATTGGGGGTGTAACTCCAACCATTTATGCCTTTTCACCTACATTTGCACAAAACACCATTAAAGGTAAGATTAAACACATTTCTTCCCGATTTCATAACAATGACAAGTATAAAAGAACAGATTAGCATACAATATATGTCATGTTTTTGTGCTAATCACACCCCCAACTTGAGTTTTTCTAGTTGCTTGACAAAATTCCTTGTTATTTGCTAACCTCTAAACATCACCTTTTAGCATGTATAGTATATGAATGAAGGGGAGTGTCACTCTCCTAGGGATGATGTCAAAAGAAAGGGCAATGGAATGGTGGATGAATCAAATGTCAAATGTGAGTATGTGTGAACAAAAGTGCTCCCCATTAAATGCATCCTCCTCCTCGATTTCAAACTCAAACACTGTCCCCTCATCTTCATTGTCATCATCTTCCACCTCCACAATTGTAGAAGGCATAGGAGCAAAGGGTGAAGGTCTAGTAGGCTACGACGGAGTTCCTCTGGGATGGGCTCACCCAGGAACGTTTCCTGAAAGAGCCGCAACACCATATTCAATAGGCCGTGCATAGTGGACTCTAATGCATCCAAGCACTGCGACATGGTGCTGGCAGGAGCATGTGTAGGTGCTAAAGAAGATGGTCCGGCTTCTGACGGCTTTGGCCCCCTAGGACTAGGTCTCTCTCCCCTAGTTTTGGCAGCTCTCTTGTTGCTGCTGGACTTCCCAATGGCTCCAGTCTCTGGGGGAAGTAGGACAGCCTGTGCGTATTTCTTCACATTGTTGTGATTGCACAGTTTGGTGATGAGGCTTCCAAAGGGGAGATTTTCCTTTGGCTTTACAACCTGGGCAAACTCCTATATATCCGCCCAAATCAAGTATGCCACATCTATAGCCACCCCCATATAGAAAGAATGGAGCGAGGCCAGCTTCTCTATGTTCGGGTTTTTCTCCGAACCCCGGGGCATCAAATTATAATGCAGCACCTTATTCATAACCCTATAAGCATGCTTGAGGCCCCCGGCCAACGTTGTTCCCTTAAACGTGGTCGAGTCCTCATAGGTGAGTGCCACATAGTCAGTAAGAGTCCTGCCCCCATGTACGTTATATGGGTAGACTGGGGTAGTCGGGGGAGGCCTCTTATACTCCAATACCATGGCAATCGTAGCGGGGGTCACCTTGAAAATCTTCCCTTGTATGTTCATCCTCAACTTATCCTCATTCTCACCGAACACTGTCAACTTCTTGTAAAATTCACGGCACATGATTAAATTGTAGCCCTTAACCTCCTCAAACCATGAAGACAAACCCCGTGCCTCGATAATTCTCACAACCTCATTGTTATGTCTGATAGAAATCCTATCCACGTATCTCTCACATGTTACACCCTTTTCCTCAATCATTTGCCTCTGGGCATCATGTTTCGCTTTAGTTTTCCTCTCCTCTTGGCCACTGGGGCCCTTTTCAGTCCTCTTTCGGGAGCTAGAGCCCGTGGGTGGAGGAGGGTTTAGACCCGTTCTCTTCGTGCTAGCCATGTGGGGCAATAGTGCCCCAAGACATAGAAGTGTCAAAAACATCCACCATATACTCTCCAAAGGCTCAAGCACCTCCATAGAAATTTCATTCCTTCGAGCCATAGCAATTTAGTTTGGGGTTTTTAAAGGGATCAAAAATTGACTTGAGAAACTTGGGAAAAATGAGGACCTAGGGCTTGTGTAGAACACCCACAATTTTTGGCAATAACCACCCAAAATCCACTTCAATCAAGAGGAGAGATGAGAATCTTGAGCTTTGGTGAAATTTTTGAAGATTGGAAGAGGTTTGAGGAAGGTGATAGAGTTTGGAAGCTTGAAATTTTAGGGAAAATGTGAAGGGTTTCTAAAATAAATCAAACTTCAAACCTTTGTTTTTTGTTTTCTGGGCTAAAACCTTCTGAAAGGTCGATCAAAACCTTCTGGAAGGTTTTACTTACTGCCTGAGGCAAAAAATTCCAGTAGGCAAAACCTTTCTGTTGTTCAATATTTCATATCCACTCCAACTTTCCTCAACTCCAAAACATTTCAATGCCCTTATTAAGACATCTAACAAACCAAAATCTTGAACCACACCAACGAACTACAATTGGTTGATCATACCCACATTCATTTTTTAAATTGCAACTTGATTTAAGATTTTTTATTTTTTTAAAGTACAAGACATGGATTTCTAATTTACTACCAATATGAATACCAAAAATGTAAAACATCAGTTCAAACAACACGGGCATTCCTAAATCTTATCAAATATCAAAAGTTGAGCCATACTCCCACATCCTTTAAGCGTAGAGCTACCTAACACGTCATTCAACTAACTGAACCAATAACACATAAGCAACACTATGGCTTTAAATACTAGTCTAAAGTATGCACCTACACATTCATTTTCAAACTTTTGTGTGTGTGCAATGGACAAGTAATTTAAGCCCTTACACAATGGAATTCACATTCTCTTTGGCTATCCAAATCAAGCTTCGATGCAACTCATCAAGGGTGTCTCTCAACAATGAAACACACCTACGTTATACAGGCATACTCTCCATGTGTATATGTGAGACATAATCTTGTGCATGAACCAAAAGATGCTCACATATAATCCAAAAATGAAGTTTATGCATGAAATTGAAACAAACTTGGTATAATCTCGTGAAAGGGGTTCTAGGGCACTATATAGCAAACCAACTTCTCTTTTTCTTTATAATTATGCATCTCCTATACTTCTCTAGATCAATTAGAATTTCCAGGATTATAATGGGGCCTTGGAGCTACATTTAGGTAAAAGAAATGAAGGATATAGGATAACAAAGAGGGTTGTTTCGAGTGAAAGACTTTTATTTCAAAAACATCTCCCTCTTCATGGGATTTTTATTCTTACACTATCACCAAATGCTTTGTTTATTTTCCTTCTTTTCCTTGACATTTTCCTTGACATTTTCCTTTTCTTTTGATCATTCTTTCTTCTTCTCACCCTTTTCCTTCTTTTCTTGTATTTCATTCTTTTTCCATTCAACTTCCTGAGTTTCAACATCATTCCTCCCTTTTGTTTGAGTTTCCACACCATACTTACTTCTCTTTTACAATCACTCATATTCAGCTCTAGGAATAACCAAGGTGAGATAGATATTTATCATTTTTCACTGGCTTGGTCAATTGTGTGGCATAGAAACTAATTTCAATTAAGGCTCGATCACGACACTAGGGATAATATTTTCACAAGAAAAAGGCTAAGGCTCAAAATATTCAAAAATGGCCTAAGATCACCTCTAGATAAGCATGGGAGAACATTATGCATTTCAAGACAAGTCAATCAACTACACAACTGCACCTAACCGAAACAAGCATAATGAGACTATTGAACAAATTTGAAATTTGAAGAATTGTTCCTTAAGTAAATGTAAGTCCCTTCCAACAAGGATTGGCACTAAAGCTCTCATGGGTTCTTACTCATCTCTACTATTCATGTCAAGCACTAAAATGTGAACTCCATCCGTAAAGTGCCAAAATTACTCATTCAAGTTGCCATTAAAGTTGAGTTTAAAAGCAAACGCATATGTGATACTCAAGCATAGGATGAATCTCTATAACGTGCTCATATATTCCAAATTCAAAGCAAATATCAACTTATCAACAAACTCAAGTACTCTTAATAAGGGAATACAGATCAACATTCAGATATTTTCACAAAAAAATTCAAACTTTTCACATAATTTGCACTATTGTGAACAACAATCTGTGTGAAATGTGAAAGGTGAATTTTCACCACAAAAATTGGTATTATCCACAAGAAATTTCCACAAACATTAGAGTATCATAAAAATAGTGCATCTCACCCCCCAACTTGTTTCATGAATTGTCCTCAATGCAACAAAAAAAGATATGATATGCAATGAAGGACTACAAAAAGATGAGTGGGGTTAGAGAACCCCTCGTACTTTAGCTTTTGACAAAAACATCAACATATGAAACTAAGAAAAATAACACTATACGAAAAGATAAAGTAAGTACATAAACAGTTAAAGTAAATAAAAGGGACTGTACACTAAAAATCTTAAGAACAGTTACTCCACCAATTCCGGATATATTGGATCCATCAAATCCTCCTTCACTCCTTGTCCTTCAAAATCCTCAAAGAATGGCTTGAGTCTTTGGCCATTGACCTTGAATGTCCTGCCATCTTCAGGGTTTGTGACATCCACAGCACCATTAGGGTAGGCCACCTTGACAAGATAGGGACCATCCCAACAGGATCGGAGTTTTCCTTGAATGATCGAGAGACAAGAGTTGTACAAAAGCACTTTTTGGCCGAGCTCAAATGACTTCCTCACAATGGATTTGTGATGAAAGATCTTAACCCGCTCTTTTGAAATTTTGGAGCTCTCGTACGCATCTCTTCTTATCTCTTCCAATTTATTAATTTCTAGTTTCCTATGCTCTTCGGTCATTCTTAAATTGAATTTTAGAGTCTTTATGGCCCAATAGGCCTTGTGTTCCATTTTGACTGGAAAATGGCAAACATTTCCATAGAAAAGCCAGTAAGGAGACATGCCTAAGACAGTCTTGTAGGCGGCAAGCCCATAGGGCATCAATTAGTCTAAATTACCAATCTTTTTTGTTTGGATTCACTGTATTTTCTAAGATATTTTTGATCTCCCTATTAGCCAACTCAGCATGGCCATTGGTTTATGGGTAGTATGCAGCGGACACCTTATGTGTGACACCATATTTATGCATCAAAGACGCAAATGGCCTATTACAAGAATGTAATCCCCTATCGCTTATCATAGCACGAGGCATCCCAAACCTCAAAAGATTTTCTCTTTTAAGAATTTGACCATGACTTGGTGGTAATTGGTCTTGGTTAGGATAGCCTCTGCCCATTTGGACACGTAGTCCACTGCTAGTAGAATGTATAAGTAGCCAAATGAAATAAGGAAGAGACCCATGAAGTCGATGTCCCAACAATCAAAGAATTCAATAGCAAGTATAGGTGAAAGGGGGCATCATGTTCCTTTGGGTCACACTACCCAAACGTTGGCACCTATCACATTTTTTACAAAATGAAATACAATCTTTTATCAGAAAGGGCCAATAATAACCTGACTGTAGAATTTTCTTGAAGTCTTCTTTGCAGAGAAATGGCCACCGCATGCAATTGAGTGGCAAAATGCAAGGACATCCCGATGCTCAATTTTTGGTATGCATCTCTGCATGACTTGGTCAGGGTAGTACTTAACACAAATACGGGGTTATTGTAGTAGAAGTACTTCACATCCGCTATAAATCTTCTTTAATCCTTTAGGCTCCAATGCTATGATACTTGCTATGTACCAATATAGTTACATATGTCAGCGTACCATGGACATACATAATGAATTGAAAGTAAATGTTCATCAGGAAAAGAATTAGGGATAGGAATATCCTCATTGGCCTCTTACAACACAAGTCGGGATAAATGAGTTTCAGTTTAGCATCCTACTTAGACAACAAATACTTCAAAGAAGAGTGATCAGTCTAGAATACTATTGGTGAACCAATTATAAAGGACTGAAATTTATCCAATGCAAATACTACCGCTAGCAACTCCTTTTCAGTGGTGGTATAGTTCATTTGAGCTTCATTAAGGATTTTGCTAGCATAGTATATTACATACGGTCTCTTATCCTCCCTTTGATCGAGTACTGCGCCAAGCACGTAATCACTCACGTCGCATATAAGCTCAAAAGGTAAATTTCACTTGGGTGGTCGCATAATCAGAGGTGTAGTAAGTAGGCTTTTAAGTTTTATAAAAGATGCCTCACTGATTAACCCTAATTCAGGCATAATTTAATAGGTAAATTGTGTTAGTTGAATAAAGTTAAACTAGTCAAAATAAACCAATTTACAATTAATGTGTGAATAAAGGATAATGCATTAATTGTTGTTCTTTTCAGGATTTTGTGCGTCAAAGCTACAAACTACTGGGGAGTCAATTGCATTAAAGCTACAAACTACTCGGGTGCCAATTATCAAAGTTCAAAACAAAGGAGGATCAAAGAATTCAAGGCCACCTAACAAGATTTTCAAGTCCACCTAACAAGATTCAAAGCCACCTAACAAGACTTTCCAAGTCCACCTAACAAGATTCAAGGCCACCTAACAAGACTTCCACCCTCCCTTGTTGCCTATAAATACCACCCCTTAGGACTTGTAAAGCATTCATCTTTTGGTAGTGGAAAACCCTCCAAAAGTATTATTGCTTTCCTTATTGCTTATAGCTTTCTTTAAATATTGCTTTCTTTTATTGTATTCTTGCTTCCTTTTAATTTATTGCTTTCTTTTACTTTAATTATTGCTTTCTTTTATTGTGTTATTGCTTTATTTTACTTCCATTGCTTGAGCTTCCTTCTTCCCTTAGAGGAGTGAAACTCTTCCACTTTTCTAGAGCTTTAACAAAGCCGTGAAGGATGGAACGTGATTCACTCATTTTTTGTCGAAGATCGGCTCCTTGTGTAAAATGTGTTACCTTGTAACTCCTCTACTTTGAGGGATGAGCATCACTCACTTTTCTAGTTTTAACAAAGCCATGAAGAGTGAGTAGTTTCTCATCCAATCGTTACTAAGAGGTGGTTATCCAGAAGTTAAATTTATGCAATTCGTTTATGCTTAGCTTTAGTCTTTATTTTTTCATAATGTCTTCTCATCATATTGTTGTCTTTATTTTAAGCATGAATAGCTAAATCTCTTAGTTTGCAAAACTAAGAGGAACCTCCACTTGGGTATACCATTTCAACTCATTCTCCTCCCCTCTTTCAGAGTTCAATGGTTCGGTTTGACTGGGTTAAGGGTGGATAACTTGGTGAGGCTTTGATATTCTGTAGGCCTAGTCACTATTTATGCTTAGATACTCACCAATCTTACCCCTAGCTTCCCACAAATCATTCATTCATTCATGCTCTTCCATTTATTCATATACTATACATGCTAAAAGGTGATGTTTATAGGTTAGGAAACAACAAGGAAATTTGTCAAGCACTCACAATTATCCGACCACTCGAATGGGACATCCTTAGACATTGAATTGGTCAAAGGTCAGGCCAATGCACTAAAGTCTTTAATAAAACGATGATAAAAGTCGACATGGCCCAAAATGACTTGATATCCTTCATGACCTTTGGTATAGGGAGGTTGGAAATGGCCTCAACTTTTGATTTGTTAACCTTGATCCCCTTCGCTGAGACGATCTGCTCGAGAACATTTCCCTGTGTCACCATGAAGTGGCACTTCTTCCAATTCAAGACTAAACTCTTCTCTTCGCATCTCTCAAGAACTCTCTCCAAATTCTCCAAACATCAACCAAAGGAATTCCCAAACACCGAGAAGTCATCCATAACACCTTTACAATCTTCTCCACCATATCACTAAAAATCCCGATCATGCAACATTGAAAAGTTCCAAGGGCATTGCATAGCCTAAAAGGCATGTGACGGTAGGCAAAAGTACCGTAGGGACAAGTGAAGGTGGTCTTCTCCTAATCTTCTAATGCAATCTTGATTTGATTGTAGTCAGAGTATCCATCTAAGAAGAAATAGAATAGATGCACCGCAACTCGTTCCAACACTTGGTCAAGGAATGACAATGAAAAGTGGTATTTTCTTGTGCATAAGTTGAGCTTTAGTAACCAATGCACACTCTCCATCTAATGATCACCCTTGTTGGAATAAGCTTATTATCCTCATTTGCCACCATGGTGACTCCTAACTTCTTCGGTACTACTTGCTTGGGGCTAACCCACTTACTATCAGCAATTCAAAAAATGATGCCCACGCCAAATAGTTTTGGCACCTCGTCCCCCACCACGTCCTTCATATTTGGATTCCACCTTCTTTGTGGTTGTTAGGACGGCTTGGAGTCATCCTCAACGTAGATGCAGTGTGTGAAAATGAGAGGCTTATCCCCTTGATGTTGGCAATTGTCCAACCAATTTCCCCCTTATGCCTTCTTACCATTTCCAATAGATCTTCTTCTTGCTTTGCATCCAAGGTTGAGCTAATCACCACTAAAAAATTCTTGTCATCCTCAAGATAGGCGTACTTGAGATGGGATGGTAGTGGCTTTAACTCCAAGACGGGTTTCTACTCATTTGATGGGAAAATCTTTCTCTTTTGATGCGGAAGCTTCTCAAATATAGGGGTCCAATTTTTTACTCCTTTTAAGCTCTCCAACTCTTCTTTATCATCACCCTCCTCTATATCAACATTCTTATCCTCTCAAAACTTGAAAGTGGTCATTAGATCCAAGTGTTCCTCCACCAAACTATCAATCTGATTGATCTCATGTGCCTCCTCATCATCGCCCAGTTGTTTTGATAAGTTGAAAACATTAAGGTCCATAGTAATGTTCCCAAATGCTAGCTTCATAAGATCGTTCCTACAATTAATCACAACATTAGATGTGGCAAGAAAAGGTCTACCAAGTATGACAAGGATTTGGGAGCTAAGATTTGCAACTGGGTGAGTATCAAACACAATAAAGTCAACAGAAAAGTAAAATTTATCCACTTGGACTAAAACATCCTCTACTACTCCCTTTGGTGTTCGGATGCTATATGGTCCGCCAGTTGAAGTGTGATTGGAGTATGCTTTAATTCTTTGAACTAGAGTTATTGGTGCATCGAGTAAGGTAGGAGGTTGACACTTGCTTCCAAATCAAGGAGAACTTGCTCCACCTGGCAATTCCAAATTGTTATAGCAATGGTAGGGTATCCAAGATCCTTAAACTTTGGTGGGGTGTTGGTCCTCAAGATTGAGCTCACTTACTCGGTGAGGAATGCCTTCTTGTGGGCATTTAATCTTCTCTTCACGGTGCACAAATCCTTTAAGATCTTAGCACAAGACGGGATTTGCTTAATGACATCAAGGAATGAAATGTTGATCTTTACCTACATAAACATCTCAAGTATATAAGCATAATTAGCCACCTTGATGGGTGGCTTAAAACGATTAGGAAAAGGAGTAGGCATGGGAGAAACAAGCACACTTTCATCAACCAAATTTTCTTTCTCACCCACCTCATCACTCACCTCAGCCCTTTTGGTTTCAGCCTTGGTCTCCTTTTCTTTTAGCAATGTGGCCTTGGGTGATACCTTTGGAACTACGGTCTTATCAATTTGTTGGCCACTACTAAGGGTGGTGACCGCCTTGAGTTGGTCACAACTCTCTTTGGTGGGCTCGAATGACTCAATCACATGTTGGCTTTTAGGGTTCTCTTGGGGTTGAGTGGGGAAGTTCCCTTTCTCTTGTTGTGATAACCCTATGTGATTGGTAATTTTTGTGAGTTAAGCCAAAAGGTTGTTGTTAAAGGCGGTTCATCTTTGGATGAAATTGTAAAACACATCCTCCAAGTTCCTCCTTATGGGGTGGTTGGTTGGTGGGAGGATTGGTTGGTCCTTATTGGGAAAGACATTGGGGTGGTGGACTTTGGGAGAAATTTTGTGGGGGTAGATTTGATGAATACCCTTGTGGATTGGACCAGGGGTATTCAGAGTTGGATGCTTGCCCTTGGCCTTGGTAGTGACCTTGCTTAGGAGGCAGGGGAGGTGTATATGCATTTGAAGTATGAGGAGTGGGATTCTCATTTCTCCAACTAAGTTCGGGTGATTACTCTAACCCAAATTGTAAGTGTTTGAGTGTGGGGAGAATGATTGCCTCGTTTGGCTAAAGGCATTGACTTGCTCATGATACACTTCCTTAAGTGTCAGAATATTAGGGCATTCTGATATGGAATGCTCCATACTCTCAAAATTTGAGCAAGAATCCTCTTTCTTGGAAACGTTGGACACCTCGTGCCTCCTATTGACCTCAAGTCTCTCAACTTTCCTAGAAAACTTAGAAATTTTTGAAAGTAGGTCTTGCCGGTCTCTCAAGTCATACATCCCTCCCCCTTGTGGTTGATTACTACCTAGAGACGTCCTAGCTACATCATTGGGATTCGTAAAGTTCCAAGATTTTACATTTTGGGCCAATGTACTAAAGTAGTCGAGGGCCTCACTGGGGTCTTTGTTCAAGAACTCACCATTACACATCATGTCAATGAATTTTCTATAGCTCGGTGTGATTTTTTTATAGAAGAAACTTACCAATTGCCACGATTCAAAACCATGATGTGGCAAAGATCGAAGCAATTCCTTGTAGCGATCCCAACAGTGATAGAATTACTCATTGGGCTTTTCCAAAAAGTTTTGAATTTACTTTTTAAAGTTGTGGTTCTATGCACCGGGAAAAATTTATTCAAAAACTTAGAAAGCATTTGAGCCAAATAGGTGACGGATCGAGGTTTCATGGAATTCAACCATGTTTTGGCTTTTTCCTTAAGGGAAAAGGGAAAAAATTTCAAATGAGCTATGTCTTCCATAACGTACTTAGTGTTGAAGGTTACAACTATGTCCTCGAATTCTTTGATGCGCAAGGATTCTCCCTTTCAATTCCTTGGAATGTAGGGAGTAGTTGCAACATCCCCAGCTTAACTAGGAAGGCATGGGCTTGGACTGGTAGGAGAATGAATGAGGGAGTGGTGCTATAGGTTGGTTAAAGGTAATCCCTCATTGACCTTGCTGGAGGATCAAGTTGGATGTTGTTCCCTTCATTCATAGGAGGGGGGAATTACATTCGTGGCTTACGCATTCTAGGTTATTGTGCTCCCCCACCACTTTGCATGTTCAAATTGGCACCTACATTCTAAAAATTATCACCCGCATTATCGGGTGGATCTTGGTCAGTGTTCATATTAGGGCCCAAGGGTTGTCTAACTAATCAATTTTGTTTGTCTTGTCCCCACATATAACAACTATCTACAATTGACAATGTAAACAAATAAAAGTATGTACAAGAAGCAACGTACCTCAACCCATGATGAAAATCACGGGACTTATCTCTATTGTCAAAAAATCACCTTCTTAATTCAATACTTGCCTGCCCTTACAACGACGCCAAAAATGTTTGATAGTTTTTGTTGTATTCCCTTAACCTTTGAACTAGAACCCTTAAGGTGTATATGGCTTTTATGTGTGGGTGAGCGTCACTCTCACTTAGGTTCAATGTAAGCAATGGGAAAATGAGTGTGTGGAATGAAATGTGTGTGGGTGTGTGTGAAAAAAAATGCTTCCCAAGCACAGAGAGACTTTTGCATGTCGTGTTTTACTTAGAAATCATATTCCAAGGTCGTCTCCTCAGTGAAGGAAGTGAATCGTGTTGAAGGTAATTTTAGTGAAAAGGGTAAAGTGTAAAAATCTTTTGATGTTTGAGTTTGGTTTGTGATTGTGTTCTTAAAAAAAATGAAATGGAAAACAAGTGTTGGCTAATCCGAAGGGGTCATTACAATTGGAATGCCACCTCAACTCAAAACCTTCCTCTAATGGTGTTTAGATGTTTGATTGATTCATGGGAAGCGAGGACTAAGATCGAGGTGTGGACCCAAGCATAACTCGTGACAAGTCTATAGGATATGAAAGACTCACAACCACGTCCACACTCAACCCAGTCAAACGGAATCAACATACACTACGAGGAGGAAAGAAAATGTGTTGAAATGGCATACTCAAGAGGAGTTCTCCTTTGGATTAGCTAACTATAAACTTAGCTACTCATATTCAAAACAAAGACATATGTGAAATGGAGAGACATTGTAAAGAAATGGAGCTTAGAACTAAAACTAATGCAAGAAAACACAACTATAGGGAAATGCATTTAATACCCATTTAGAGCAGGAAATGTAGAAAACTCAAATACATTAATGGTAGAAGTTAAGATACTCAACTAAACTTGAAATGTACTGGAAATAAATGGCATTAAACACAATAAAGGAAGCTTACACAAATCTTACAAGAGATTGCAGGATAAATGGATGGAAGAAATGTAAAAATCTAAGCTTTCTCTCTCTAACTATGTCTTTTACCTAAAACTTCTCTCTCTATAATGCAATATGATCTGAATGAATGTGTCATGAATAATGTATTTTCATCCATAGTGATCTCCATAGGTGAAAGATAGGCTTCTAATCAAGAGGTGGGCTAATTGGATGGAATGCTACATGCTAGGATAAGCATGGTCTTCCCCTCTCTTGGTCTTGCTCTTCTCTCTCCTCATCATTAATGCCAAGGCCTTCAAAGTCCAACTAGAGGTGAGGGGAGGCTTGTAAATGTGTAAGGGATGTCAAAGGACAAGATGGAGAGGTGTAAGTGGGACCCCCAAATGGCAGAGCTTGAGTTGCAAGCTGTCTGGGCATTCTGGGTAAAACCTTCCAGAAGGTCGACACAAACCTTCCGAAAGGTTTGTGCAGGAATAGTTAAATGAGCATTCTAGTAGGTAAAATCTTTCAGAAGGTCTATACAAACCTTCTGGAAGGTTCATTCCAATAGACAAAACCTTTTGAATGGTTTATGGCAGTGAATAGGCAGACCCAGTGTAAACCTTCCGGAAGGTTTCTAGCCAAACCTTCCGAAAGGTTTTCATCCAAAATACAATTTTCTTGGTTTCTTCACCCTCTAAGCCTTCCTTTAAGCCATCTCCTCAACTTCATTGATTTCAAACACTTCATTGGGGGTATAACTCCAACCTTACGCCTTTTCACCTACATTTACACAAAACTCCATTAAAGCTAAGATTAAACACATTTCTTCCCAACTTCATGACAAAGGCAAGTATAAAATGACATTTTAGCATACAATATATGTCATGTTTTTGTGATAATCACACACCGTCTAGACGGTGGTGGTGGCGTCTAGACAGTACTACCTATTATAAAAACCAAGGGATCAAAAAACTTGTAATTAAAAAACATAAAAATATATAAATTACCCGAGCATAAATACTAGCAAAAAGATTCAAACTTTATTTTTCTTGTCTTTTCCTTTTCACAACTTCCTCACAAACCAGTTCATACAATTTTAATCAAGTCATCTGATGCAGCTAATAATACAATGATACATGAGAATTCAAAAAATAGAATCAAAAAATTTCAATAAATCAAAAATCAATAGACTACGATTAGATAATCGATAAATAAAGAAATTAAAATTTCCTTTAATTTATGTCACAATGACAATTTTTTGATAATAGTAGACCTCCTTTCAAACTAAACTTAGTAGCCACACAAACAAACGTTTAAATATAAATTTTTGCTATAGTTTTGTTTACAAAACTTATAGCCTCTGCAAACTCAATTCTCTTTGGAGGAGCTTCTATGTCATCAATCAAGGTGATTTCATAATGGTTTGGCAAGAAGGTATTAAAACCATAAGTAAGATTATTGTGCCCTTTAAATAATTCTTTCATCCTCGCTATGACTCTAGTATTGTCGATAATCCAATAAACAAGTCACTGAGATTAATTAACAAAGTGTTTCATGCAATGCCCTATTTTACCATCTTAGCCCAAGTATGGGCACATAATATACCTTTTAGCTTTAAAATCTTTGATTACATCAAGGAATATATGATCATGAAACACGCCATTAACTTTCTTCAAGTATGTTAGTGCCTCCTCCTCATCTCCTCCATTACCATTGCCACCGATGCCACTATCGTTGCCTCGTTTAGGGACTTGTGGTTTCCCATAGCTTCATTACCATAAAAATAGGGATTTAAAGTGAAATTTTGAGAAAAACAATCACAATAGAATAAAACACACACTAACACCACACCTGTTGTGAAATGCAAATGCAAATTATCTACATCCATTTTGTAAACCTACTACTCGTAGGTGTTGTTGCACATTTTGTATGAGGATATAACCTAATCACAGTTTCTTATATAGATGGCAAAAGGGGTGTCAACAAACTTCTAATTACAAAGTATTTTTGTCTCAAACACAATATAGCAATTAAATTCCAATAAATCAATAAGCAATTAACATCAAATCAACCAAAAAGAACCCTGAAAATCAACCTATATGAAAAATATAATCTACCAAACTTAACACATAACAACACAGGAAAACATTTCATTGTGTATTTCCATTTTTTTTCTGTTTGTTAGTTTGTTTTTTAATATTGGAGCAACTTAGAAATATGGTGGGGGATGTGTGGAGAAGCAAAAGATAAATAAAAGAGCAAAGTAACAATATTCACTTGAGGTAATGTATGACCGCAGTATTAAATCCATAGGTAGGAATAAAAAATAGGAACCTCTTTAATGGATATTATCTAACAGACAAATGCAAAGGAGCCTCAATGGGTTTGGTAGCACAATGAATATTGAAAGATGAGACAATTTGGGAGAAAGATATTGAAATAGAGTGAAAGTGAGAGATAGTGAGGATTAGAGGAGGGATGTGAGTGAAATAAGGCTAGAAAAATAAATATACAATAATAGAACCAAAATCAGTGAGTCAATTATAAGCCCAATCTCTATTATATGTTGAGTTATTGGGTAAAACTCAACATATAGCTAATATTGTAACAATTTTTTTGTCATCAGATTGATAGATCATTTAAGAATTGTCAGCTATTAAAGAAGCTCATATAATAAAGGCAAAGTCTACAATCTCATCTAACTTAATACAATTGCAAATAAATGTAAGTATTCCCTATAAAATTATTAAAAAAAGGAAGCAAACTTTTCCATAGAAACAACATTTATTAAAGTAGAAAAAAAATTTACACGTCAAAATATTATGCTACTCCAGGAGAGCATAAGTCACATCCTCTAATTTAATGTGGAAATATCAGTTTTGCCCCAAAAATTACATCAACAAGACAACAAAATGTAATCATTCTAATTATTGACAGAAGAAGAATCATTCCCAAGAGCAATTATCTTGATGGATTCTAATTTTTGTTGCTACTTTTATTGTTCAAACCTCTTTTTTTCATTTTTCTTGTTTTTTACCCTCTGTCCAAAGAGGGGAAGTTGGAAAAATTTCCCAATGTTGTTTTAAGGAAGCACAACTCTGAATTATTTCCTATCTATTCCAAATTCTTGTAACAGATAATCAAAAAATTCTAATTATATTAATCATATAGACAAAAAGGAAAAATAAAATAAAAGAGCTTACAATTCTTCGTGAGAGGAACCAAACTGTCGTTTAAACTATGAATTATCATCACTATCCTCTCATATTCATTTCATCTTTGGAAAATAATAGAAAACAACATATATAAAACCAATTTCTCGAAACAAGTCAGAGAAAAATTTCCTTCTGAAGTTAAAGAAGAAGGAGAACAAATCTAACCATAAAAAAAATGAAAAGAATTTTTGAAAAAAATAATAACCATTATTTTATTCATTTGGGTCAACACTTTTGAAATAACAAATTTTTGTTTCTCTTTCCTATTTGGTTTGAGAACCAATACAAAGTTTGAGAGAGAGAGACACGGACTAACAGTCAAAAAATAGAATGAAAGACAATGAACAGGTGAGATAGGAAAGTAAGTGGAGGTTATGGTTAGGTTTAACATGACATTAATTGGGGAGGACAAATATGGCATAGTTGTGTTATTGAATGATAAAAATGAAACAAAAATTGGTTTTTCAACTATGCTGGTATTTTAAAGTAATATAGATTTGTCTAATGGATTCATTTTTTGCTTTAATTTTGTAGGTTGTCTCTAAGTAACCCACTCATTCACCATCAAATTCATGAGTAGGCTTTTGAGTTTCAAATTTTTTGGGTGTCTTGGTTGTTTTGTTTCTTAATTACATGGGAGGGATCTTTGAATTTAGATTTTACATGTTTTGTTTGAGATTTTAAGTATTTTGGGTTTGATATTTTGCATGTCCTAAGATTTTTGTTTCTCTATTCCCTAACTTTATGTCATCATTATGGCACATTACAGGGATATCAACTGAATATCCAAAGCAATAGATGTGTGTAGTGAAAAGGTCAAAAATATTAAGGATGTTGTCATAATTTACACTTTTTATAAGGGTAAACAACTCAAATAGCCCCTGAACTTTAGTCTTTTTTTTTTTAAATTGCCACATGAACTTTTCAGTGTTTCATGTATTATGTACAGTTGGGTGCCAAAATCTCCCTCCCATTCTCCTCCTGACCGCATGCTCTATATACCTTCACCATTTATCTCCTTCCCATTGTTTGATGCATGCTATGTTCGAAGGTATCAAAACAACTTGGTTATTGCGGATAGTGGATGTTGTCTTCCATCCAGAGCAAGTGTCCAGTAAGTATTCAGACTCATACCTATAATTTTTTTTCTTGTTTCAGGAAGAAGTGTAAAAATTTTCTCTTGTTTTTTTAAACTCATGGCTGAAAATTTGAACATTCAGAAGCATGTGGAATACGTTGGGTATTGGTGAAATTTTTGTCTTCTTGGTTATTGCCCATTAAGTGTTGGGTATCAGAGTAATTCTTTTTGGAACTCAGTACAATTTTTTTGTGTTTTTTATGCATTATTTTATCCAGATGTTTTTGGGTATAACATCTAACATGCATTATTTTATTCATTGTCAATATTTTACTGTAATTTTCATTAAAGTATGGTACATAGTATGTACTTTGTATTTTATTCTTGTGGTGGATTTATAATTTTTTAGGAAGTCTGTACCCCAATTTCTTTACTATAGAGATGCATTCGGGTTGTAAGTTCATGTCCCACAAAGTATACTTAGGAGGGAAAGTTAATCATTTTGAGTTCAAACTATCTATGGGGTCTTAGGCAACCATATCTTTAAAGATAAAGAAGGTTGTAAAATTTGTTTACGTCGTATGACTTGTGAAACCCGGGAAACTTAAAACATAATTAGAGAGGGCAAAACGGTAATTAGCTATTACAGTTCAAGTTGAAAATCTAAAATTTTCTAGATCTTCGATGATGAAATAGACCTCACTATTGAATTCATATTTCTAATTCTAGTCACCTAATCAATTTTCGTTGAATTCTGAGACAGTCAGATTTTTTGCGTTATATGATGCAACCAAGTGTCGCGCGACTAAAATAAACACAATCAGATTTTATTCACAGAACCCAAAGAATAATTTAAATTTAGTTTAATAAAAATATACTAAACTTAACAGGACGTGAGATTTAATTGATTCAGAATAAAATTGAACCAATTAAAGTGGGACGTGTGGTGCATTGTGAGCCAATCATTTAAAGGGGAAAATCAAAATTTTCTCCATTCTTGGTCTACATTCTGAGAGAGAGAGAGAAAATGTTCTTCAACCTCCTCCTTCTTTCTTCTTTGATCCACAAAGATCCAACCGTTGGATCACTACAGGCTAAGAGTTAAAGTTGTTCTACGCAACCATACCAAAGATCGTGTTTCTATCAAAAATTTCAAAGGCAAGAATTTAGGGCTAAGGCTGAGAAGGCTTAATTTGGGGTTCTTGGGACTTCTGCTATGCATGCTTACGCTACATGATGTAGGGTTTCCTCATAGCTAGGATTATTTCCATCTTAGGGTTATGATATGAAATGGGTAGGGATGAAATTTCATGTATTAGTTCACACGCAGTGTAGCTAAAATATGGAAAATGGGTATGAGAATATGCTAAAACCATTTCTTATTTGTTTTGGGTTTGATGAAATTGCTTGAATTGAATTTGATGAAGTTGCTTGGGTATGCTATGTGTTTACATTTTATGCCTATTAAGTGTTTGATATAATGCTTAGAAATTCAAGTATGTTAATTGGATTGATATCACATGTGACATGCTTGGGAATGTTGTGAAAAATTGACATGTTTATTATATATTTTATGATATGATGAACATAATAATATGAATTGCAATTATGCATTTTAATTGCTTGTGCATGGGTAACATCACATTCATAAGCATCCAGCATGAGTATGGGTGCGTGTCCATGTTTTTACTCAATCACCATTCTTCGTGAGTTGATGCGTGGGCTTGAGAAAGTTGGACCTAGGTCTAGTTGAGTCACACCGGTTTGCGTAGAAACTTATGCTGGGCATAACAAGGCATAGATTCTCCTACAGGTGCAAGGTTAGGTTACTTGGTTCACTGTAAACCCCTATACTTTTATTTTAATATATAACAAGTAAATATATGAAATTTTTTGTAATCAAACTTGTATCAACTATATTTGATGTACAAATGTATGTTGTATAAGTTTGGGTTGGTTTTAGAAGGGTTTGGAATGGATAAGAAATGAAAAACAAAGGAAACAGACAAAACTGAACAGACAGTACCAGTATTGCGTACCGGTACGCCCAGAAGTTACCATACCGGTACGTTATTATCCAGAGAGTTTACCATACCGGTACACTCTGTAAATTCTAAAAATTTTAAATCGTGATCTGTGGCCCACTTTTTTACCCTATAAATACATAATGGCACCTCCATTAGCTCCATTTCAACATTTTTAACCTTAGGAAACCTTAGAGAGGAAGAAAGAAAGGGAAAAACACAAGATTAAAGGGGATTTGCACATTGGATTGGATCAAAGCCCTAGTTTTCTTTCAAAAACACAAAGGTAGGGATTTTCTTCCATTCTTGTACATTGACGCTATGGCATTTATATGCATGTATGGGAAGCAACCAACATACATGAGAATATGTGTTGTATAATTTATTGTTTTTCTTTAATCTTGACATTTTTATTCTTTTCAATTAACTTATTGCCATTGCGTTAACTTGAGATCAAATAAACTGTCACTGGTTTACTTCAAGTTATATATGATATTTTAGAAAAAGAGACCGAACTGTTTTATATGATTTTTAAAACCTTGTTCAAGCTTGGGAGGATGTTGCTACGAGCTTAGTGCTCACCCCTTACAACATCATATTTTTAAGATTTTGGCTTAGATGAAGAACTCAGAAGCAAAGAGCAGGTACAATGGGAAGCTCCACTAGATGGGCACATGGATCCCGAAGTGGATGTTTAGGGGTGTACTCCCCTATGTACTAGACTAGGGAAATCCTTTTGATGCGATGTAGAGTCTAACCTTTTGTTATTCCGCTGCAAGTTTAAATTTGATTCTTTTGGATGTAATTGCCTTAGTTAATCATATAATTTTGGATACGATGGCCAGGCTTTGGCATATTCTTTTGGATTAGGTTGTAAATGTTATGAATGATGAATGAAATTTTCTTTAATTGTGGATTATATTAGTTGCTCTCATGATGTGAATGATTTTTAGATAGTAATGCCGTCCAAGGTGGATTTTGGGGAGTTACAGTCACTAAGTTGTCTGGCAGTGAAATTCCAAAAAAATGTACTTAGAACTAGAGGTAGAATGCCCTCGAATGTTGTTTCAATTTGGTAGCCTATTGGTGTGATGTCCATAAATTTACGAGATACCCTATTGAGGGTCAATGGGGCTCAAGTTGTATTGCATGCATGAGTTTCCATCTGATGGCATTGTAAAACAAGGAAAAGAATTTGAACTTTTTTCTAAAAAAGGGCAAAACGATAATTTGTCTATAATGCGGGATTAAAACCCATATTTTTCTACAACTCGGATGATGCAATAGATCCCACTGTTAGATTTGTATCGCGAAATTGAGTTGTTCAATCAATTTTCATCAAATTCTAAGCTAGTCGAATTTTTTACATTTTTCGAGACAGTTGGGGGTCGAATGAACTCACAAACGTCCCTAACAATGAAAATTATAAAATTTCTTTATAATTGAAGAAAATTTTAAATAAAGTTAATTTGAATTTAAATCGGGATAAAATTAAGTCGTTTCGAGACAAAAACAAACCCGAAAGTAGGAAACGTGCAGCACAATGTGGACTGTGCAATTAAAAAGTATAAATAGGGGTTAAATATATGACTTTTCAGATATTTATCTCCCCATAGTCTGCTGGTTCATATGTTGGAAGAGAAAGAGAGAAAGGAGAAGAAGAAAAATAAAAATTCTACCTTCTCTCCATGATACATGGAGTTCCGTCGGTCGAAATTCATCGAGCCAAGAGTTAAAGTTGGTCTACGCGATGAGGGCTACATATACGTACCAAGAATGAAGGATTTCATTGAATATCCAATGGGGAGATTTTGTTAAAAAAAAAAAGGTTTTGAAGCTAGGGAGGTGTCTTGAAACTTTATCCCTTTCATTTATGCTACAAGAGGTAGGGTTCCTCCTACTTTGGTTCATTCTTATCTAGAATGTCCTACGGAATGGGTAAAGGGTATATAATAATCTAGGTTGCTTGACTATGGTTATTGAGATGAGGAAATAGGTATGGAATTGGCCTAGATAAATTCCTAGTTAAGTTTGGTATAGCGAATTTACTTGTGAATTATTTGGAACTTGATATGTGTTGCCATTGTGCCTTGTGAATGATGTGGACTAATTTATGTGATAACATAAATTTTTTGCCTTGAAGGTGTTTTGCTAAATGTCTATGTGGAATTAAGTTTGTTATGGCATGGGATTTGTACAAAATACTTGCAAATTTTTGTTGAGGATGAATGAGTAGAGAGATATTGTTAATACATTAACATCGTGATAATTTATGGTAATTATATGCAATTGATATAAATTTTCATGACATATGTTGAAATATGTGGTTAAATTAGCTCATATGACAGTCATTACATATGGAGCATGACATTGATATTGCAATGGTGCACTACATTGCATTTGCATGGAAAAAAAAATCCAAGGCCATGAGTATGAGTGTGTGTGTGCATGGTTGGATTAATCATCATACTTGGTGATTGGTGATGGCCTCGGGAAAGTTGGATCGAAGATCTGACTGAGTCGCATGGTTGCATGAAAGAAAAACTTGTGTCGGGTATAACAAGAAAGGATAGATCCTCCCTCGGGTGAAAGACCCGGCTACTTGGTTCATATACTCTCCTGTGGTGAAATTCTAAAAAAGTGTAATGGCGTACAGAGGCAGCGGTGTGATTCCAGAATCCGATACCCAACAAAGACATATGATTTTGTTTTACAAATGGTCATTCGATATGTATCATCCAACAAAATTATGTTTTATAAACACATGACCTTTATTTCAAAATGATCATTGGATGAGATTCATTAATGATAGATTTACTTCACATGTGCATTGCATTTTGATGTGGGAGTCAGTGAAGACTCGGGGTTAAGGTGCATGAGTGAGTATCACCTCATCTCATGACATGGCATGGTAGAAAATTCCATCTTGAATGACATGTTCTTGTATGGAATGGATTATAATTTTTGATTGTTGCATGTGCACATTTCATATGCATCTAGGGGGGAGTAGCCTTTGTAGGAAATACTCTATTGGGCATGGCTCACCCTATATGGGAAAACATTTCAGGTTTGGGATACATTCCAGCGGATGGCTCGCATTAGGGCCCCAGTGATGAAGAATGATTGACTTGTGGCTTTGAATTCATTTTTGTAAAATGGTTGTATAATTTTTGTGAAAATTATATTTTGGGTTTGTAATCATATGGAATAAATTGTAATAGACCTTGTGTATATTAGGTTTTATATGAAAAACCTTATTAAGTATCTTTGGAATGGTATTGGAATAGATTTGAATGGATTGGAAATGAAAAATAGGTGAAATACACAAAAGTGGGCAGAGAGTACCAGTACTAAGTACTAGTACCATGGGGTCCAGTGAGTAAATGGTACCGATACAGATTTTCCAGTGGGTTGACAGTACTGGTACGGTCTGGTCCAGAAGGCAAAGAGTATCGGTATAGCGTACCGATATTGATTTTCCAAAAGGCTCACAGTACCGGTAATGTTTTCAAAATTTTGAAATTTTAAAACTACTTTGCCAAGATTTTGGGCTATTGGTTCTTGGGTTCCAAGGATATAAATAGACTATAATGGAGTATGAAATATAATACTTAGGACCCCGATACGATTAAAGGATAAAATGTACACGGGTTACACGTGTGGGTTATAATCCCAGTTAAGTGAATATTATTGATGTGTCGCCTAGTTGTGTGACAATCATGGGTACTTCCATGGATTGATAGATGGTCAATGGTTAATAAATGACCCCCGATTTTAGAGGCGTCATAGCTTGGTATCAAAGCATAGGTATACGATTTACCTAGGGCTTTTGGGCATGGGTTTAGATCATTACATTCATTGTGCATTTCATGTTATGTGCTTAAATTGCTACATATTATGTGCTATGTGTTATGTGAATATATACATGGTAAAATGTATAGGAAAGGAGAAACACTAGGGTTAGAAAACATAACCCTGGGGTTCAGAAAAAGGGATGAACGGGATGGTTCAAGGCGTAAATGTCTACTAGTGGTGGTATACGCACTACTAGGGAGACAATGAGAGAAATATCAAAGTTTAAACTAAATCCCTATCTTGGGATAGTATGTGAGGCTCTATTGTTATCTTACATGTGTGTAGATGGCAAATAGGGGAAGAGGACGCTGAGGCAGTGGGTGGAACAATGATCAACCACCACCGACCTTTAACCATCTAGCCTTTGTGGAGGCTATTGGTGTTACGACTACTACCATTACATAGGCTAGTGCTACAGCTGTTAGGCCAAGGAGGCTCAAGTAACATTTAGAAGTTTAAGGCACACTAGCCACCGACTTTTGTGGGAGGTGCGGATCTGATGGTGGCTAACCGTTGGTTCCGACAAGTTGACAAGATTTTAGGGGCTATGGAAATCACCTCCGATGTCACTAAGATAATGCAAGCTACGTTCCAGCTAGAGGGAGAATCCCAATTGTGGTGGGATTGGGTAAAGGACTCAAGGAACTTAGAGTTAATGACATGGGTAGTGTTCCGGGAGCTCTTATTGGGCAAGTACTTTCCAGTGGCCGAGAGGCATGCAAAGGCCTAGGAATTCTTAGATTTGAGGCAAGGGACAATGACGATGATAGAGTATGTGGCAAAGTTCACCAAAGTAGCCCATTTTGCTGATGACTATGTGGCCATTGATATGACCAAGGTGAGGAAGTTCGAGGATGGTTTGAAATTATCCATCGGGGGTAAAATTATGGGCCACTACCCACAAAACTTGGATTTGATGGTCACGATAGCTATGGCCATTGAGAGAGAAGTTGAGGACACATGGAACATCTGGGAAACGGGTGGTAAAGACAAGAAGAAGTATGGCCAATCTTCTTCAAGTTCAGGGAAGAAGCAAAGGACTTCGACTCCACAGGGCTATGACTATCAAGGCCAAGGTCAAGGTCAATCCTCCCAAGGCGGGAGAAATCAAAGGCCTTCCTACCAGGCAGGTCAAAGAACATGTTTCAAATGCCATCAACCAGGAGATATGAAGTGAGATTATCCTTAGTGACAGGGATCTCAGAACTATAGAACATCCCAGTGCCAGTTTTCTATGGGGTGGCCACAAACACACTTTGTTCCTCTCTACCCCACCATGGGCCAGGGAAGTCAACACCAGTTCCAGGGTGCTGCACAGACCCCTACCACTTCACGAGTAGGGACTCCGCAATCAGGCCAGAACATGGGTCGGGGTCGAGGTTGAAGATAGGGCTGACAAGGTTGAGGTCAAGGTCGAGGATAGGACTTCAGGGACCTAGAGCCGTGTTTACCCCATCAAACCTCAGACTGAGTCGGTGGATCAGTTGGTCATTCATGGTACATTTCTACTCTCTCACTTATGGGCAAGAGTATTATTTGACTCTGGTGCATCTCATTCTTTTATTGATGCATCATGTGTGAAAGGTTTGGGATTAGAGGTTGAGACCTTGTAAGAACCATTGCATGTGAGTTATCCCCTAGAAACTAAGGTGAGTGTTGATCAGATATGTCGGGGTTGTGAGTTAGACATCTCAGGGATTCTACTCACCGTGGACCTTAAAGTGATGGACATGTCGGAGTTCGACGCTATCCTCAGGATGGATTGTTTGGTGGCATTGTCATTGATTGTGATCTGAAGAGGGTCATTACCTATAACCCCGAGGTATTTGTTTCAAGTTTCAGGATGAAAAGCATGACGCTTTATACCAAGTAGTGTATGACTCCTGTTGGCATGGATAGTTGATAGGATGGCTTGCGAGCCTTACCTTGGAGAACGAGGTGAGACAGGAGTTGGGTCTACCTCGCGTTGTCTGTGAATATGAGGATATTTTGTTGGATGAATTACCGGGATTACCTCCACATAGGGATGTAGACTTCAGCATTGAGTTGCATCTAGGTACATCGCCTATTTCTATGACTCCACATTGGATGGCCCTTGCTGAGTTGCAACAACTCAAAGTCCAATTACAATAATTATTGGACAGGGGCTTTATTAGATCGAGCACTTCACCTTGGGGTGCTCCAATATTGTTTGCCAAGAAGAAGGACAAGACCCTTCGATTGTGTATATACTATCGACAGTTTAATAGGGTTACTATCAAGAATATGTACCATTTGCCGAGAATTGATGATTTGTTTAATTAGTTGAGAGGGGCACGGGTCTACTCCAAGATAGATCTCGGTACCTGTTACCATCAGTTGAGGATTAGGGAGGCAGATATCCCTAAGAAAGCATTCAAAACATGGTATAGGCATTTCAGAATCACTATGATGCCATTCGGATTGACGAATCCTCTGGCTACATTCATGGATCTCATGCTTAGGGTGTTCCAACCCCATTTAGATTAGTTCATTGTGGTGTTTATTGACGACATCTTGATCTACTCCAAGTCTGAGAAGGAGCATGAGGGTCACTTGAGGGTTATTCTCTAGACCTTGAGAGACCACTAGTTGTATGCCAAGTTCAATAAATGTCAATTTTGTCTAACCAATGTGAAATTTTTAGGACACGTGGTGTCTGCTTTAGGTGCATCCGTTGACCCAGAGAAGGTTGAGGCAATCATGAGTTTTGAGGGGTCGAAGTCAGTCTTCGAGATACACAGTTTCTTGGGATTGATAGGGTATTACCGGAGATTCATCGAGGACTTCTCCCGACTAGCTACACCTATGACTAAGCTGACTTGGAAAGAGGCCAAGTTTTAGTGGGATGATTCGTGTGAGAAGGCATTCCAGGAGTTGAAAAGGAGCTTACTTCAACTCCTATTCTGATAGTTCCAGAGAGAGTACAAATGTACACAGTGTATTGTGATGCTTCGAAGGACGAATTTGGTTGTGTTTTGATGCAGTCCGGGAGGGTGGTTGCTTATAGTTCTCGGCAGTTAAAGAACCAAGAGCAGAATTACTCTACACACAACATGGAGTTGGCGACCATTGTCTTTACTTTGAAGGCTTGGTGCCACTGTCTATATAGTGAGCAGATCGAGGTGTTTTTGGACCACAAGAGTCTAAAGTATATCTTTACATAGGGGGACCTCAATATGAGGCAACACTGGTGGATGGAGTACTTGGAAGACTACGACTTCACTTTGCATTATTATCCTGACAAGGCAAATATGATGGTTGATGCACTTAGTCGGAAGTCACGAGGGGTTATGGCTAGTGTGGCTTCTTGAGAGTGGCGGATGCTCGAGCTTGTGGGACAGTTTGGGCTACATTATCAAGGTTAGGCTCAGGGTATTTTAGGGAGCTTAGTGGCTATGCCTTATCTACTGAGCAGAGTAATCAAGTTCCAAGAGCAGGAATTAGAGTTAGTGTCCAACAGGGGCCGAGTACAGGTAGGTGCCGGTGACGAGGGCTGGGTCATTCACTAAGATGACAGTCTTCGATTTAGGGGACGGATTACAGTTCCCCAGTCGGCGGAGTTGAGAGAAGAGATTCTTAAGGAATTCCATTGTTCTCGATTTGCTGTGCATCCAGGTGGCACGAAGATGTACCAAGATCTTCATCACTAGTATTATTGGAGCGGAATGAAGAAACACATTGGGAATTTTGTTAGCCGATGTCTCACGTATCAGCAGGTGAAGGCTGAACACCAGAGACCAGCAGGATTGTTCCAACCTTTGGAGGTGGCTGAGTGGAAGTGGGAGTATGTCACGGTGGATTTTGTAACCCACTCGCCACAGACATCGCGAGGACATGACGTAGTATGGGTGATAGTGGACTGACTTATAAAGTCGGCACACTTTTTAGTTGTGCAAATGACCTTCACAGTGGAGGAATTCTACAGGTTATATATACGGAAGATTTTTTGGTTGCATAGGGTGCCCGTATCTATGGTATCAGACCAGGATCCCAGGTTTACCACTCATTTTTTAGAGAGTTTCTAGCCAGCCATGGGGACACAGTTGATGATGAGCACTGCTTTTCATCCCCATACGGACGGTCAATCAGAGAGGACCATGCACACTTTAGAGAACATGCTATGGGCGTGCGTTCTAGATCTCAAGGGTACCTATAAGAGCACCTACCCTTAGGGGAGTTCGCCTACAACAACATTTATCAGGCGAGCATACAGATGGCACCCTATGATGCATTATATGGGAGGCCTTGTCGTTCTTTGATTTGTTGGATAGAGGTAGGAGAGAGACCCTCTATAGGTATGAAATTGGTTAGAGACACCTCAGAGAAGGTGGATTTGATACGAAAGTGTCTTCTCATGGCTCAGAGCCGACAAAAGAGCTACGCCGACAGACGGCGGCGACCTGTAGAGTTTGAGGTGGGAGATCTTGTCTTCTTGAAGGTGATGCCTAAGAAGGAGTGTCAGGTTCGGCAAACGGAAAAAACTGTCTCCGAGATATATCGGGCCGTTTGAAGTACTTGAGAGGGTGGGTACAGTTGCTTATGGGTTGGCGTTACTGCCAAATCTATCGGGTGTTCGTGCGTTATTTTATGTCTCTATGCTTCGGAAATACACCCCAGACCCTACCTATGTGGTGGATTAGGGCGAGCTTGTTGTTGATGCAGATGGAACCGTTAAGGAGGGGCCAGTGCGCATCTGCATAGCCGGGATCAGGTTTTGTAAGGCAAGGCCATGCGGCTAGTAAAGGTGCTGTGGCAGCACCAAGGAGTGGAGGAGGCGACTGATTAACACAAAACATTGCATATATTATGTGCTTTTACATCCCTATTATGTATGTTTTTGTGGTTGAAATGAACGGAATTGCATGGTTTGAGTTTTTAATGCAGTTTTGATTTGACTGCAGATAAAAGGGCTCATTTAGTGTTGGGTAAACCCTCCCATGGTATTTTTGATGAATAGAGGTGAGAACGAGCCTTGATGATGGATTAAAGGAAGGAGGAAGCAATAATTGAGCAAAACCAGAAAAAAACTACCGGTAGTATTAAGGAATTCTCGAAGGGTGAAGGAATCAAGCATTTTGCAGCACAAGGAAACACCTATCGGTAGGCATTACCAGTAGGTGTTGGCTACTGGAGCTGAAGCTACCTCACAACTACCGGTATTCGTTGGCTACTAGGGTCATGACTGCTAGTAGTTATTCCACGATCTACCGGTAGTCATTACTAAAACAACCCAGATTCTGCAAACCTATCTCTGTTGCTTTGAGGGTCCCACCATCAAGTCTCCCACACTTCTCTGACACGCCCACAACACTTTTCAGCTCTTTCACACCTCTTGGAAGCTTGGATGATAAATGAGGTGAGAGAAGAAGAATGGAGGTGTGTGTGTAGACAGGACCTACAACCACCCTATCCAGCCCATTCCTCCTGCACCCCTATGAATAAAGGTCACTTTTGGAGTCTAGGGCATCATCTCCTTGCACGTTTTTGAGAGAAAAAGGGGGGATTGTTAAGCATTCTACAATATACAGAGATATAAAGAGAGAGAGTCTGGGAGAAGAAGATGAATAGTGTCTATTGAGAGAAAATTGGGATTTTTGCATTTCTTTCAATACATTGTCTTGTAATCTCTAGTATGAATCTGTAGAACTTCATTTAATGTCATTAACGTTGTTTTCTTTTAAGTTGAATGCAAGTTGAATGCTCTTTTAAAGCTTTCACCATTAATGCATCAAGGTTCTTCATTTTCTAAGTGTTCAAATGGGTATTCAATATACTCTCTTATAACTTATGTTTCCTTGTATCTAGTTACTCTATAACTTCAAATCTTTGCAATGCAGTGTCATTACATTGTCAATTTCGTTTCTAGAATGAGTAGCTAAATGTTTTAGTTGGCAAAACCAAGGGGAACCTCCACTTGGGTATACCATTTCAACTCATTCTCCTCCCTGCTTTCAGAGTTCAATGGTTCGGTTTGACTGGGTTGAGGGTGGATAAGTGCTGATTCTTTGATATTCCATTGGCCTAGTCATGATTAATACTTAGATACTCACCAATCTTATCCCTAACTTCCCACGAATTAATCGTTCATTCATGCTCTATTGGATGAGGGTTTCGAGTTGAGATGGTATTCCTATTGGAGTGACTTCTTGGATTTGCCAACATTTATTTCTCATTTCATTAGCATCAAAACAAACTCCACCAAACAACTTTCAACAATCAAAGATTTTACACTTTCTTGTTTCCCAAAATTACCTTCCCTTCGGTTTACTTTCTTCCCCGTGGAAATGACCTTGGAATACCACCAAGTAAAACACGACCCACAAAAGTCTCTTTGCGCTTGGGGAGCACATTTGTATGCACACACACACTTTTTGCGTATACTCATCTAATATTTCCACCATCTCATTTTCCTTGCTCCTTGCCCTTTCTTTTGACACTATCCCAAGGGAAAGTGATACTTCCCCTATTCCAATAAGTCATACACATTTTAGGGGTAGTATTTAGAGGTTAAAGACTAGCAGGGAATTTGGTCAAGCAACGGCATGGGAACGCGAGGACACTATCCATACCAGTTATCCTTTTCTTATTTGAAAATGGAGGTATATTATTATAGTCATTTAGTATTATATGACTGTTGCATATGCATGTGGTTGAATGTGCATGTGTGTGTAAATTTCGGGGACGAAATTATTTTAAGGGGGGAAGAATGTAAAACCCAGGAAAAAAAATTTGAACTTTTTCCGAAAAATGGCAAAACGGTAATTTGCCACTATAATGCGGGATTAAAATCCATATTTTTCTAGAACTTGGATGACGCAATCGATCTCACCGTTGGATTCGTATCACAAAATTGAGTTACCCAGTCAATTTTCATCGAATTCTGATGTAGTCAATTTTTTAACGTTTTTTGAGACAATTGGGGGTCGAATGAACTCACAAACGTCCCTAAAAATAAAATTATAAAATTACCTTTTAATTGAATTAAATTTTAAATAAAATTAATTTGAATTTAAATTAGGAGAAAATTAAGTCTTTTCGGGACAAAAATAGCCTCGGAAGTAGGGAACGTGCGGCGCAATGTGGACCACACAATTAAAAAGTATAAATAGGGGTTAAATATTTGATTTTTTAGATATTTCTCTCCCCATAGTTTTCTGGTTCATACGTTGGAAGAGAAAGAGAGAAAGGAGAAGAAGAAAAATAGAAATCTGAGACTATCCACGGAGTTCCGTCGATCGAAGTTTGTCGAGCCAAGAATTGAAGTCGGTCTACGCGATGAGGGCTACGTCTACGTGCCAAGAATAAAAGATTTCACTGAAGATCCAAGGGGGAGATTTTGTGAAATCAAAGGTTTTGGAGCTAGGAGGTGTCTTGAAACTTTCTCCCTTTCATTTGCGTTACAAGAGGTAGGGTTCCTCCTACTTTGGTTCATTCTTACCTACAATGTCCTATAGAATGGGTAAAGGGTAAATAATAACCTAGGTTACTTGACTATGGTTATGGAGATGAGGAAATAGGTATGGAATTGGCCTAGACAAATTCCTAGTTAAGTTTGGTATAGGGAATTTACTTGTGAAATTCTTTGGAACTTGATATGTGTTGCCATTGTGCCTTGTGAATGATGTGGACCAATTTATGTGATAACATGAATTTTTTTCCTTGAAGATGTTTTTCTAAATGCCTATGTGGAATTAAGTTTGTTATGGAATGGGTTTTGTATAAAATGCTTGCGAATTTTTGTTGAGGATGAATGAGTAGAGATATGATGTTAATACATTAACATCATGATAATTTATGGCAATTATATTCAATTCACATAAATTGTCATGACATATGTTGAAATATGTGGTTAAATTAGCTCTTATGACATTCATTACATATGGAGCATGACATTGATATTACAATGGTGCACTACATTGCATTTGCACGGGGAAAATACATCCAAGGCCATGAGTATGGGTGTGTGTGTGCATGGTTGGATTAATTATCATGCTTGGTGATTAATGATGGGCTCGGGAAAGTTAGAATGAAGATCTGACTAAGTCGCATGGTTGTATGAAAGAAAAACTTGTGTTCGATATAGCAAGAAGGGATAGATCCCCCCTCGGGTGAAAGATCCAACTACTTGGTTCATACATTCTCCTGTGGTGAAATTCTAAAAATGTATAACGGCGTACAGAGCTAGTGGTGTGATTCCAGAATCTCATACCCAACAAAGATACATGATTTTGTTTTACAAATGGTCATTCGATGTGTATCATCCAACAAAATTCAATTTTATAAACACATGACCTTTATTTCAAAATGATCATTGGATGAGATTCATCAATGATAGATTTACTTCACACATGCATTGCATTGTGATGTGGAAGTCGGTGAGCACTTAGGGTTAAGGTGCATGAGTGAGTATCATCTCATATCATGACATGGCATGGTAGAAAATTCCATCTTCAATGACATGTTCTTGTATGGAATGGATTATGATTTTTGATTGTTACATATGCACATTTCATATGCATCTAGGGGGGAGTAGCCTGTGTAGGAAATACTCTACTAGGCCTAACTCACCCTATACAGGAAAATGTTTTAGGTGTGGGATACATTCCGGCGGATGGATCGCGTTCGGAGCCCCAGTGATGAAGACAGTGTGACGCCCCTAAAACCGAGGGTCCTGTTGACCATCCGTCAACCCGTAAAAATACCCGTGATTGTCGCATAACCCGGCATCACGTCATCACATCCCTGTAATCGGGATTACAATCCATACGCGGATCCGTGTTTCCTTTAATTCATTTAATCTCATCAAGGTTCAACATATCCCAATGTATCTCATTTAAAGTCCATTTGTGTCATTGGAACCAAAGAACACATAGCCCAAAAGTATGGCAATGCATTCTTAAAGTTTCAGATTTTTAGAAACCTTCCAGAAGGTTTTTCATAGACCTTCCGGAAGGTTTTACTCACTGGAAAAGTTCTTCTGAAAGGTTTTGTCTATGGGATAACATTTTACATTAACCTTCTGGAAGGTTTTCTTCAACCTTCCGGAAGGTTTTGCCTGCTGGACCAAAAGTTTGCATTAACCTTCTGGAAGGTTGTTGTGACCTTCGGAAAGGTTTTGCCCATATTTTTATGCCTCCTCAGTTTTTCATTTCCAATCCACTTAAAACCTTTCCAAAACCATTCCAAACATGTATAATAACATTTTCTACATTATACATGATCCATACAAGTTTTATTATAAGCATTTGCATATGTTTTTACATGTTAAAGCATTATTCCAACAAAGATTACACAAAATATGCCACCAAAGCCAAAAGTCGGCTCTTCTTCATTATTGAGGCCCTGAATGCGAGTCCTCTCCTAGTATGAACCTCACACCTGAAATGTTTCCCATATAGGGTGAGCCAACGCCCAGTAGCAAATTTCCTACAGAGGCTACTCCCCAACCTAAATGTATATGAAATGTTCGCATACAACATTCACAATCCTTCAATCATTCCAATCAATAACATATGTGTTTCATGTTGGAATCTACTATGCCATGAATGACATGAAATTCACTCACGCACCTCAACCCGAGCCTTCACCAGCTCTCTCCACACTATGCAATGCAACTGTAAAAATCATTGTCATTGATAAAATATATCCAATGATCATCTTTGAAGATAAAAACCAAGTGTTTATAAAATCAATTCATTTCTAGATGTTTCCCATCAATGAATCTTTTATCCAACCAAAATCATGTGTCTTTATTTGGGTAGTGGACTTTTGGTGTTGCACCGTCGGCTCCACACACTGATACACTTTTTTGGACTTACACCGCCAGAAATGTATAAATCAATAGCCGGGCCTTGCACCTGAGGGGGGATCTATCCCTTCTTGCTATACCCAGCACAAGCTTTCATATATGCAACCATGCGACTCAGTAGAATATGCAACCCCACTTTCCCGAGCCCACCCATCAAAAGACCAAATATGGTGATTGATCCAACCATGCACTCACACACCCATACTTATGGCCATGGATGCATTTCCTTGTGCAAATGCAATGTGATGCACCATTGCAACACCAATGTCATGCTCAAATGTAATGTATGTCAATTGAGCTATTTAACCAATCTCAACCCACAACATGACAATTTATATCAATTGCATATAATCACCACCAATCAACATGAGGTTAGCATATTAACAACATATCTTTACTCATGTTTTCTCAACAAAACTCATGGCATGTTATACAAACTCATACTGTAACAACTAAATTCCACATATGCATTTAGCTAGACACCTTCCAAGGAAATAATTCATGTTATCACATAAATTAATCCAAGTCATTCACAAGGTACAATGACAACATTTATGAAATTACCACAATTTCACAAGTGAATCCCTTATGCCAAAAGTAACTAGGAACTTGCCTAGGCCAATTCCATATCCTTTTTTCCACATATCCATACCCCTAGTTAAGAACCTAGGTTCATGTATTCCTCTTACCATTTCATATGACCTCTAAGTAAGAAATAAACCAAGGTAAGAGAAACCCTACCTCTTGGAGCGTAAAGTGAAAGGAGAAGCCTCAAGAACACCTCCCAAGCCCCAAAACTCTTAATTTCACAAAATCTTTCCATTGGGTGTTCAGTGAAATCCCTTATTCTTGGTACGTACGCATAGCCCTCATCGCGTAGATGAACCTTAACTCTTGGTCCAAGCACTTCCGACCAACGGAGCTCTCTGGATCGTAAATAAATGGTAGAAAATTTTGGATTTCTCTCTTCTCTCTCTTTTCTCCCTTCAAATTATGATACAGCCGGCCAAGTGGGTGAGAAATATCTGATTTTTCAGATATTTAGCCCTATTTATACTTTTTAATTCGCGGTCCTCATCGCTCTGCTCGTTTATCACTTTCGGGTCCGTTTTTAACCCGAAACGACTTAATTAAATTCTGGTTTCAGTTTAAATTAATTTTTTTTGAACTTTTACTCAACTATAAGAAAATTTTATATTTTCATTTTTAGGGACCTTTGAAAGTTCATTCGTCACCCCAACTATCTCAAAAAACGTGTAAAATCAGACTATCTCTGAATTCGAAGAAATTTGACATGACAACTCAATTTCACGACACAAATCCAACAGTGAAGTCCATTGCATCATCCAAGCTCTATAGAATTATACATTTTAATCCTGCATAATAGAGATAAATTACTATTTTGCCCTCTGTCAAAAAAGTGCTCATCATCAACTGTGTCGCCATGGCTTGCTGGAAACTCTCCCAAAAATGAGCCATGAACCTAGGATCTCAATCCAATACTATATATACGGGCACCCCATGCATCCGGATAAACTCCCGTATATACAACCTACAAAATTCCTCCACTATAAAGGTCATTAGCACCGCCAAAAAGTTTGTCGACTTCGTAAGCCGGTCCACAATCACCTATACCGTGTCATGTCACTGTGATGTTCGTGGCAAGTGAGTTACAAATTCCATCGTGATATGCTCCCATTTCCACTCAGCTACCTCTATGGGTTGGAGTAATCCCGCTGGTCTCCAGTGCTCAGCCTTAACTTGCTGACACATGAGACATCGTCTGACAAAGTCTCAAACATCTCTCTTCATTCCATTCCAATAATACTGGTGATGAAGATTATGGTACATCTTCATGCCACCTGGATGTATAGCAAAATGAGAGCAATGAAACTCTAAAAATCTCCTCTCTCAGCTCCGTAGATTGAGGAACCACAATCCATCTCCTAAACCAAAGACTATCATCCGAGTGAATGGCCCGGCCCTCGTCACCTATACCTGCCTGTACTCGGCCCCTGATGGACACTAACTCCATGTCCTGTCCCTAGGACTCAATCACTCTGCTCAATAGGGAAGGTGTAGCCACCAAACTCTCTAAAGTACCCTGAGCCTGTCCATGTAACATAGCTTAAACTGTCCCACAGTCTCGAGCATCTACCACTCATTGGAAGCCACACTAGCCAAGACTCCTCGTGACTTCTGATTGAGTGCATCAGCCACTATATTTGTCTTACCAGAATGGTAATACAAAGTGAAGTCATAGTCCTCTAGGAACTCCATCCACCAGCGTTGCCTCATGTTGAGGTCCTGCTGTGTGAAAATGTATTTCAAACTTTTGTGGTATGAAAATACCTCAAACTGTTTACCATATAGGTAGAGGCGCCAAGCCTTCAAGGCAAAGACAATGGCCGCTAACTCCATGTCGTGCGTAGGGTAATTCTACTCGTGATTATTTAACTATCGAGAACCATAAGCTACAAACATCGCGGACTGCATTAATACACAACTGAGTCCGTCCTTCGAGGCATCATAATACACCGTGTACCTCTATCCCCTTATCGGAACTATCAGAATAGAAGCTCATGTAAGTCTCCACTTTAACTCCTGGAATGCCTTCTCCCAAGCATCATTCCACTTAAAATTGACCTCTTTCCAGGTCAACTTGGTCATAGGAGTAGATAATGAAGAGAAGTCCTCAATAAACCTCCTATAGTACCCTGCCAATCCCAAGAAGTTGTGTATCTCGAAGACTGACTTCGGCCTCTCCCAATTCATCATTGCTTCAACCATCTCTGGGTCCACGGATACACTCGAAGCTGACACTACGTGTCCCAAAAACTTCACCTTAGTAAGCCAAATTTCACACTTGTTGAACTTGGCGTACAACTAATGATCTCTTAACATCTGGAGAACAATCCTCAAGTGACCCTCATGCTCCTCCTCAGACTTGGAGTAGATCAAGATGTCGTCAATAAAAACTACAATAAACTAATCTAGGTAGGGTTAAAACACCCTATGCATGAGATCCATGAATGCCGCTGGAGCATTCGTGAATCCAAAAGGTATGACTGTAAACTCGAAATGCCCACACCACGTCCGAAACGCCGTCTTAGGGATATCAGCCTCCCTAACCCTCAACTGATGGTAATTGGTGCGGAGATCTATCTTGGAGTAGACTTGCGCCCCTCTCACCTGATCAAACAAGTCATCAATCCTCCACAAGGGATATCTATTCTTGATAGTAACCCTATTCAACTACCGATAATCTATGCATAGTCGAAGGGTTTTGTCCTTCTTCTTGGCAAACAACACTGGAGCGCCCCAAGGTGAAGTGCTCGGTCTAATGAAGCCATTGTCTAATAATTCTTGCAACTGGACCTTGAGTCCCTACAACTCAGCTGGTGCCATCCTATGTGGAGTTATAGAAATAAGCGACGTACCGGGATGTAACTCAATGTTGAAGTCTACATCTCTTTGTGGAGGCAATCCCGATAGTTCGTCCGGGAAGACATCCTCATACTCACATACCACCTGAGGTGGACCCAACTCCTATCTCGCCTCGTCCTCCAATCTAAGGCTTGCAAGCCAACCCATCAATTGTCTGTGCCATCTAGAATCATACACGGCTTGGGATAAAGCATTATGCTCTTCCCCTAGAACTTAAAACAAACACTACCAGGTGTGTAAGCAGTGACCCTCTTCCTATCACAATCATTGATGACCCGATGTGCTACTAACCAATCCATCTTGAGGATCACATCAAACTTTGAAATGTCCATGACCCTAAGGTCTACGGTGAGTAGAATCCCAGAGATCTCTAACTCATAATCCCGACATATCTTATCAACTTTCACCCTAGCTCCTAGGGGAGAACTCACATGCAGTGGATTTTCCAAGGCCTCAACCTCTAAGCCCAAGTCTTTAACACAAGCTGCAGCAATAAATGAATGCGACGCACCAGAATTAAATAATACTCTAGCTCATAAGCAAGAGAGTAAGAATGTACCCTGTATCACTAACGGATCTGCCGCCTCAGTCTGTGTCACCATGGCATAGACATGCCTTTGGGTTCCCAACGTACCAGCTTGTGAGTCCTGTCCTTAGCCTCGACCCATGCCCTAGCCTGCTTGCGGAGTTCCCGCACGTGAAGTAGTAGGGGTCTGTGTAGCACTCTAAAACTGGTACTGGCTCCCCTGGCCCATGGTGGGGGTAGTGAGGAGTATAATGCGTCTGTGGTTGCCCCACTGAAGTCTGGGACTGAGATGACCCGTAACCCGGCTGGTGGCAATGAAAACATGTCTGTGAGCCTACCTGACTAGAAGCCCTGAAGTGTCTCCCGCCTTGGGAGGATTGACCCTAGCCTTGGCCTTAATGACCGCGGCCCTGTCCTTGGAATCCTTGGGGAGTAGAAATCCTCTACTTCTTCCCCAAGCTAGAAGAAGAGGATTGGCCCTCCTTCTTGTTGTCTTTAACACCCGCTTCCTGTGTAAAGATGTACTTCAGACTTTTGTGGTCTGAAAACACCTCGAACTGCTCACCATATAGATAGTGGCGCCAAGCCTTCAAGGCAAACACAATGGCCACCAACTCCATGTCATGTGTGGGGTAACTCTGCTCGTGGTTCTTTAACTGCAGAGAACCATAAGCTATAACTCTCTCGGATTGCATCAAAACACAACCAAGTCTGTCCTTGGAGGCATCACAATATACTGTATACCTCTGTCCCCTCTCCGGAACAATCAGAATAGGGGCTGAAGTAAGCCTCCTCTTCAACTCATAGAATGTCTTCTCACATGAATCATTCCACTCAAATTTAACCTCATTCCAGGTCAATCTTGTCATAGGTGCAGCTAGGTAGGAGAAGTCCTTAATGAATCTCCGGTAGTACCCTACCAATCCCAAGAAACTACGTATCTCAAAGACTGACTTTGGCCTCTCCCAATTCATGACTGCTTCAACCTTCTTTGGGTCTACGGATACATCCAAAGCCGACATCACATGTCCCAAAAATTTTACCTCAGTAAGCCAGAATTCACACTTGCTGAACTTGGCGTACAACTGATGGTCTCTCAAGACATTGAGAATAATCCTCAATTGACCCTCATGCTCCTCCTCAAACTTGGAGTATATCAAGATGTCGTCAACGAAGACCATGACAAACTGATCCAGGTAGGGTTGGAACACCCTATGCATGAGATCCATGAATGCCACCGGGGCATTTGTCAATCCAAAAGGCATGACTATAAACTCGAAATGCTCATACCACGTCCTAAATGTCGTCTTAGGGATATTTGCCTCCCTAACCCTCAATTGATGGTAACCAGTGCGGAGATCTATCTTGGAGTAGACTTACGCCCCTCTCAACTGATCAAATAAGTCATCAATCCTCGGCAAAGGGTGCTATTCTTGATAGTAACCCAATTCAACTGCCGATAATATATACACAATCGAAGGATCTTGTCCTTCTTCTTGGTAAACAATACGGAGTGCCCCAAGGTGAAGTGCTCGGTCTAATAAAGCCCATGTCCAATAATCCTTGCAATTGGACCTTGAGTTCTTACAACTCTATAGGCGTCATCCTATGTGGAGTCACAGAAATGGGCGATGTACCGGGATGCAACTCAATGGTGAAGTCTACATCCCTATGTGGAAGTAATCCCAGTAATTCATCCAGAAAAACATTCTCATATTCACAAACAACCCAAGGTAGACCCATTTCTTATCTCGCCTCGTCCTCTTGGGTAAGGCTCGCCATCCAACCCATCAACTGTCCATGCCATCTAGAGTCATACATGGCCTAAGGTAAAGCATCACGCTTTTCCCCCTGGAACTTGAAACAAATACCCTCTGGTGTATAAGTAGTGACCTCTTTCGCTCACAATCAATGACGACTTGGTGTGCTGCCAACCAATCCATTTCGAGGATAACATCAAACTCTGACATGTTCATGATCCTAAGGTCCACAGTGAGTAGGATCCCCGAGATCTCTAACTCACAACCCCGACATACCTAGTCCACCCTCACCCTAGCTCCTAGTGGAGAACTCACATGCAATGGCTCTTCCAAGGTTTCAACCTCTAAGCCCAAATCTTTCACACATGATGCAACAATAAAAGAATAAGATGCACCAAAGTCAAATAATACCCTTGCCCATAAGCGACAGAGTAGAAATGTACCTTGTGCCACTGACGAATCTGTCGGCTCAGTTTGTCGCATCAGGACGTAGACACACCCCTGGGTTCCCAATGTCTCGGCTTGTGAGCCCTTACCTCGACCTCGACCCATGCCCTGACCTGTCTGGCCTGTTTGGGGAGTCCTCGCTCGTGAAGTAGTAGGGCCTTATGCAACGCCCTGAAATTGGTACTAACTTCCCTGGCCCATGGTAGGGTAGGGAGGAATGTACTGAGTCTATGGTTGCCCCATTGAAGTCTAGGACTAAGAGGACCCATAACCCTGGGATCCCTGCCTCTGACGGCAATCCCATTTCATATGACCTGGTTGATGACAATGATAGCAAGTCTTCTGACCCGCCTGATACTTACTCCTAAAGTTTCTCCCGCCTGGGGAGGACTGGCCTTGGCCTTGGCATTGATAGCCACGGCCTTGTCCCTAAAACCCTTGTGGAGCAGAAATCCTCTACTTCTTCCCCAAACTAGAAGAATAGGATTGGCCCTTCTTCTTATCTTTCACACCTACCTCCCAGATGTTCCATGCATCATCCACCTCTCTCTCAATGGCCATTGCTATGGTGACCATCAAGTCCAAGTCTTGCAGAAGAAGACCCATAATCTTGCCTCGGATGGACAACTTCAAGCCATCCTCGAACTTCCTCACTTTGGCTATATCTGTGGCCACATAATCATCAGCAAAACATGCTAATTCTGTGAACTTAGCCACATATTCCATCACCGACATCGTTCCCTGCTTCAAATCTAGAAACTCCCGGGCCTTCGTATGCCTCGCAGCCGCCGGGAAGTATTTTCCCATGAAGAGTTCCTTGAACTCTACCCAAGTCATGGTCTCCAAATTCTTTGAGTCCTTGACCCAATCCCATCACACCTGGGATTCTCCTTCCAGATGAAATGTTGCCAGTGTTACCTTGGTGGCGTGGGAGGTGGTCTCCATAGCTCTCAAGATCTTGTCAACTTGCCAGAACCAATGGTTAGCCACCATCGGATCCACCCCTCCCATGAAGATCGGAGGCTGATGTGCCTTGAACCTCTGGAGGTTGTTCAAGCCTTTTTGTCCCACGTTTTGCACCAGTCTGTGCAATAGTGACAGCCGTAGCACTAGCCTGTGCAATGGTAATAGCTGTCGTACCAATAGCCTCTATGACGGCCTGTTGGTCATAGGCCGGTGGTGGTTGGTTATTTTTCCATCCACCCCGATGTCCCCTTCCTCTAGTTGTCATCTACACACACATAAGATAACAATAGATCAATTAGTTGCTATCTACACACACATAAGATAGCAATAGATCAATTAGTTACCATCTACACACACATAAGATAACAATAGATCAATTAGTTGCCATCTACACACACATAAGATAACAATAGATCAATTACTCAATATCCCAAGTTAGGGACCAAGTATTTAAACTTGGAGATTTTCCTCCTTGTTTCACTAGTAGTGCGTATGCCATCCATCCCTTTTTCCAAACTCCCAAGGTTATGTTTTCTAACCCTAGTGTTTCTCTTTTCCATATACATTTTACCATGTATATAATTTACATAATCACATAGCACGTAATCATGTAACAAAATGTAAACACATAAGATGAAATGTGCAATGCATGCAATGGTTTAAACCCACGCCCATCAAGCCCTATGTAAATCATATACCTTTGCTTTGATACCAAGCTATGACACTCCAAAAATTCAGGGGTCCGTTGATCACCCATCATCCCGCGGAATGTCTATGGATATCGTCTAACTCAATATCGCGCCATAATATCCTATTTATTGGGATCCATAATTTAACAAAATTTGGGAAGAGTCTCATTTGTACAGGGAGCTCTACCCAAAACCCAACCTGCGCAATATACATTCATATGACCCATCTGAGGCCCAATATAACACAATGACCGCACCGGGTACATTTATGAGTAAACATTGACCACACCGGGTCCATTTATCCATACTCATATAAAAACATGCAAGGTTATATTGAAAACAGTCCATATGAGTTCACTTTCAACTCTCTTACATAAAATTACATGCCAAAACCAGTTTGCTCCAAAATTTTTACAAAAGAACTTATTAAAGCCACAAGTCGGCTTTATTCACTCTTGTGGCTCTGAATGAGAGCCGTCCACCGGCATATATCCCGTACCTAAAATGTTTCTCGTATAGGGTGAGCCACGCTCAGTAGAGTATTTCCTATAGAGGCTACTCCCCACCTAAGTGCACATGCAATGTTCACATTTAACATTTCATATTTACATCAACATTCCAAGTAAGAATATGCAATTCTTACTTGGAATTCTACCGTGTCATGCTATGAAATGAGATGAGACTCACTCATGCATTTTACCCTGAGTCTCCACCAACTCCCACAACACAATGTAGTGCCATCGTCATATATGTTACACATCAAATGACATTTTTATATAAATCTAGGGTTTTTTCTTGGGGTTGAGTATTTATGAACTTACACCAACGGCACCCGGCCGACACAGAATTCATGGACTACTACCAACGATTCTGCGTACACCGACACACTTTATGGGCTCTTATACCAATGGAGTGCGAATCCAATTACCAGGTCTTTCACCCAAGGAATATTCTAGCCCTTCTTGCTAACCTCGACCCAATTTTCCATAAAACCATGCCACTCAGTTGAATAATCAATCAAACCTTCCCAAACCCACTTGTCATACACCAAACGAGGTGAAGATGACAACCATGCACACACACCCTCAATATGCGATATCTCCATGCATATGCAATGTAATGTACCATTGCATGCCAATTTCATGTCTCATATGCAATGAATGCTATATGAACCAATTTAACCACATATCTCAACAAATGTCATGGTACTTAATATCTAATGCATATGCTTGCCATAATTCCTCACAATGTCAAAACATCAACTAGCATGTATTAACATTCATATCCAACACAATTCACAAGCATGTTATTACATAATCTATGCAAATACCACACTTAATCATTAAGGCATAATATAACACATAAAAACCCATGTAATAGCCCACGTAATGGCCCTTATCTAAGCCACAAAATAGCCCCTATATAAGCCACCAAAATAGCCCATATAAACCACCAAAATAGCCCATATAAACCACCATATAACAGCCCGTATATAGACCACAAAATGGCCTAAAAACAGTCCATAAAATGGCCTAAAAATAGTCCACAAAAATAGTCCACTTTTTGGTCCGAAAATAGTCCAAAAATAGTCCACTTTTCTATCCAAAAATAGTCCACTTTTCCATCCAAAATCATTTACAATTTCAGTCCAAAAATAGTCACAATTTTAGCTCAAAAACATTCACAATTTTAGTCCCAAAACAGTCACAATTTTAGTCCAAAAAAAGTCACAATTTTAGTCCAAAAATAGCCCACAATTTAGGCACTTAACAGCCCAAAATTAGCCCCTTAAACAGCCCAAATTCAGCCCCTTAACAGCCCCTTCAAATAGGAATAAAACCAAAGTAGGAAGAACCCTACCTCTTGTAGCGTGTAGGAAGTAGTAGAACCTCCAAGAACACCAACCAAAGCCCAAGAAATTTTAATTTCTCCAAAGTCCCCTCTTGGATCTTTGGTGAAATTCATTTTTCTTGGTACGTAGATATAGCCCACGTTGCGGTGATCGACTTTAACTCTTGGTCCGATTTGATCCAAGCGACAGAGCTTCGAGAATCGAAGGAGGAAGCCTTGAAGATTAAGTTTTTTCTCTCTTTTCTCTCTTCTCTCTCTCTATGGACGGCCGCTTGGGTGAATAACGAAGATATTTCTTCAAAATATCTGATTTTAAGTCTATATTTATAGTCCCAAATGTGCGGTCCACATCGCACCGCATATTTCTGACTTTTGGGTCCATTTTTCGTCCTGAAATGATTCATTAAGTCCCGGATTAAGTCCAAATAAAATTTATTGGAACTTTAACTTAATTTTAAGGAAATTTTATAACAAATGTTTTTAGGGACCTTTAAAATGTCATTCGCCACGCAGTCATCTCGAACGATGTGTAAAAATTTAACTATTTCAAAATTTGACAAAATTTGACAGGGTGACTAGGTTTTACAAAGGTGAACTCGGTTTCCTCATCCGAGGTCTAGAATATGAGTATTTTAAATACGCATTATAGTGATAAATTACTATTTTACCCTTTTTCAAAAAAAGTTCAAATTTACCCGGATTTTACACAAAACATGCCAGTGCCTTGCTTTAACACAAAACCCTTACAAAATGTAAAGATTCAGGGTGTCCGACTATGTCGTGTGTCATAAAAAATTTTAGAATCGAACAAGCACTGTTAGACCATGGAGTAAATGTCAATTTGCTCCCATTTTCTGTTTACCCACAATTGGATCTGGGAGAACTCAAACCCACAAGTGTTATACTTCTGTTGGCATATATATCTATCAAAATTCCTAAGGGTATTGTTGAAGATGTACTTGTCCAAGTGGACAACTTTGTAATCCCTATTGACTTCATCGTCCTAGATACTCAGCCAACAAAACATTCAGAGAATATAATTCCCGTTATTCTTGGTCAACCCTTTCTAGCAACTTCAAATGCACTAATCAATTGCAGGAATGGGGTCATGAAATTAACCTTTGGGAATATGACTCTTGAGTTGAACATTTTCAATGTTGCCAAACACCCAAGAGATGACAAAAAAGAAAGAGAAATAAATTCCATTGAGTCTTGGGTTCAAGACCATCTGAATAACACATTCTGTGAAAATTTCAGTAAACTTTCTTTGTCAGAATCCATCACATCTGAAACAATAGATGATGATCCAAAGAATTGCCCTACTCATGCTGTTGATACATGGACCCCCAAATTTGAGGAACTTTCGCCAAGTGGCACAAAGCCACTCTCATCCAATTTAAAGCCACCAAAGCCTGAATTGAAACCTCTCTCATCTGACCTCAAATATGCATTTCTAGGAGAGGACGAGTCGTACCCAGTGGTAATTTCATCTAAGCTCACAGACTTGCAAGAGTCTAAACTAATTGAAGTTCTTTAAAACCACAAAAGCACCATTGGGTGGACCATTGCTAACTTGAAAGGTATAAGCCCATTGATCTGTAATCATGCCATATACCTAGAAGAGGATTCAAAACCTTCTCGTCAAATGCAGCAACGACTGAACCCTCATATGAAGGAAGTTGTGAAAATGGAAGTGCTTAAATTCTTAGATGCAGGGATAATCTTTCCCATCTTTGATAGTAAATGGGTTAGCCTAACCCAAGTTGTGCCCAAAAAGTTTGGGGTCACAGTGGTCAAAAATGAAGCCAATGAACTAGTACCAACTAGAGTCATCACAGGATGATGGATGTGTATTAACTATCGAAAGCTCAATTTGGTGACTAGAAAAGACCATTTTTCTCTTCCTTTTCTGGACCAAGTTCTAGAGAGAATTGTAGGCCATTAATTTTACTATTTCTTGGATGGCTATTTCGGGTACAATCAAATTGAGATAGCACTCAATGATTAGGAGAAAACCACATTCACATGCCCCTTTGGCATGTTTGCATTCAAAAGGATGTCGTTTGGACTTTGTAATGCTCTTACAACATTTTGAAGATGCATGTTGAGTCTGTTCAGTGACGTGGTCAAAACAATTTTGGAAGTATTCATGGATGACTTCTCTGTCTAGGGTGACTCATTTGATTTGTGTATGGCCAACCTAGAAAAGGTATTAATAAGGTGTAAAGAGACCAATCTAGTGCTTAATTGGGAAAAATGTCATTTCATGGTAACACACGGCATTGTCTTAGGTCACATTGTGTCGTCTAAGGCCATGAAAGTTGACAAGGCCAAAATAAATCTGATTGGGAACTTGTCTGCTCCTAAGACTGTGAAGGATGTCTGATCATTTCTAGGACATGCATGATTTTACAAGAGATTCATAAAAGATTTCAGTACCATAGCAAAAACCATGTGTCATCTCCTGAGTCAAGACGTAATCTTTGATTGGAGTGAAATGTGCCAAAAATCTTTTGACAAACTCGAAGGCATGTTAATTTTCGCCCCAATAATGCAACCCCCTAACTGGACTCTACCCTTTGAACTAATGTGTGATGCAAGTGATTATGTTGTAGGTGCTGTATTGGGACAAAGAAAAGATAAGAAACCACATGTCATTTACTATGCAAGTAAAACTTTGAATGATGCTCAAATGAATTATTCAACAACTGAAAAAGAATTGCTTGCGGTAGTGTTTGCTTTGGAAAAATTTCATTCTTATCTTGTTGGTTCTTCTGTTACTGTGTTCACTGACCATGCATCATTAAAATTCTTGCTCACAAAGAAGGATGCTAAGCCTAGGCTTTTAAGATGGATACTCTTACTTCAAGAGTTTGACCTGGTCATTAAGGACTAAAAGGGTGTTGAGAATGTGGTGGCAGACCATCTGTCCAGGTTAATTTATGAATTTCATAAGGATGAACTACCAATCAATGAAAAATTCTTCGATGAACAACTGTTCATAATTGATGAGACCCCATAATACACTGATATTGCTAATTTTCTAGCTACTGGAACACTCCCTCCGTCTTTTTCTGCTACGAAAAAAAAAGAAATTTATGAGGGAGGTCTGGAACTTATTTTGGGAAAATCCGTACGGATTTAAGTACTGTAAGAATCAAATCATAAGACGTTGCATCCCCGCTCAGGAAAGTAGACAAGTAATAACTTTTTTCCATTCTGAAGCATGTGGTGGCCACTTCTTCTCAAGAAAAACCGCTATGAAAATCTTGCAGTGTGGATTTTACTGGCCCACGATTTTCAAAGATGTCCATGCCTTTTGTTTAATTTGCGATAGATGCCAAAGGTTGGGAAGCATTTCAAAAAGAAACATGATGCCCTTGAACCCAATTCTTGTGATTGAAATTTTTGACTGTTGGCGCATTGATTTTATGGGACTATTCCCCCTTTCTTTGGCTATCTATACATTTTAGTGGCCGTAGACTATGTATCCAAATGGGTTGAAACAATTCCATGCCGAAATAATGATCACCAAATGGTGATCAAATTTCTTAAAGAAAATATTTTGTCTCGGTTTGGAGTTCCTAAATCAATCATAAGTGAGGGGGGGCTCATTTTTGCAATCGCCCTTTCTTGAATTTGATGAAAAAATATTTGATTTTTCATCAAATTGTAACCCTTTATCATCCACAAACTAGTGGGCAAGCTGAATTAGCTAATTGGAAGATCAAAATAATTTTAGAAAAAATGGTAAATCCAGACTGCAAAGAATGGTCATCAAGACTAACTGATGCCCTCTGGCCATATCGCACTGCGTTTAAAATAATTTTGATCTTGTCTCCTTATCGATTAGTCTATGGAAAGTCATGTCACCTACCTGTGGAATTGGAGCATAGGGCATACTGGCCCATTAAAGCAATGAACTTTGACCTAGATAAGGCTAGACTTTCAAGAAAACTTCAGATTAACGAATTGGAGGAATTGAGAAATGAAGCATATGAAAATGCTAAGATTGCTAAAACTAGGATGAAATTTTTTCATGACAAGAACATTATCCGGAAGTCTTTTGAAACTTTTCAAAAAGTCTTGTTGTTTAATTCAAGACTTTGCCTCTTTCCTGGTAAGTTGAGATCAAGATGAACATGGCCTTATATTGTCAAAAAGGTGTTTGAACACGGAGCAATAGAAGTGGAAAATCCATTGAATGGTAATATCTTTACTGTTAATGATTAGCAGTTAAAACCATTTTTGGAAAAATTTGTCAAAAATATGGAGACCATTCTTTTAATGAATCCAGAACATTGCTTCGAGAAAAATGCCTGTCGACACAAAAAAGGGGCGGTTCAGGAAAAACTCGATTTCGCCCGATCCACAGGCGCACCTTTATAAATCGCCTTTCCCCTTTTCTTTTTTCTTCCCCACCGTCATTCCCCTTTTTCCTTTTTCCTTCTTCTTCTACTTCTTCTTCTTCACTATTCACGATCTTCTGGAACCATGACCCATCTCCTAACAACACCACGACCATACTACCCGAAGACTCAGTCATTTGTCTTATGATCTATATGCATTTACTCTATTTGTAAATGGTTCTTCTTCTTCTTCTGTCTGCACTCAGAATCAAGGGTTTTCATCCTAGCGAAAACCCAGATCTGTGATGAGATGTTTGATTTATGTATTTTGCTTGTAGATTTTGGCTAATGAAAAAGATCTCTACCGTTCAATCTCATCTCCAAAGCTCACCATATCAGTAAATTCAAAACATTGGGGACAATGTTCAGTTTAGGTTAGGGGGTGAGAACTATAGTTCATATATGCTTGTAAAAAAAATTTGTTGTTGTTGTTGTTGTTCTTGATCAAATTGTGTACCATATTTTGTATAAATTGATGATTATGTTTGTGAGTCATCTCTGATCGTCTTTGTGACTGGCAGACGTTAAAGAACAAGATAGTGAGTCTTAAAGCATAGAAAGCATGGATGTTAAACTTTTTTGGATTAGTCTAGGAGTTTTACACACTTTTCCTTCTGATGTGCAAACTGTGATCATTAGAAAAACAAGATTGGTGAGAAAGAACAACAAGCGAAACCCTTGTGCTGAAGAAGCACTTTTGCTAACCATCGTATGATGAATGAGTTTTATACCTACAAATTGAGTATTTTTGATTTGATGAAATTGCAAGTTTTCAATTATTTTATGTTCATTTTTATTTTTTTTGTGTGTTTTGATGTTATTTTGCAAGAATAATCATTTGGAAGGAATCCTGATCATTTGGGAGGAAACGAACAAGGTCAATTTGGAGCCAAAAGGGTGAATTTTTGGAAGGGGAAGCTAAAGGGCAATTTTAGGCTTGCAGAGGGGGGCACGCCCCTATGCCAACATTCTGTCCAAATGGCACCCCTGCACAGATGTATGGCATCCCCGCGCTTGTGTTGGTCCGTGACGCAAATTTTACCTTGTTTTTGACCCAAAATTGGACTCTAAAGCTACATATATGCTAGGGTTTGTATGGGGATTGTATATTCTGAATTTAAGAGGCTGAAAACATTTGGAAAGGCCAAGGAATTGGAAGAAAATTGAAGACAAGAATCGAAGAAATCGACACAAAGAAAATTGGTCTTGAAGGCTAGAGAAGGATTGAAAATTGCACCTAATTTTTCATTCTTTTCTCTTACTTTTATTTCTTGATTTTCTAAAATGTTGTCCAATTTTAGAATGATATTTTTCAATTACGTTATGAACTAAATTATTATTAAGATTGCAACGGAACCTATGTCTAGTTAAATTAATCTACTCTCGTTTCTAGTTCTTATTGATCTTAAATGAGTTATTTGTCATATTTTGTGATTGATGTATGATTGTGTGGCCAATAATTAATCTGATAACCTATATGAAATTGGGAGATGAATTCTAGGTTTAGATTTTAATATGATGACATACGTCTGGTTTATTCTTCTTAGGATTGAATAGCTGGGTATGTGTATAGGATAGAAATATATCTATATATCGTGTGTAAATTTTATGAGAATTTGAACTTAATGAATCTATTACAATTTATTTTGCATAGGAATATAGTAATTTAATTCGGAGAGATAATTTTATCTAACTATCAAAAGAGGTTTGATAAATAACTTTGAGTTCTCAGTTAACAACTTATTTTGATCAATTAACTAGAAAGAGAGTTAGAAAGATTTATACGAAGCATTAGGGAAAGTTGTAATCGTAACTTCTTTTCTCTAGTAAATTCAACCCTTGATTATTAAATTTAACTTTAGTTTAAAATTAGTAAATTCATAGCTCAATTTAGAATTGAATTGATATAAAGTTAGTACTTGGAATTTGTTAGCAATAATTCTTCATGGGAACGATAATCTACGTATCACTTTATTACTTGTTGATCGTATATACTTGCATGTAAATTGTCAATGCCAAATTTGGACAACAAGTTTTTAGCGCCGTTGGTGGGGACTTATTCTAGTAATTATTTCAATATTAATTTCAGTCAATTTGATGTTAGTTTAAACTTATTTATTTTACTATTTAATTATTTTCGTAAGCACTCTTGAATTTTGTATGCAAACACGATCTATAGGTCAGGAGCTATTACCGTACGAAGACGAAATTGAAAGAAGGCTCCGAAACTTGTGAAAATAGTGTCAAGAAATAAATAATCAAGAAACTATAGTAGAAGATGAACAAAAATCGCTATGGTATTATGTTATGCCACTTGTTACGGAGATACAATTGAGCATTCAAAAGCCCGCAATTCAAGCAAACAGTTTTGAGATAAAACTGGGTACCATCCAAATGATTCAGAATTTAGTGCAGTTTGGGGGCTTGCCTAATGGCGACTCAAATGATCATTTGGTGAGTTTTCTGGAAATTTGTGACACGTTTAAGTATAACGAGATTTCTGAAGATGCGATTAAACTCCAACTTTTCCCTTTCACATTTCGTGATAAGGCGAAGAGTTGGTTACATTCATTGCCGCCAGGTTCTATTACCACATGGATAGATTTAGCTCAAAAATTCTTAGCTAAATTCTTTTCACCAGCTAAAACTACAAGGATGAGGAATGACATCACGTCATTCTCACAACATGATTCTGAGACTCTATATGAAGCTTGGGAGCGATTCAAGGATTTACTCCGAAAATGTCCTCACTATGGTATTCCTAAGTGGTTGCAAGTTCATACATTCTACAATGGGTTGTTTAGTGCTACCCGGACTAGTATCGATGTAGCTGTAGGTGGGGCATTAATGGGAAAAAATTTTGATGAAGCTTACGAGTTGTTGGAGACGATGGCTGCTAACAATTATCAGTAGCCCTCTACAAGGATCAATCAGCCAAAGGTAGCAGGGATTTATGAAGTGGATACAGTTACTGCATTAGCGGCATAGGTTGCTACATTGACAAAGAAGATTGATGCTTTAGGGGGTGCAACCTATTCAAAGTGTGGCAGTCATTTATGAATTATGTGCTGGGAACCATCTGAGTAATCAATCCACAATCAATCTGGAGTTGGTACAATTTATTGGTAACCACAACAGGCAACAATATAGCAACAATTCCAGCAACTATAACCCTGGTTGGAGGAATCATCCAGGTTTTTTAGGGAATAATAATCACGCTCAACCTTCTGCTCCAAGACAATCATACCCACCAGGCTTTCAGAATCAAACTTCAGCACAACAAGAAAAAAAGTCAAATTTTTGGGATGTAATGGCCATGATTTGGCTTATTCTTTTGGAATGATGTTATATACATTATGGATGATGGATGAAATTAATTTTATTTATGGATTTTATTGGTTTCTCTCATGATGTGAATGGTTTTAGATTTTGATGTCGTCCAAGGGGGCTTTGGGGGCGTTAAAATTTTGGTATCAGAGCTTAGGAATTAGGTCTTACATGGGAGCTGTAGGTTATGGACTACCACTAGAGAGTTAGGACTAGGTTGAATGAATTTTTTACTTAAAGCTTACACAAGCCTTATACTTTAGATTAAGGTAATCGTTAGGATGTTTTGTACATCATGAAAACTAAATTGTGAATTGATGTGTAGGATGGATGGAGGATGTGGACGTGGACGTGGATGTGGGTGTGGTCATGGTGGTCAAGCAAACCCACCTCCACCACTACCTCCCGATGCTATGAATGACATTTATCAAATCCTAAGGGAGCTAACCACTCTGGTACAACACCAGAATGGAAACAACAACCACAACAGTGGGATTCATCCCTTAGCTCATGTACCAGGTAATGGGGACGAGAATCGAAGGGTGGTAGTTCTTCGAGAATTTCTGAGACAACGCCCACCTACTTTCCAAGGAAGTTCTAACCCCTTGGATGCGGATAAGTGGATTCGTTGGGTGAAGAAGATATGTGATGGCATAGGAGTTATCGAGGATTTGTGGGTTGATTTGGCTACATACCTATTAGAGGGGGAGGCCGACCATTGGTGGGACTCAGTGAAGAGAAGGAGGAACACGGATACACTCACCTAGGAGGAGTTTGACCAAATCTTCCAAGATAAGTACTTTCCTAAATCAATCAGGGATAGGATGAGTGTAGACTTTCTTGCTCTATGACAGGGGAGCATGACAGTGACGGAGTACGAGAGGAAGTTTGATGAGCTGCCCTGTTATGCCATGGAGTTCATATCTACTGAGGCCAAGAGGGTCAAACGCTTTGAGCGGGGCTTGCGGCCTTCCATCAGAGAGAAACTTCTGGCTTTCAAGATCTGAGACTATAGGGATCTAGTTGATAGAGCTGCGCTGGTGGAGAAAGACACGATGGACAACCAGAGACGACAAAACCTTGCGAGGGAAAGTCCGATCCGAATGGGTGCTAGCAACAGTGGGGTACTGAGGGTGGCACCATACCGTCGCCCAAATCAGGTGGCTAAACAGAGACTTCAGACAGTTCGAGGAGATGGGGTTACTCAAAATTGGACAGGCACTGACCCACGTCAAAGCTTCACATGTGGAGGTGTCTGGCACTTCAAAAATAACTGCCCATCGTTTCCACCAAGGACCAATCAAGCAACTAGACAAGTGAATGCAAACATGGCACCACTACTGAAGCCACTAAATCATAGACCGTTAGGAGCTATAACACCCGATGGTGCCAATCAAGGGAGAGTGTTTGCTTTGAGACAACCGGAGGAAGATGCTTCCAATGCCATTGTGAAAGGTATTGATCTTCTTTATAATTCTTGGGCCCGAATTTTATTTGATCCTGGTGCTACTTATTCATTCATACGCACTACATATGCCCTTAATTTGGGATTGAAATTTGAGAAGTTAGAACATGCCTTGAGTATTGACATGTCTATGGCAGAACGGTTAGATACTAAAAGGGTGTGTAGAAGTTGTGTGATTTGAATTGGAGAGCAAGAATTAATTATAGATTTGGTTGCATTAGACCTGAAAGGGTATGACATAATATTTGGGATGAACTTGTTGTCCATTTTTCGGGCGGTAATGGATTATTTTCGTAAATGAATTTCATTTCAATTACCGGGATGGGTAGTTTTCAGTTTCATGAATGATCGAGATTCTTCCCATCCATTTCCTACTATGAGTAGTAGATTCTTGAAAGATAAGGCGGGGAGCCATTTGAATTTTTTCGCTAGCTTGATGGGAGATAATCAGAATAGATCTCAGTTGGATGTGGTATTGATAGTGTTAGAGTTTTTGGATGTTTTTCTAGATGAACTACCAGGATTACCCTCACACAGAGAGATTGAGTTTACGAATGATTTCTATTTACGAACCAAACCCATATCCATTCCCCCTATCGGATGGCACCTTTAGAGTTAAAGGAGCTAAGGAAGCAGTTCGACCATCTCTTGACTATTGGATTTATTCATTTAAGTACTTCACTATGTGGAGCTTCGATTCTCTTTGTGAAGAAGCATGACGAAACACTTCGATTATGCACAGATTACCGAAATTTGAATCAAGTGACAATAAAGAATAAATATCCATTGCCAAGGATTGATGATTTATTCGATCAACTGAGGGGTTCCAAGTATTACTCCAATATTGATCTTTGCATCGGGTACCATCAACTGCAGATCAAGGAGGAGGATATTCCTAAGACAGCTTTTCGTATCCGGTATGGTCATTTTGAATATACGATAATGTTGTTCGAATTGACTAATGCTCCAGCAGCCTTCATGGATTTAATGCACAGGGTATTTTGGTCATATCTAGATCAGTTTGTCATTATGTTTATTGATGACATATTAATCTATTCACGGACACAAGGGAAACATGAACACCATCTTTCAGTAGCGCTTCAAACCTTGAGAGAGCATAAGTTATATGCTAAGATGAGTAAATGTGAGTTTGGGATGAAGGAAGTGAAATTCCTTGGCCATGTTGTGTCAGAATAGGGTGTAATTGTTAACCCTGCAAAGATCGAAGCCGTGATGAAATGGGAACCACCGCAGAATGTGACCGAAGTACGTAGTTTCCTGGGACTAGCAGGCTACTACCGGAGGTTTGTGGAATGGTTCTCAAAACTAGCGATGCCAATGACTCACCTTATGAAAAAGGGGGAAAGATTCTTGTGGACTCAATAGTGTGAACTAGCTTTTTGCACCTTGAAGGAAAGGTTGACAACAGCTCTTGTCCTCATTATTCCAAGCAGTGGGGAAGGATACGATGTTTACAAAAACGCTTCGAGGCTTAGGATGTCTACTAATGCAAGGAGGTAAGGTAGTTGCTTATGGCTCGAGGCAACTCAAGATTCATGAGCAGAACTATCCCACTAATGACTTGAAGCTTGTTGCAATGGTTTTTGCTCTTAAGTTGTGGAGGTGTTACTTGAATGGAGAAAATTTCAAGTGTTTTCTGACCATAAGAGCCTCAAGTACATCTTCACACAAAAAGACTTGAATCTTAGGCAAAGAAGGTGAATTAAACATCTAGAAGACTACAATTTCACATTTAACTACCATCCGAGGAAGGTAGTGTAGTAGCAGATGCACTTAGCAGAAAGTCTCGGGGTGAAATCAATGTTCTTGCTATGAATAGGTGGAAGATAATTGATGCCTTGGAGGAATTTGATCTATGGGTGGATAGACAGGGAGATCGATCATGCTTATTTAATCTTGTAGCTTAACCAATTCTCCGACAAAGGATTGTGGAGTTACAATGATTAGACACCAAATTGGGAGCTATCCGGGGTAGATTGGAGAGGAATGAGATGGTTGAGAATTAGTCGATACAGAATGATGAGTTACAATTTTGTGGAAGACTATGTGTACCAAATGATAACCAAGTAAGGGAAGAAGTGTTGGGTGAGTGTCATCGTTCAAAATTCTCCATAAATCTAGGTAGTACCAAGATGTATAGGGACATGAAGCGTTAATATTGGTGGAAAGGGATGAAACAAGACGTGTCTAAGTACGTTTCAAAGTGCACAGTGTGTCAGCAGGTGAAGATTGAGCATCAAAAGCCCGGAGGATTATTACAGTCCTTGCCTATTCCAGAGTGGAAGTGGATCACATCACCATGGACTTCGTGTCGGTTTTTCCACGGACTTCACGTGGTCATAATGCCATATAGGTCATTGTAGATAGACTTACCAAGTCAGCTCATTTCTTGAGTATGAAGACCACGGACACTTTAGAGACCTTAAGCAAGCTCTATATCCACGAGATTGTTAGATTACATGGAGTTCCATTCTATATTGTTTCGGATCGTGATTCTCGTTTCATGGCGCAATTTTGCCAAAGTCTATAACGAGCTATGGGAACAGAGTTACACTTTAGCACCGCCTTTCATCCCCAAACGGATGGTCAATTTGAGAGGATAATACAGATTTTGGATGATATGTTACGAGCTTGCATGTTGGACTTCAAGGAAAGTTGGAGTGATCATTTGTCGTTGGTGGAATTCGCATACAACAACAATTTCCAATCTAGCATCGGCATGGCACCTTACGAGGCATTGTATGGGAGACCATGTAGGTCCCCGATGTGTTGGTTAGAAGCTGGAGAGAGTAGTTTATTTGGGCCAGAGATTGTTTGGGAGACTATGGAAAAAATCTCAACTCATCTGGAAGAGACTACGCACGGCACAAAGTAGACAGAAAAGCTATGCGGATAGAAGACGAAGACCACTGGAATTCCAAGAGGGGGACTATGTGTTCCTCAAAGTGCCACCCAAAAAGGGAGTGTTCAGATTTGGCAGGAAGGGAAAGTTAGATCCAAGGTATATCGGACCATTCTAAATGATCAAAGTAGTGAGCAAAGTGGCGTATCAACTTCGGTTACTAGCTCAGCTGTCAGGGGTATATGATGTGTTCCATGTGTCAATGTTGAGAAAGTGTCAATCGGATACAAAGCATGCCCTAGATTTGGAGGATATAGAAATTCAAGATGGAGCAACATATGAAGAATACTCGGTGAAGATTCTCAATACCAAGGAGAAGGTGCTTCACAGTAAAGTCATCCAACTGGTGAAATTCTTGTGGCAACATCATGGGTGGAAGAAGCTACTTGAGAACCCGAGCTGGAGATGTGCGAGGAGTACCCTCATTTGTTCTCTATTGAAGGTAAGTTTCGAGAATGAAACTTTCTTTAAGGGGGTGGATTGTAAACCCCCACCTGTTTATAATACTATAATAATCAATTGTTTAGTAATTTAATATATGTGATGGCGTAGGTATGAACCATATAGGTTATAACTGTAGAAAATGTTAATAGTGTAAAAACCGGGTAAGTATATGAAATTGTTTGTAATTGAACTCGTATCAACTATGTTTGATGTCCAAATATATGTCACGTAAGTTTGGGTTAGTTTTGGAAAAGTTTGGAATTGATTGGAAATGAAAAACAGAGGAAACAGGCAAAATTGGAAAAATCGTACCAGTACAGCATACCGGTACCTTGAAGTCCAACGAGCAGACCATACCAGTACACTTGGTAAAACCCATAAATTTTAAGTCGCGATCTGTGGTCCGTTTTCGCCCTATAAATTCTTAAAGACACCTCCTTTATCCCCATTTCAACCTTTTTAACCCTAGGAAACCTTAGAGAGGAAGAAAGAAGGGAAAACACAATAGATTCAAGTGTTGATTCAAGTGGGAAATATCAAATCTTCAACATTTCTTCCCAAACTACAAAACAGGATAGGGGCTCCTTCCATTCTTGACCATTGATACTTGGGCTTATATGTATATGTATGTTTTCATTCTCATTTATATATATATATATATGCTATGAAATCATCTTTTCTTGTTATTTTTGCAAAGATTACCATGTTTTAAACAAAGCTAGGTTAGATAACCATGAAAACTCTTTTCTTGTCATAAAACCTTAATTTCCAAGAGAAATGGATTTTTTTCTCTTGATTTTTCCCTTTTTCTTGATTTCAAAACTTTAGTGCCTTGTAATAAACAATAAAAATGGATTATTGATGATCTCTTGCTTATTTTCTTAAATTGTTCTCTTGTAATACCAATTTGTGAAATTTGGGGATTTTGGATTTCCTTGTGACTTGAGAAAATGTTTGTTATTACATCTCTTATATGGTTGTTGTGATGGAATTGAATTGCATTCGAGCACTGCCGTAGAGTGTTAGAGGTCAGTCTATCCTAGTGGAGGTGAGATGGTTTCCTAACACTTGTTGTGGTTTGTTGTTTGTGAGAGCAATCACTATTGTTTACGTAAGTTCGAGGCTGAGGGATGGTATACCTTTCATGGGAAGGATTCGTCAATGCCGCGAGAGACAGTATACGCCCTTCCTAAAAAATGTTTAGGATTGTGTGATTGTGGTGGGTGAACGAGATAGAATCGTGGTGTAGATTCATGGGAAGCAACCAACATACCTATGAATGTGGGATTACGTTGTTAAATTATTGTTTGATTTCTATCACTCCGACATGTTTATTCCTTTCATTTAAATTATTGCTCTTACTTAAACTTGAGATCCATTGAAATGTCCTTATTTTCTTTCAAAATTATGTATGATATTTTCTAAAGTGAGACCGAACTGTTTTATATGTTTTTTAAACCTTGTTTGAGTTTTGGAGGGTGTTGCTACAGAGCTTAGTGCTCACCCCCTACAAACAACCTATTTTTCAGCTTATGTGCTAGAGGAGGAGCTCGGAGTAGATGAACAGGCACATTGGGAAGCTCCAATAGATGGGAACGTGGATCCCGATATGGACATCTAGAATTATATTCTCTTTTGTCCTAGGTTCTAGACTAGGGAATTTATTTTGAGACAATGTAAATGCTACCTTATTTTGTTATTCCGCTGCGAGATAATAGCTAATTCTTTTGGGATGTAATGGCCATGATTTGACTTATTCTTTTGGAATGATGTTATATACATTATGGATAATGGATGAAATTAATTTTATTTATGGATTTTATTAGTTGCTCTCATGATGTAAAGGGTTTTAGATTGTGATGCAGTCTAAGGGGACTTTGGGGGAGTTACACCATCATTAACAAATTGTCACATTGTAGGTGGAAAAACATCACAGAAAAAACCAACTATTGCCTAGTTTTCAAATGCATGATGTGGACAAGCTTGGAGAAGACCTTTATATCTTTCCCAACATTAATAAAAAGTTTCACCTTCTTTTACAGAAAATTTCATTATTTGACGCCTTAATGTATTAGTACGATGCACAGGAAAATTTTTTTTAAAGAACTCAGCTTGTAAAGCTTTCTAGTTTGTGATTGAATTAGCTCTTAAAGAACTAAGTCATTGTTTTGCTTTATCTTTTAAAGAAAATGGAAAAAGCTTTATTCTAACAATTTCAGAATTATCTTGCAATGTTCCACACACTTCTTCAAATTCTTTCATATGCACATAAGGATTTTCAGTTCCCAAACCATGGAACTGTGGTAATAACTGGATTGTTCCTGGCTTAATATTAAGATTTAGAGCATTTGTTGGAAAAGCAAAACATGAAGGGACATTAGTTTGGGTTGGATGTAAATATTCTCTTAATGGTCGTATATTTTGAATTACTTCTTGTTCTCTAGGTTGTTCTTCCCTAGGTACATTTCTAGCCATACGTAGTTCAAATGATTATTGTGTAGATGAAGATGACGAAGACGATTACTGATTTACAGACCCTATGGATGAATGTACAGACATAAACTATTTAAAAAGAAAACAAACCTTTTATACATATAATACAAATAAACAACTTTTGTATTTTATTTAATTTCAAATTACTGTACCTCCCTCACAATGGCGCCAAAAACTTGTTTCGCACTTTTTTGTGATCTGATATTTATATTATACACCCTAGTATAAGTGGTCGAATTGTAGTTTTCTCGGTTTTAAGTCAAAGTATCGATCCCATGAAGAGTGTGTAATTAGGAAATAAAATAAAAATAGTGAAGTTGTTATTTTAGATCGGACAACATGTGATAGATTTTGATGTGAGCTTAGATTGATAACTAGTATAATTAAATAGTTGGTTGCATATAAAGTTGATAGAATAATATTAAAAGTATCATTTAGTTCAAGGATCTCATATCCGTTATATTGGTCAAGTACTGGAAATGCTACCTTACATCAATTAACTTCTATGTTACTAGGAAGTCAACCGGTAGGTCTGATGTATATTAACAATCACACAGCCACTTCTTAGGTGAACTGTTGGTATCCATGAAAATTGATTAATCTAAGTAAACTAGAAGGACAAACCATTCATGAGGATTACTTGAATTATTCAATTGACTTCATAATAATAAATGCATACATAATAAACCATAACACAGTCACTTCTTAGGTTAACTGGTGGTATTAAGTCATAACACAACAACTTCTTAGATTAGCTGGTTATAGATGTGCTAATTAACTAATTCGAGTAAACCAGAAGGACAAGTCATTCATAAGGAGTACTTGAATTATTCACTTAACTCCATCTGTGATACATAGACCAGTTAAATATCCTTAGCGTTCCAGTGGAGGATAAACCATACCGATAGGAACACCGTAGATATTTAACCAGGATTATTATCATTTATACTAGTTAAATGATCTTAGTAATCCATAAGGACAAGCCATTCATGAGGATCACTTAGGTCATTAATCTTATTGTTATATATAGTAGTTAAACAACCTTGATAATCCAGAAGGGCAAGCCATTCATGAGGATCATTTAGGTTTTGTACCATGCATCAGTAGAACATTCTCAGTGTTCCGATGAAGGATAAACCATAACAATAGGAACACCGTAGATATTTAGCCAATAGGTTCATGATGCATTGATTACATAATTCCAAGCACAACACCAAAATTAGGTACTTCACTATAGCATGCATGAAACATAATATATATATATATATATATAACATCAGCATTTTTAGAAGTTAACCAATATTATACATATGTTTACCTCTCACTGGAGGATATAAGTAACTACTCACACCCCATTGTTACAGACAAGCAAGGAGTGCGAGCAGTTTTCATTATAACTGAACTTAAAATACTAACTCTAAAACTTCTTTCACTACGAACAACTGAAACACAACCACTTTTATTATCAGTCAAGCTAAAAAAGTGGCGGTAGTTCATCTATCCAAATAGAAAGATACAATAGAAATGTAAAAGACAGAGTATTGGGTGGAGTGTATTCATGGACCGGATGTGTGTTGCAATTTTTCTTTTTTTTTTTCTCTTTCTCTTTTTCTTTTTCTCTTTAGAAATCTGTATGGACTCCCTTGGATCTGGCTTCCATGGTTTTATATAGAGGAGAGGAAAGAAGGAGGTGGCAGATCAACTTCAGCCACCTTTGAAGGACCGTCCAAACGCCCTTCCCACCGTCTAGACGGCGGCATCTTGCTGGATTATCAACTTGGATGTTGACTCATGTTTTGTGAAAATTACACTTCAGTCCTTTATTGTTTCAAGCCTTGACATCTTTTTCTTTGTATTTTGTAGTAATTCTGCATCAAACTCTGAAATTTTTAAACATAAATGATTAAAACCTTGATTTTCGCACAAACCCTAATCGACCTTAATTACTAGTTTTTTGGTTATTTTATTTTACTAATTTGACTTATTTAAATATTCTAATTTATATATTCATTAGAATTAATCAAATACATTTTAGAAAAAATAGTAAATCAAGACCACAAGGATTGGTCTTTGAGACTGACTGATATGTTTTGCGCTTACGATGCAACATACATAACTATTTTGGGAATGTCTCCTTATCAGTTAGTTTATGGTAAACGATGCCACTTGCCTATAGAATTGGAACATCGAGCATACTAGGCAATAAAAATGATGAACTTTGATATTGACAAAGCAAGTGCATCTCGCAAACTTCAGATTAATGAATTAGAATAATTGAGAAATAAAGCATATGAGAATGCAAAGATTGCCAAGTCCAGAATGAAAATTTTTCATGATAAAAATATTGTGTGAAAGTCTTTTGAATCCTCTCAAAAAGTCCGGTTATATAATTCAAGACTCCGTCTATTTCCTAATAAGTTAAGATCAAGAAGGACAAACCCCTACAATGTCAAGCAAGTTTTTGAACATGAGGCAATTGAAATTGAGAGCCAATTAACAAGAAATATGTTCAAAGTAAATGGTCAAAGGCTTAAGCTGTATCATGATGGATTTATTCAAAATAAGAATTCCATGCAGTTAATGGAACCAGTATACGTGCCTTGAAAATTTTTTATAAGTATTTGATTCTAAATAGTAGCACTAATCGTTGGTTGTTTGTCTTACAGATTAGTTTTTTGCATTATGGATGTATCTTGCCTCCAGATCTTATTAGCAATTGTCTATGACTCTAGTTCATTATGCTATACATTGAGGACAATGTGAAATTTAGGTTGGGGGAGGGAACAATCCATAGTCATCTTTGTGACTAGAAGACTTTAAAGAACCAGATAGTGAGTCAATTTTTAAAAAAATTTCACAATTTTCAAAACAATTTCAAAGATGGATGAGCAATTGTTTGGTTTTGTCTAAGTATGCTAAGTACTTTTCAAAAAGATATACATTATTTGATCATAGCAAAAGCAAAGGTCGCTAGAAAGTTGGAAATTCTTGACAATCAAGCAAAACCCTTGTGCGTAAAAAGTTCATTTGCCAAACACCAACGAGCAAATCAAATCGGTGGTTGTGTAAAGTGTATTCGTTTAATACATTTGAGATAATATAATCAGTATGCGAAACCAATTTTAGGTCGAGTGTTAGATCATCTTGACTGGATTCAGTATGGGTAGAGTAAGGATTACACTAAGAAGCCATCTTATTCTAGTCCATGTTTTCAAGATATGTGAGATACAAGATTAATCGATTCATTAGTCCCCTTGATTTAAAAGATTCTGATTAAATTGATTATGATGAAAAGATGAATGATTTTGGATTTGTATAAATGTAAATAACTATAGGATCATTAGTGAAATAAATTAGGATTTAAGTAGTTAAATTTGTAATGTTTGAGTTTAAAATTGATTTTGTAACTACAGGCTAGAAACTGAAGTTGTAAAACCAGGGAGAACATCAGGAGACAACAACCTCCAGCAACAAAGAAATCCAGAGGATCGGCACCGTCTGGATGGTGCTGATGGCATCCGGATGGTACTCCCTAGTACAAATGTCCAAAGGCGGGAACTGAATAGTTTCAACTGCTCCCTCAAAGCAAAAATACGAATTCTGGTAGCCTACTACACCTTATCTCCTCATATTTGCTTCACCAATCAGCTTTTCTTCAATTCCACTATGATTAAACACTTACCCAGACCAATTTATAAGATTCTATGAATCGAAACTCCTTAAAAACTCATATCAATCAAGAAATCGGGAAATCATGGATCCTAGAACAAGAACGAGAGCTTCGTCGGGCCGAGCCAGGAGAGGACAATCTTCACCCCCTGAAGCACCTCCATAGCAACAAGAATAACCTAAAGGTAAGAATATCTTCAATGTTGTGATGTTCGAGAACATCGACCAACAAGTCTGGTATGACAATTATTTTTACTCCAAACTATTATTGTTGAGAGGCCTATCATCTACGAGGATTTTGAACATATAGGGGTAAAACAAAATTTGGCTGCCTGAGGTTGGTTGAATTATGTTAAGTTTGTTGGTCCATGAGTTTTAAAGCAATGCAAAAGAAATCGGGCCTAGATAGTTTAGAGTTTATGTTAGGGGGTGATGTTTCAAGTTACATCAGCTACCATTGTAAATTTTTTGAATCCAATCCCAAGATATCCAAACCCACAATATCCTATACTTAAATGCTTGATATGACTGTGATTGGGATTGAATTGATGGGGAACTCGGATTATGTATGTGGTAGGCCAAATAAATATATTCAGCAAGGGGACTTGATGGACAAGTATCGAATTTTGAACTTGATAACTATGAACAGTTTGTTACCCCCAATCCAAAAAAATCAATATACACTGAGATAGCACATTTCTTGTTTGCTTTCCTCTGGTACACACCATTGATTTACCTAATCTAATCATGGACCAAATGATGTTGGCTGTGAAAGTTAATAAGCCTTCACTCTTGTTTGCTATGATAGTTTCTAAGTTGTGCAGGGAGAAAGGAGTTATTCCAGATCCTTCATGGCCAATGGTGGAGCATTTGGCACCATTAGATAAAACTTCATTGAGAAAGAGCCATAGAGGGAAGCCCGAGGTACCACCAGCACCACATGAAAATTCATTCCCGGGAAGTGCAGGTTTCCATCCACCAGAGGAGCCTTAGCAACAAGAAGAGCCGCCATACATTCTAGTTGATGATAGGTCTGACCACCATATTCTACTAGGGTTGGAGACCACCATCACCCAGCTCGATCAGTGGAGGCCTATCAACATCATAATCTAAGACTCTGGAGATTCCATACTTCTACTACCTTTACTGAACTTTTTAGTTATACATTTCATTTCAGTTTTTATGTTTTAAATATTGGTTTTGAATTTGATTTTGAATTAATATAGTTAGTTTATCATTTTGTAAAAATTTTTCAAATTAGAATGTTTATTTCATATGATTCATGATAAGAATTAGGTTATTATTATTATGCTTTGCAGGGATACCCCTAGCCCGATTGCATGGGACTTTCATATGATAATTGTGCAATATCTTAATATTTTCAGAGAAACTCATTCCTTTGAGCACGTAGAAATTCCTTATTTTGAAAACCTTCTGAAATATTACACTCCTCTATTAAGCTTACATATATAGTGGAGATGTAAAACCTATTGCAGATTTTGAGCCAATCCTCCTTGGAGAGATATTTCACATTTACTTAAGTAAGAATTTTTGATTCAGCGGTAAATTTCTTTGAATAACATGGTTAACATTTTCTTCAAATTTTTAATTGGAAATTATACAGGTTTATGATTTCTTGAAAATGATCTTAGGCTATTAATGAATTAATTTTGAGCCTTAGTCAGTTCTTTTACAAAATTATATCCATAGTCAAATGTGATTGAGCCTAAAAGTATAATTTTCTTTTGAAAAACCCATCAGTTAACCGAGGCATTGAAAAATATATTTTACCAACATTTTCTATCAAATTTTCTTGCGCCCTCTCTAAGACACCCCTAAAACCGGGGGTCATTTGTTAATCGTTGACCAACCGTCAACCTGCGAAAATACATGTGGTAGTCACACAACTCGATTCCACGCTAATAACATCCCCTTTACTAGGATTTCAACCCACACGTAAAACCCATGTTCATTTTATCCTTTGATCCAACCGTGGTGCAATGTACCACAATTCATACTCTATTAAAGTCCATTTATATCCTTGGAATCCAACAACCCATAGCCCAAAAGCTTGGCAAAGTAGTTTTTAATATTTCAAAATTTTGGAAAGAGTACCAGTACGTAGTAGTGGTACGCTTTGCTCACTGGACCTCGTTGTACCGGTAAACAGTACCGATACTCTTGGCCAACTCTTGCCTATTTTTACTGTTTTTCATTTCCAATCCATTCACAACAATTCCAAAACCATCCAAAACAAGGTTTTCACATAAAACTCATTATGTACAAGTTCTATTGCAAATAATTTCATACGATTACATGCCCAAGATATAATTTTTACAAAGATTATACAATGGCTTTACAAAAATGAATTCAAAGTCACAAGTTAGCCTTTCTTCATCACTAGGGCCAGAACGCGAGCCATCAGTCGGAATGTATCCCGCACCTAAAACGTTTTTCCCTATAGGGTGAGCAATGCTCAGTAGAGTATCCCCTACAGAGGTTACTCCCCTTCCTAGATGCATATGTAATGAGTACATATAACAATCCACCACCCGAAATCCATTCCAACAAGAACAAGTAATTCAATGTTGAAAAATCATCATGCCATGCCATGAAATGAGATGAGACTCACTCACGCGCTTTAACTCGGGCCCACTCTGGCTCCCATAACACTATGTAATGCACATGTGTTTATAAAACCAAAACATTTCTTTAAATGTTACCCATTTAATGAGTACTTTATCAAACAAAAATCATGTGTCTTTATTGGGTATCGAATTTTGGAATCACACTACTGGCTCCGTACGCTATTACACTTTTTCGGACTTTCACCAAAGGGAAGTGTATAAACCAAGTAACCGGGTCTCTCACCCGTGGGAGAATCTATCCCTCCTTGTTATATCCGACACAATTTTTCCTTTCATGTAACCATGCGACTCCATAGGATCTTCGATCCCACCCTCCCGAGTCCACATACCATTCATCGAGAGTGGTCTTTCATCAACCATACACACACACACCCACACTCATGTCTTATGCCCATGAATGTGACTCCAATTCATACTCAAGATGCAATGAATGCCATATGAGTTAATCCAACCACATATTTCAACATATGCCATGGTAATTTATATATTATGCATATAATTACCATCTTTTTTTTACAATAGTAATATATCAACAAATACATATTAACATTTAAATTCAACACAAATCCCAAGCATGTTCTTTCATCATATGTGTCAATAACAAACTTCTTTCTCAAGGCATAAAATAAACACATTACATGCCCACATTTCATTACATGAATCATGTATCACCATAAGTAATTCCTATCCACCTAACTTACACTAGAATTTATTCTAATCAATTTTTCATACCCATTTCCACACATCGACAAAAGTAGGCAAATAACCTATGTCATTCCACACACCTACCCATCCCAGAGGACATCATAGGTAAGAAATAAGCCAAAGGAGGAGGAACCCTACCTTTTGTAGTGTAAAAGAAAGGGAGAAAACTTCAAGACACCTCCCTAGCCCCAAAAAACCCTTGATTTCACAAAATGTTTTCCTTGGATTTTCTGTGAAACCCTTTTTTCTTGATATGTAGACGTAGCCCTCGTCACGATGTCCAACTTTAACTCTTAGTCCAAGTGATTTCGACCGACAGAACTCTGTAGATTGCTAAGAGAAGTCCTAAAATCTAAGTTTTTCTTCTCTTTTCTCTCTCCTATCTTCCTCACATGTTTACAGCCTGAATGGAGAAGATATTTCCTCCAAAAAATCTAATTTTTACTGATATTTATACCCTTTAATTGCATAGTCCACATCGCACCGCACGTTTCCTATTTCCGGGTCTGTTTTTGTCCCGAAGTGACTAAATTTTATCTCGATTTTAGTTCAAATTATTTTTATTTGAACTTTCCTTCAATTATAAGAAAATTTTATAAAATTTATTTTTGGGGACCTTTGTGAGGGTAGCTCGATTTCGCGATACGAATTCAACGGTGAGGTTCGTTTCGTCATCTAAGCTCTAGAAAAATATAGATTTTAATTCTGCATTATATTGGCAAATTATTTATTTGCCCTTTTCGAAAAAATTTTAAATTTATTCGAGTTTTACATTCTTCTCCCCTAAAAAGAATTTCATCCCCGAAATTCACACACACATGCACATTCAGTCACATGTATATGCAATAGTCATATAATACTAAATGACTATAAAAATGTACCTCCATCCCCGAATAAGAAGGGATGACTGATACGGATAGTGTCATCACGCTCCCATGTCGCCTCCTCCATTTCTCGGTGCTGCCACAGTACCTTTACTAGTCCCATAGTCTTGTCTCGCAAAACCTGATCGTGGCTATCCATGATACCCACCGGTCCTTCGTCAAAGGTTCCATTCGCATCAACAACAAGCTCGCCCCAATACACCACATGAGTCGGGTCTGGGGTGTATTTTCGGATCATGCACACATGGAATACCGTGTGAACACCCTATAAATTTGGCGATAACGCCAACCAGTAAGCAACTACACCAACCCTTTCAAGTACTTCAAAGGGCCCGATATACCTTGGCAATAGTTTTCCTCCCTTGCCGAACCTAACCACTCCTCTCTTAGGCATCACTTCAAGAAGACATGATCTCCCGTCTCAAACTCTAGAGGTCGCTACCGTCTATCAACTTAGCTCTTCTGTCGGCTCTGAGCCGTAAGAAGATGCTTTCGTATCAAGTCCACCTTCTCTGAGGTGTCTCTAACCAATTTCAGACCCATAGAGAATCTATCTCCTACCTCCATTCAACAAATTGGAGAACAATAAGGCCTCCCATATAGTACCTCATAGGGTGTCATCTGAATACTCGCCTGATAACTATTGTTGTAGGAGAGCTCCACTAAGGGTAAATGCTCTTTCCAACTACCCTTGAGATCTAGGACGCATGCCTATAGCATGTCCTCTAAAGTCTGGATGGTCCTCTCCGACTGATCATCTGTCTAGGGGTGAAAAGCAGTGCTCATCATAAATTGTGTCCTCATGGCTCGCTGAAAACTCTCCCAAAAAATGAGCCATAAACTTGGGATCCTGATCCGATAATATAGATATGAGCACCCTATACAACTGGACAATCTCCCATATATACAACCTATAGAACTCCTCTAGTGTAAAGGTCATCCACACAGATAAAAAGTGTGCCGACTTTATAAGCCGGTCCACTATCACCCACACCGAGTCATGTCCCCGCGATGTCCGTGACAAATGAGTCACAAAATCCATCGTGATATACTCCCACTTTCACTTGGCCACCTCTAAAGGCTGGAGTAACCCTGCTAGTATCTGGTGTTCAGCCTTGACTTGCTGACACATGAGACATCGTCTAACAAAGTCTCCAATATCTCTTTTCATCCCACTTCAATAGTGTTGGCGACGAAGATCATGGTACATCTTCGTGCCACCTGGATGCACAGTAAACCAGAAGCAATGGAACTCCATAAGGATCTCCTCTCTTAGCTTTGCAGACTAGGGAACCACAATCTTTCCCCTGAATCGAAGACTGCCATCTAAGTGAATGGCTCAGCCCTCGTCACCAGCACCTGTCCGTACTCAGCTCCTGATGGACACTAACTCTGGGTTCTGTCCCTAGGACTTGATCACTCTGCTCAGTAGGGAAGGTGTAGCCACTAAGCTCCCTAAAACACCCTGAGCCTGACCCCGATAATGCAACCCAAACTATCCCACAGTCTTAAGCATCCGACACTCTTCGGAAGCCACACTAGCCACAACTCTCTGTGACTTTCGGCTAAGTGCATCGGCCACCACATTTGCCTTACTGGGATGGTAATGCAAAGTGAAGTCGTAGTCTTCCAAGTACTCTATCCACCTACGTTGCCTTATATTGAGGTCCCGCTATGTAAAAATGTACTTCAGACTCTTGTGGTCCGAAAATACCTCAAAATGCTCACCATATACATAGTGGCGCCAAACCTTCTAGACAAACACAATGGCTGCTAACTCCATCTCGTGTGTAAGGTAATTCTGCTCGTGGTTCTTTAACTGTCGAGAACCATAAGCCACCACTCTTCTCGATTGCATTAAAAATCAACCAAGTCCATCCTTCAATGCATCATAATGCATTGTGTACCTCTATCCCCTTTCTGGAACAATCAAAATAGGTGCTAAAGTAAGCCTCATCTTTAACTCCTGGAATGCCTTCTCGCATGATTCATTCCACTCAAACTTAACCTCCTTCTGGGTCAATCTTGTTACACTTGTAGCTAGTCGGGAGAAGTCCTCGATAAACCTCTTATAGTATCCTGCCAATCCAAAGAAACTACGTATCTTGAAGACTAACTTCAGCCTCTCTCAACTCATGCTCACCTCAACCTTCTCTAGGTCTATGGATACACCCGAGGCCAATACCACGTGTCCCAAAAATTTTACCTCAGTTAGCCAAAATTCACATTTACTGAACTTGGCGTACAATTAGTGGTCTCTCAAGGTCTGGAGAACAACCCTCAGACTTGGAGTAGATCAAGATGTCATCAACAAAGATCACAATGAACTGATCTAAGTAGGGTTGAAACACTCTATGCATGAGATCCGTGAATGCCGCCTGAGCATTCGTCAATCCAAATGACATCACTATGAACTCAAAATTCATGTACCGTGTTCTGAACGCCGTCGTAGGAATATCTGTCTCTCTAATCCTCAACTGATGGTAACTGGTACGAAGATCTATCCTGGAGTAGACCCGTGCCCTTCTCAGCTGATCAAACAAATCATCAATCGTCAGCAAAGGGTACCTATTCTTGATAGTAACCCTATTCAATTGTCGATTGTCTATACACAATCGAAGGGTCTTGTCCTTCTTCTTGGAAAAAAATACAAGAGGGCCCCAAGGTGAAGTGCTCAGTCTAATAAAGCCCCTGTCCACCAATTCCTATAATTGGACCTTAAGTTCTTACAACTCAATAGGTGCCATCTTATGTGGAGTCATAGAAACAGGCGACGTACCGGGGTATAACTCAATGTTGAAGTTTATATCCCTATGGGGAGGTAATCCTGGTTGTTCATCAAGAACAATATCCTCATACTCACACACAACCCAAGATAGACCCAACTTTTGTCTCACCTCATCCTCCAAGGTAAGGCTCGTAAGCCATCCCATCACCTGCCCATGTCAATAGGAGTCATACACTACTTGGGGTAATGTATCATGCTTTTCCCCCTGGAAATTTAAACAAATACCCTCCGGTAGTGACCCTCTTGCGATCACAATCAATGACGACTCGGTGTGCCACCAACCAATCCATCCCTAGGATAACATCAAACTCCGACATGTCCATGACCCTAAGTTCTATGGTGAGTAGAATCCCCGAGATCTCTAACTCACAACCCCAACATATCTGATCAACACTTATCCTAGTTCCTAGGGGTGAACTCACATGCAATGGCTCTTCCAAGGGCTCAACCTCTACGCCCAAATCTTTCACACATGATGCAGTAATAAAACAATGAGATACACCAAATTCAAATAATACCCTTGCCCATAAGCTAGAGAGTAGAAATGTACCCTAAAGGACCGACTGATCCACTGGCTTAGTTTGAGGTTGGCCCATCTAGCCTGATTGCGGTGTTCCCGCTCGTGAAGTGGTAGGGGTCTATGCAACACTATGGAACTAGTACTGACTTCCCTGGCCCATGGTGGGATAGGGAGGAATCTAGTGTGTCTGTGGTTCCCCCATCAATGATTGGGACTAAGACGACCCATAGCTTTGGGATCCCTGTTGCTGAGGACAGTCCCGCTTCATATGCCCCTGTTGATTACAATGGTAGCATGTCCTTTAGCTTATCTGGTAGGAAGGCCTCTAATTTCTCTCGCCTTGGGAGGATTGACCTTGACCTTGGTAGCCACGGCCTTATGGAGTCGAAGTCCTTTGCTTCTTCTCCGAACTTAAAGAAGATTGACCATCCTTCTTCTTGTCTTTACCACCACCTTCTTGGATGTTTCATGCATCCTCAATTTCTCTCTCAATGGCCAAAGCTGTCGTGACCATCGAATCCAAGTTTTGCAGGCAGTGGCCCATAATTTTACCCCATATGGATAATTTCAAACCATCCTTGAACTTCCTCACTTTGGCCATATCCGTGGCCATGTAGTCATCAGAAAAATGTGCTAATTCCGTGAACTTAGCCACGTACTCCAATACCGTCATGGTCCCTTGTCTCAAGTCTAAGAACTCTTGAGCCTACATATGTCGAACGATCGTCGGGAAGTACTTGCCCACGAAGAGCTCCTTGAACTCTACCCATGTCATTGCTTCCAATTCCTTGGAATCCTTCACTCAATTCCACCACAATTGGGATTCTCCCCTCTAGCTGGAATGTAGCTAGCGTTATCTTAGTGGCATCGGAGGTGATCTCTATGGCTCTTAAGATCTTGTTGACTTGCCAGAACCAATGGTCAGCCACCATCGGATCCATTCCTCCCACAAAAGTCGGCAACTAGTGTGCCTTAAACTTCTGAAGGTTACTTGATCCTCCTTGGCCCACATTTGCACTAGTCTTTGCAATAGTAGCAGCTACAACACTAGCCTGTGCAATGGGTAACAGCCGCAACACCAATAGCCTCCACGAAGGCTTGATGGTCAAAGGTCGGTGGTGGTTGATCATTGTTCCGCCCACTGCCTCGGTGTCCTCTTCTCCTATTTTACATCTACACACATGTAAGATAACAATAGAGCCTCACATACTATCCTAAGATAGGGATCAAGTTTAAACTTTGAGATTTCTCTCCTTGTCTCCCTAGTAGTGCGTGTGCCACCTACTAGTAGACAACTACACTTTGAACTATCCTATTCATCCTTTTTTCGAACCCCAAGGTTATGTTTTCTAATTTTAGTGTTTCTCCTTTCATATACATCTCACCATGCATATAATTCACATAATCATATAGCACATAACATGTAGCAATTTAAGCACATAACATGAATGCACAATAAATGCAATGGTCTAAACCAATGCCCAACAACCCTAGGTAAATCGTATACCTATGCTCCGTTACCAAGCTGAGGCACCCATAAAATTGGGGGTCATTTGTTAACCGTTGACCAATTGTCAACCCGCGAAAATACCCATGGTAGTCGCACAACTCGACTCTACGCTAATAACATCCCCTTTACTAGGATTTCAACTCACACATAAAACACATGTTCATTTGATCCTTTGATCCAACGTGGTGCAATGTACCACAATTCATACTCCATTAAAGTCCATTTATATCCTTGGAACCTAATAACCCATAGCCCCAAAGCTTGGCAAAGTTGTTTTTAATATTTCAATTTTTTAAAAGAGTACCAGTACACTTTGCTCACTAGACCTTGTTGTACCGCTACACAATACCGGTAACAATTGCCCATTGGACTTCAGTGTACCGACACTCTTGGCCAACGTTTGCCTATTTCTACTATTTTTCATTTTCAATCCATTCCAAAACCATCCAAAACATATTTAACAAGGTTTTTCACATAAAACTCATTATATACAAGTTCTATTACAAATAATTCCAAATGATTACAAGCCCAAAATATAATTTTTACAAAGATTATACAACGGTTTTAAAAAAAATGAATTCAACACCACAAGTTGGTCTTTCTTCATCATTGGGGCCCCAAACGTGAGCCATCTGCCAGAATGTCTCCCGCTCCTGAAATGTTTTCCCGTATAGGGTGAGCAACGCTCAGTAGAGTATCCCTTACAAAGGTTACTCCCCCTCCTATACGCATATGTAATGAGTACATATAACAATCCACCACTCGAAATCCATTCCAACAAGAACAAGTAATTTAATGTTGAAAAATTATCATGTCATGCTATGAAATGAGATAAGACTCACTCACGCGTTTTAACCTGAGCCCATTCTGGCTCCTGTAACACTATGTAATGCACATGTGTTTATAAAACCAAAACATTTTCTTTGAATGTTACCCATTTAATGAGTACTTTATAAAACAAAAAACATGTGTTTTATTGGGTATCGGATTTTGGAATCACACCGCTGACTCTGTACACCATTACACTTTTCTGGAATTCAAGCACAAGGGAGTGTATAAACCAAGTAGTGGGTCTCTCACCCGAGGGAGAATCTATCCCTTCTTACTATACCCTACACAAGTTTTCCTTTCATGCAACCATGTAACTCCACGGGATCTTCGATCCCACCCTCCCGAGTCCACATACCATTCACCAAGAGTGGTGTTTAATCAACCATGAACACACACACCCACACTCATGTCTTATGCCCATGAATGTGACTCCAATTCATACTCAATATGCAATGAATGTCATATGAGTTAATTCAACCACATATTTCAACATATGTCATGACAATTTATATATTATGCATATAATTACCATCTTTTTTTTTTTACAATATTAATATATCAACACACACATATTAACATTTAAATTCAACACAAATCCCAAGAATGTTCTTTCATCATATGTGTCAATAACACACTTCTTTCTCAAGGCATAAAATAAATACATTACATGCCCACATTTCATTACAAGAATCATGTGTCACCATAGGTAATTCCTACCTACCTAACTTACATTAGAATTTATTCTAATCAATTTTTCATACCCATTTCCACACATCGACAACAATAGGAAAATAAACTACGTGATTCCACACACCTACCCATCCCATAGGACATCATAGGTAAGAAATAAGCCAAAGTAGGAGGAACCCTACCTTTTGTAGCGTAAAAGAAAGGGAGAAAACTTCAAGACACCTCCCTAGCCCCAAAAAACCTTTGATTTCACAAAATATTTTCCTTGGATCTTTGTTGAAACCCTTTGTTCTTGGTACATTGACGTAGCGCTTGTCGCGGTTCCCAACTTTAACTCTTGGTCCAAATGATTCTGACCGACGAAACTTCGTAGATTACTAAGAGAAGTCTTGAAATCTAAGTTTTTCTTCTTTTTTCTCTCTCATCTATTCCTCACACGTTTACAGCCTGAATGGAGAAGATATTTTCTCCAAAAAATCTGTTTTTTACTGATATTTATACCCTTTAATTGCGCGGTCCACATCGCACCGCATGTTTCCTACTTTTGGGTCGTTTTTGTCCCGAAATGACTAAATTTTATCCCAATTTAAACTCAAATTATTTTTATTTAAACTTTCCTTCAATTATAAAAAAATTTTATAAAATTTATTTTTGGGAACCCTCTATGAGGTCATTCGTCACCTAGTTGTCTCGTAAAATGTGTAAAATTTGACTATCTCTGAATTCAACAAAAATTGACAGGACAGCTCAATTTTGCGATACGAATTCAACGGTGAGGTCCATTTCATCATCCAAGATCTAAAAAAATACAAATTTTAATTTTGTATTATAGTAGAAAATTACCATTTTCCTCTTTTTCCAAAAAAGTTCAAATTGACACGGGTTTTACACTCTCCTAAAAGAATGTGCTATACGAAAAAGAAAGAAAGAGGTAACTACAATTCAAAGAAAGAAAAGAATCTGTGAATAAAAAGAAGAAAAAGTAAAGAGGCAAAGGTCCAGGGAAAACAAGCTCTATAGATGGTGCAGAAGAGGAACATCCGGTAGCGTTTGACCCTGGTCTTGAAACCCTAGCCCGCTCACCATGGCTCATCACTGTCCTCTTACTGCTACTAGCCTTTCCAATGGCCCCACTCTCGAGGGGAATTAGCTTGTCAAAGGCATAAGTGTTCACTTTGAAATGCTTGCACATTTGAGTGAATATGTTCCCATAAGGGAGGTTGGCCTTAGGCTTTTGAGTCTCGGCGAAGTAATTCGTTACTTCCCATAGAAAAAGTGCAAAATCTATAGCCTTTCTCGACATTATCGCATCCAAGAAGGCCAGCTTTTCAATGTTAGGCGTCTTCTCGGCGTCCCTCGAAAGCAAGTTATAATAAAGAAGCTTATTCAAAATCCCATATGATTGTTTGAGGCCCCTGTCTTGGACCGTTCCCTTAAACTGAGTCGGGTCCTCGTACATCAAAGTTATGTACTTAGGGATAGTCTTGGTGCTAGTGATGTTATATGGGTATACCGAGGTGGAAGGAGTGGCCTCTCGTAATGTAGGGGGTAACAATCACCGTAGGGGTCACATCAAACGTCTTGCTCCTTACGTTCATCCTCAAGACCTCAACCTCATCCACCACCTTGATTTTTTGGTAGAACTGGGACTAACTCAGGTTTTGGCTTGAGAATTAGCATGTCTCTAATGGTCTTGTCAATCACCGTGCCATTTCTCAGTGTAATGACAACATGGGCTTGGTTTTGTGGGGTTTCCATGGTTGAAGGATTTTTCACTTGAAATTGGTCTTGTGGTGGTTTTGGTTGGGCATGAAACTTGCCCTTATCGTTTGTGCTCATGGATTGGGTCAATTTTTGGATGTGACTTTTGATATCCTCAAAAGATTGGGTGGTATGTGCCTTGAAATTGGTGAAGGCCTACGTGGAATGAGTATTGTAGTTCATTTGGGTTTGCATGAACTGGTTTAGTGTATCTTCAAGGCTCTTCTTGTGTGGTCGGTTGGTATGGTTGATATGTAGGAGGTTCTTGAGGTGGTGGTTGTGAATTTTGTGGATTCATGGGAGATGGTTGTGTGTTCCTCCAACTGAAGTTTGGGGGATTCCGCCACCTTGGATTGCATGTTTCAGAGTGGAGGTTAGAGTAAGGCTTGTTGAAGTTAGAAATTGCATTTGTTTGTTTCAACAAGGCCTCTTTGAATGCTGGAATGGTAGGACACTCCCCAGTAAAGTGTCCAGTCAGTGCACAAATCCCACACACTTGTTCTGTGGGAGGGCCAACATCAACTTAATGAACATTTTTCATCTCTAAAGCTTCAAGCTTTCGAGATAGGGTGTATATTTTTGCTCTTAGGTCATCATCCTCTTTCAAGACATACTTACCCCCATGGGAAGTAGATGGTCTAGTTTCAACAGTGGTGCAAGAGGCTGAATCCTAGATCTGAAAACTATCGGATATGGTATCAAAAAAATTGAATGCCTCCTCCAGACTCTTTCCCTTTAGCCATCATTTTGACAAACTGATGAAGTTTAGTGGGCAAGGAGTCATAGAAAAATCCTAGCAAATTCTAATTCTCAAAACTATGGCGTGGGCAGGACTGGAGAAGATCTTTAAATCTCTCCCAAGTTTGGTAAAAGGTTTCTCCCTTTTTAACTAAAAAATTCATGATTTACCTTTTTAGTGCATTAGTTCAGTGTAGAGGAAAAAAATTTATTATGTAGAGCCTACCAGTTAGGTATTGAAAGAGCTTTTCAAGAATTTAGTCATTGTTCAGCTTTGTCCTTTAGAGAGAAAGAAAAAAGTTTTATCTTGGCCAACTCAGAAATGTCTTGAAACGTTCCACATACTTTCTCAAAATCTTTTATGTGCAGATATGAGTTTTCTGTTTCGAGTCCATGAAATTGAGGGAGTAGTTGAACTGTCCCCTTTTTTACAGTAAAGAGGGGCGCATTTTCAGGAAAGATAAAATAAGATGGGACATTGTTTCTTGTGGGGTGGAAGTAATCCCACAAAGTTTGAATGTTAGGCACTTCCCCTTCTCTCACAGGAACTTCTCCTTGTCTCTTATTATTCCCCATATTATTGTCAAAAAGGTCTGCTAGTGATCTAGGTGAAGATGGTTCAGACTAATTCACAGATCCAACAGATTCTACCGGTAAATTTTGAAAGTGAGGATCGCCCTCAGACATAAAAAAAAAAAATAAATTATACACAGTAAATCAAAGAAAGAATTTATGCAAAAAGGAAGGTCTTCTTTCTTTTTACCTTAGAACACCTTTTATAGATCCCCGACAATGGCGCCAAAAACTTGACTTGATCTGATATGTGTACACCCAAGTGCAAGCAGTCAAGTTGTAGTAATAATCTGATTAAGTCCAGAGTCGAATCCACAGGGAACTATTGTTGGTGTTTTGAAGTAAGCAGTGATAGAGACCATGTGATTTTAACGTTTGAGATTTATAGTGATGATGTTTAGAGATTTTCCTGGGCCAAATATATCATTCTTTCCAAGAGATTTTCTAGACAAAATATAAGATAAATTAAAATGTAAACAGTCACCTTTTAGCTCGAGGATCTGGATATATAGTTAATCATTTGATTTATTATACTTGTGCTTGGTAACTCAATTAAATCCCGTGTCAACAAGTTAATCAGAAGATAGAGGTGGATTGTGATAATTAAGTGCATGGTTTCGATGCCTTTCTAGAAGTTTACAAAAATTATGTTGTGCCGAGACTTAACCCGTCTACAAACAAGCAAGTGTTTCTACAAGGCATCCAACCATGACATTAATATTTCATCCTTTGAATGAAGTTCAATAATGGTAAATATTGAAGGGTAGTCAGGAACTTCTAGTCGGGGTACTTGCCTTGAACCAATGAATCTTTCTATACAAGAGTCATCTATGTTTTAGAAAGTACTCATAGTTATACAAAGTACCTTAGTTTTGCTAGATGCAGTCAATCATTTAATAAGCAAGTGAAACGTAAAGCATTTAAGCATAAATGAAGTGCACAAAAAAAATAACTTCTGGATAATTTATACATGTCCATCACCTCTTACTAAAGAGTTAATGAGAAACTACTCACTCTTCATGGCTTTGGTAAAGCTAGAAAAGTGAGTGATGCTCATCCCTCCAAGTAGAGGAATTACAAGGTAAAACACAATAAGTGAGGAGCCGATCTTCGACAAAGAATGAGTGCATCATGTTCCACCCTTCACGACTTTGGTAAAGCTCTAGAAAAGTGGAAGAGTTTAACTTCTCTAAGGAAGCTCAAGCAATGGAAGTGAAAGACAATTAATGAGAGTATAAGAAAGCTAGTCACTTTTGGAGGGTTTTCACCGCAACCAAAAGGAGATCTACCTTCCTTTTTGCAGGTAATTGAAAGCCTAAGTCTAAGACTAATTATATAACAAGCTAAGAAATGTTGGTCTAGTGCCAATCTAACTCTTCTTTTTGAAGCTCCTACAAGGGGAGTATTTATAGGCAAGGAAGAGGGGATAAGAGGGTGTGAAAGAATAGTGTCGGGCCTTGAAAGTCCTACTGAAAGCCATCCACTCTACAACCTGTCTTGGGACAACGTTCGAACGTTGTTACTGTCTTTGTTTGATGGGCGTTCAAATGTGGAGATGTAGTCTAAATTCCCCACTCAAGTGGCATGTGTTCTTCTGAAGATCTATTTCCATATGTCTTGAACTACTGCCCTTGCACTAATTAGCCTGGTCCTCAATAGTGGAGGAGAACGTTCAAACATTTTTGGACATTCGAATGTGGTACTCAAGTACCTCAATATTTTCCTTCTTAACTACAACACGCCATGTCTCAGCATTATGATCTTCAAATAATTCAAGGGAACGTTCGAATGTGAGTTGGCACTCGAATGTTCTTGCTTTGTTACAAACTTTTCCAATTTTGTCCCCCAATACGCTGATGTTACATTCAAGTTTGATATTTGTTGCCTTTTGAGCCCTTGTTCACTTAGGTCCTGAAATGTCATCATTTAAACTCCATCAAAGTATAATTAGTCTTAAAAAGGCAAAGTGATTTGCTAATTTTAACTACTAATCATTACGCATCTAGTGACCATTCATCAACTCTTGTGTCTTTTTTTTGGACATCGCACCACCAGTCTACCAAACCGGCACAGCATTCGTGGGCGTCACTCCTCTAGGTCTGAGTACACCGACATAACTTTTTAGAATTGCACCGTTGGTTAAGTGAGTGAACCAAGTAATTGGGATTTGCACCCGAGTGAGAATCTATCCCTTCTTCCTACACCCAACACAAGTTTTATATGCAATATTCCATGCTACTCAATTAGACCTTGATCCAAATTTCCTGAGTCCATCCATTAACTCACCATGTAGTTATTGACCAACCCATGCACCCACACTGTCACACTCATGCCAATGCTCATAAATATAGTGCAACACATGCATATGCAATATAATGTACATTTGTTATTTTCAATTCATCATAACCTAACTATGACATGTGAGCATATGACAATATCTCATAAACATCAAAATGTCTATTATATCATGAAGCGTATAATAACTTTTTGTAACATCACTAAGTATGTTATAACATTTTCCATTCAAATAACACACTTGAACATCCAGAAGCTTTTATCAAACACCTTTCAGGCACAAATGTAAACACATAGTATACCAATACATATTACACATAATTCACATATTCAAGCCCAAATTAAGTAGACATTGGCACAACATGTTTGTCAAATTACTCAAACATCTAACTAGTTACACTAGTTACATAGTAGCTATGTAAATGTTCTACATTGTCATACCCATATCATATACATAATTGAAATTCAAAGTAATCCAAAATAGGAGGAAACCCTCACCTCTTGAACTTAATCAAGGAAGAAATCCTCCAAGAATGCCAAAGAAAATGCCTCCAAGCCCTAGCTCTCAACCCTTTTATTTTCAAAAATGGTAGAAAATAGGTTTTGTTGGCATTGAAGCGTAGGCTCCTTGAGTAGAACAACTTTTGTTATTGGTTGATAATGATCTAATGGTCAAATCTTCGTAGATCAGAGAAATGAGATGGAGAATTTGGAGAGTTTTCCTTTTCTCCCTCTGTCTCTCTCTCCCTCTCTCTCTCTATCATAATTTAGGCCAAGAATGGGGGAAATTTGATTTTCCCCTTTATATACTTCTTAAATGCTTAGCTCACTATGCGCCACATATCACACTTTAATTGGTCTAATTTTATTCCGAATCAATTAAATTTTATTTCGTGTTACGTTTAATGTATTTTTATTGAACTAATTTTAATATTTTTTGGGTCCTGCAAATAAAATCTAATCGTGTTTATTTTAGTCGTGCGACATCTGATCGAATCGTAAAACACGAAAAATCTGACTGTCTCAGAATTCTGCAAAAATTGAATAGATAGCTAGATTTATCGATAAAATTCCAATGGTGAAGTCCTTTTCATCATCTGAGTTCTAAAATTTTAGATTTTCTATTTGCACCAAAACAACTAATTACTATTTTGCTTTTTTTAGTCAAGTTTTAATTTTCCTGGGTTTTACAATGGTGACATTATTTGTATGGTGAATAGTTTGAGGTATTTTTTGACCATAAGAGTCTAAAGTACATCTTCACGCATCGGGACCTCAACATAAGGCAATATAGGTGGATGGAGTACTTGGAGGATTATGACTTCACTTTGCATTACCATCTTGGAAAGGCAAATGTGGTGGCTAATGTAGTCAGCCAAAAGTTACGGGGAGTCTTGGCTAGTATAGCTTTCTAGGAGTGAAAGATGCTCGAGATTGTGGGACAGTTCGAGCTACACTACATGGATTAGGCTCAAGGTATGTTTGGTAGTCTTGTGGCTATGCCTTCCATACTAAACAAAGTGATCAAGTCTTTGGGACATAACACAAAGATATTGTCCATCAGGGACCAAGTACAGTCTGTTATAGGAGACGATGGATGGGCCATTTACGCTAATGGCAATATTCGATTGAGGGAAAGGGTTGCAATTCCCCGTCTGTAGATCTAAGAAAGAAGATCCTCAAGGATTTTCATTGCTCCATTTTGATGTGCATCCTGGTCGCACAAAGATATACCATGATCTTCACTATCAGTATTCCTGGATTGGGATGAAGAGAGTAGAAGACTTTGTTAGTAGACGTCTCACATGTTAGCAAGTTAAGGCCAAGCACCAGAGACTGGCATGGTTGTTCCATCCTTTAGAAGTGGTTGAGTGGAAGTGGGAACACATCCCTATAAATTTTGTGACCTACCTACTATGAACTTTACACGGGCATGATGCGATATGGGTGATAATGGACTAGCTTACAAAGTCGACACACTTTTTGGATGTACATATGACCTTCATGCTAGAGAAATTCTGTAGGTTATATATATGTGAGATAGTCTGATTGCACAGGTACCCGTATCTACAGTATCGAATTGGGATCCCATGTTTACAGCTCACTTATGGGAGAGCTTTCAACGAGCTATGGGGATATAGTTGATAATGAGTACAACTTTTCATCCCAAGATGGATGGTTAGTCGGAGAGGACCATTCAGATTTTAGAGAACATGCTTTCGTACATACGTCCTTGACCTCAAGAGTAGTTGGGAGGAGTACTTACCCTTAGTTGAATTCACTTACAATATTAGTTGTTGGGCGAGCATACAGATGGTACCCTCTAAGGCCTTTATAAGAGGCCACACCATTCTCCAGTATGTTAGACAGAGGTTGACAAAAGAACACCTCAGAGAAGGTGGACATGATACAGAAGCGTCTTCTTACGGCTTAGAGCCAACAGAAGAGCTACGCCAACCAGTGGTGGAGATCTTTGGAGTTCAACGTTGGAGATCATTTCTTCTTGAAGGTCATGCCTAAAAGGGAAAGTGGTCAGGTTTGGGAAATGGAAAAATTTGTCGCTGAGGTATATTGGGTCTTTTGAGGTACTTGAGACAGTTGGTACAATTGTTTACCATTTGACATTACCACCAAATCTATTGAGTATTCACACAGTGTTGCATGTCTTTATGTTTTGGAAGTATACTCTAGATCCTACACATGTGATGGATTGGGGTAAGCTAGTTCTTGATAAAGATGGAACCTTTGAGGAAGGACCAGTGCATATCATAGATAGTCGAGCATGGCAAGACAGTGAGGTTAATGAAGGTGTTTTGGTAGCACCGTGGTATAGAGGAGGTGACATGAAAGTGTGAGAACACTATACGCACCACCTATCTGTTTTGCTTGAGGATGGAGGTACATTTCTTGTGGTCATACAGTAGTATGACTTCTTACATTTGCATTTTTTATATGTGCATGTGTGTGCAATTTTAGGGATGAAATTCCTTTAATGAGGAAAGAATGTGAAACCAGGAAAAATTGAAAGTTAACTAAAAAGGGTAAAATGGTAATTAGTCGTTATGGTGCAGGTTAAAAATTTAAATTTTTTAAAAAATCGGATGATGAAGTAAACCTCACTGTTGAATTCGTATTATGAAGTCTAGTTACTCAGTCAATTTTTGTTGAATTCTAAGACAGTTAGATTTTTCATATTTTATGATGCAATTGCATGTCATGCGATTAAAATAAACGCGATCAGATTTAATTCACTGGACCCAAAGAATAATTTAAAGTTAGTGTAATAAAAATATACTAAACTTAATATGGAGCGAGATTTAAGTGATTCAAAATAAAATTAGACCAATTAAAGTGTGACGTATGGCACATTATGAGCCAAGCATTTAAAGGAGTATTTAAAGAGGAAAATCATATTTTCCCCCATTCTTGGTCTGCATCCCATTAGAGACAGAGGGAGAAAGACAAAGAGAGAGAGAGAGAGGGACAGAGAGAAGAAATAGGTTCTTCAAGCTCCTCCATCTTTCTTCTTTGATCTGCAAAGATCCACCGTTGGACCGCTTCGAGACAAGAGTTAAAGTTGTTCTACGCAACGAGAGCTACGCTACCATATCAAAGATTGTATTCTTCTCCAAAAGCTCAAAGACAAGAATTTAGGGCTAAGGCTTGGAATGCTTGATTTGGGGTTCTTGGGACTTCTACTACACGGGTTTACGCTACTAGAGGTAGGGTTTCCTCCTATCTAGATTTATTTCCAATCTAGGGTTGTGATATGAAATGGGTAGAGTGATAGAGATGAAATTTCATGTATTAGTTCACACCTAGTGTAGTTAGAATATTGAAATGGGTATATGAGAATATGTTAAAACCATTTCTTGTTTGATTTGGGTTTAATTAAATTGCTTGAATTGGATTTGATGAAGTTGCATGGGTATTCTATGTATTTACATTTTATGTCTACTAAGTGTTTAATAAAATGCGTAAAAATTCAAGTTTTTTAATTGAATTGATATCACATGTGACTTGCTTGATAATGTTGTGGAAAATGGACATATTGATTATATGTTTTATGATATGATGAACATAATAATATGAATTTCAATTATACATTTTAATTGATTATGCATTGATAGCATCACTTTCAAGGGTATCTGGCATGTATTTGGGTTTTCGTGCATATTTTTAATCAAACACCATTCTTGGTGGGTTGATACGTGGGTTCGAAAAAGTTGAACCTAGGTCTAGTTGAGTCGCACGAGGTTTGCATAGAAAAATGTGTTGGATATAACAAGAAGGGATAGATTCTCCCTCAGTTGCAAGGCCCGATTATTTGGTTCACTCACTTATCTGACGGTAAAATTCTAGAAAAGTGTGTTGGTGTACTCGGAACTAGATGTGGGATGACCTCGAATGTCGTGGTAGTTTAGCAGTCCGTAGGTGTGATATAAATAAATTAGCTACCCAACAAATACACAAAATTTATAAAATAGTTATTGGATGTCTAACATCAATGGTTGGTACTTGGAATGCCTGGATGCATACGCATGACATAACATGTGTAATGGGAACCGGTGGGACTTAGGTTGCATTGCATGCAAGAGTTTCCCTCCCATGCCATGGCATGAAATTATAGCATTCATTTATTAAACGTTGTGTTTAAATGGATGTTTGATATAATGATTTGCATGTGACATTTTATATACATCTGAGTTAGAGAGTGACCTCCTTAGGAAATACTCTATTGAGTATGATTCACTCTTTATTGGATTACATTTCAAGTATTGGATAGGCTTAAGCGGATGGACCTCACTTGGACCCGTATTAATGACAGAGGCAACTTTGTGGATCTAGGTTTTAGAATTGAAGTCCTTTGGATAAATATTATCTTTTGGCCTTGTACATTTTGTAATACAAAACTTGTATTTTGATAAAGGCTTGTTAGGGTACTTTATGTTTGGACATTTATTACGAGTGGATATTGTTTGAGTTTATGGGGTTCAATGTTGAAATTTGGGAAATCTGGGTCCTAGGTACCGGTACCTTACAAGTACCCAGCTTCCAGAGGGCATAGGAACCAGTACTTATTTTCCTAGGTACTGGTACTTGGCTTCTAGAGAGCATAGATATCGGTACTCCTTATCAGAGGTACTGGTATCTCTTCCCAAAATTTGATTTTTGAACTTCAACGCTTCCAAGCTTTCATATTTTGAGTTCTTTTCTTTGGAAAATATGAATCGTTAAATTATAAGTCTTAAACTTTGGAATGTGGACCTTGGAATTGTTATATGAATAATGTATGCGCATGTGACATATTGGATAGAGCTTCCGTGCAATGGAGACTCTGCCCCAAATTTCGTTTTGGGTAGAGTTTTCGTGCAAAGGATACTCTACCCGAATTTTATTTTTTTATGATCCCGGTGAATGAGGTGTAACAACATGATATCGAATTATATAGTACTCATGAGTATTCTGCAGGGTGATAGGTAATCAACGAGTTGAGAAAGGACTACCGAATTTTTGAGTATCATATGCCTACTTGTGTGACATTGATAAGATCACACTCCTCGAGATAAATGAAATGACAAAAGAATTACAGTATAATGGGTTATTAGTTATCAATTTAGAGTTCCTAGGATGGATCTATTGATAAGATCTCTTTCTCTCACAATGTTTACTCTCTTTGTCTTTCTCCCTCACATGGCAGGCAACTGGACTGAACAAAGCATCGGGAGGAGAATGAGAAGAAGAATTTGGCGCCAACTATACATAACACCTGATATTGTCCAGGGGTCATGTTTTTTTTCGAGAGAACTAGATTACAATTTTTTTAATGAATATGATGTTTATATTAATTAGTGATTTTTTCAATTTTTTTAAGATTTTTATATTATATATTATCTTCAAATACACGTAATTGCTTACAATTTTTTTTTATTTGCTATATAATATCTTTAGATACAAAAAATACATAGACAAAAGATGCCGTGAAAGTATTAAAAACTTAAAATAATGTAATTATAATTTATCTGGAATGAGAACGGCAAATTAATAATTTTATGTCATCATTGTGCCACAGTAAGCATCAAAAGAATATCCAAAGCAACAGCTGTGCAGGAGAGAGGTCAGAAAAATTAATGATGTCATCGGAATAAAAAGTTGTGTTCGGGGAGAAGCGTGAACAACGCTACAATAAAGTGCATGCTTTCTCTACGTAAAGATAAAGCCTTCCTTGGTGAGCTGTAAACAACACTACAAAATCTTGTCACGAGACGTTACAGGACAAATTAATCTAAGTTCTCTCTCTCTCTCTTTAGTGACGCACCTCTCCCTTCTCCCCAACCATTTTTCCCTGTAAATCAGAGCTTTTAAGCAAAACCAAGTTTCCATATTTCAGTGCTCTTTTCTGTCTCTCCTTTTCCTTAATGGCTTCACCTCGGGCATTGAAGTTAGTTCTTTTCCTCTCATTTTCCTTTATTGCCCTCAACTTCTGTGTTGTTCCCATTAATTCCCTCAACGTTGGCATTCAAGCAAATGCAGGACTGTCTCTGGTTGGTTTTTCATTTCATCATTTTTCCTTTCCTTTTCTTTTCTTTTCCTTTCCTTTTTTTTATAAGTACTATTGATTTCATATCCTTTGTTTCTTCAATTTGTAGGGTAAAGAATGTAGTAGAACATGTGAATCAGAGTTCTGTACCGGTACCCTTCTCTCTTTCTCTCTCTCTCTCTCTCTGAGGTTTCGTGAAATCTTTACCTGCTTTGCATTGTAAAAAAATTATCCAATTACGTTGATAGAAAATTGTTTTTGTGTACCATACGTCATTTTTTTAATCGATTAAAAAATTGGAATGCGTAAATTTGTCTTATTTAATTATTTTGGCTTATTTTAATATTTTTATGGTCAATACTCACAATTAAATTATTTAGCAAAAAATTATGGCTACAAATCATTTTGATATATCTTTTGTTTACCACAGGGTTCTCCTTAAATTTACATGGCCTCTTAATTTTCACATTTTAATACAAAGTTCTTGTTGCGTTTGGGAGGTCAGCACCTCCATTTCTGAGGTATGGGAAGTACTGTGGGCTGCTGTATGGAGGATGCCCAGGGGAGAAGCCATGCGATGGGCTTGACGCATGTTGTATGAAGCATGACGCCTGCATTCAAGCTAAGAACAGTGAGTTTAGTCATTTATATTACTGATCTATTGATTTTTCAAAATGTCTAATGTTTGCTTTCTGGACCTGTTGCAAATCTCTCTTGGTGATGAGAACCCTTTGAAGTGAAGGGATGAAAATGGTCTTTCCACTTTAAAGCAATTATTAGATGGGCGATGGCAATTTGGTCTTTCAATATTGTTTAATAGCTAGTAGAGGATGATATGAATTTGAGAAGTAAAATCCATGCTTTTAATGGGAGGTCAATTTATTCATGTGAACGAAATTCATTACTGCCAAAGGGAGACCAGATTTATTGTGATTAGGAAATTAAGGATAGTTGAATTCAGAATAAATCTCAATATTATATGAGTTTCAATGTCAATTGAATGCCAACGATGGATAGATAAATTAGACCAAATTACTAAGTCTAGATGTCATCATTGAAACCAATTTAAGTAGGAATTTATACTCAGGAGTGTCACCCTAATGTGTTCGAAATATTCTAGGAAAAAATGTCACTATTTTCGCCTATACACTGGTGGAATATTGTTACAATGACCAATCAATTGCTATAATTTGAAATAATGCATCTGTAGTAGAGGAGAAAACACTCATAGACTAGGGGTTCGGCACCTTTGCTGTTAATTTTTAACAGCTGAGGTGTGTAGCATCGTCTTGTATCAAAATGATGTCGTTCTATTTAACAAAATAATATTGATTTGTTACAAAACTTTGATATTTTAATCAACAACACCTCTATATTTAATTTTTTAACAGCAGACGATCCTCATCCTATAGACTAGTGCGGAGAAACTTGAACAAGTTGTGCAGTGGTATTTCGAAGAGGGCATGAGAAGTCAATCGTTACATTTGGCATTGACTGATCCTTTAAATTCTTAGTTGGAAGAATATTGAGAGAATCAAAGTAGCCAATTAGATTAGAACTATAAAAATAATGTCAGTTGACTAGTTCGTAATTCTACTACAATCATACATTCATACTGTCCTTTCCTTCCCTTCATTTCTATTCCGTATAGGTCACATACTGTGCTAAAAAATGTGAGCTGGTGGGCTGCCAGGTAGCACTTGCAGCTAGCTTAATGAAAACAATTAATGAGCCCCACCAAAAACAATAAAGAATTAGTTGGGGGCAATTAATGTAATTGACAAATCAGTCTTTGTGTGTGTGTCTGTGAGAGAGAGAGAGAGAGAGAGAGAGAGATTTATATGTAAGTACGTATGGAGTCAATATCAATTAGGTGGCTATGCTGGTTTTGTTTGTGGTGCAGATGAGTATCTCAGTCAAGAGTGCAGCCAGAGCTTTTTGAACTGCATAGCAAGGTTCAAGAGATCAGGAGGCCAGACTTTTAAAGGAAACACATGCTCAGTTGATGAGCTTGTTAAAGTTATGACCACTGTCATGAATGCTGCTTTGCTTGCTGGAAGAGTTCTTCACAAACCTTAGTGGAATTTCATTGAAAGAGAAATGAAAGGAACAAAATGATTTCATATTCATGTTGCCCTCTTTTTATCTTTTTATTTTTGTTAGACCTGTGACTTGTGAAACGTGACTTGGTGTGAGCAAACCTTCTAAAGAAATTGTAACTATTTTGTTCAATCACAAGGAGAAATTTGATCCAAACACAATCAGTGTGCTGATCTTACTGTTTTCTCAAAGATGGCACTTGTACTAGGTGGTGCATTCTGTATCATTTGGTAACGATTTTTTGAAACACCTTGTTTTTTGCTATTCTGCCATTTCCCAAGCTTCGGAAATTGTGCTTTCCGATTAACGTACCGGTGTCATTAGCATTAGATCGTGCTTGTCCGTTGGAGCGAATTGGACGATCGGGCCGATGCCCCTTATTCCTCTCACTCTCCGTTCCCTACCGACTCATTAGCATTAGATCCTAAAGTAGGTCCAGGGAATTTTTATCTGAACAAGTCTTTACGGGAAAAGACAACGGTACACAAATAAAAATATCGGTATTCTACCGTCAAGTTTTGTGTGTTGTGATACATATTTTTAAGTTTGCATACATTAAAAAAAATATAATTTTTGTTGTCATATTACAACTTTTATAGCTGAAGTAATAATTTTTGTAGGTTATTTATAATTTTTAGGGTATTTGCTATCAATCCTTATAATTTTAAGATCAATCACAAGTAACTTCAAATGTTGTAAATGACCCAAATAAGTTGTAAGTTTAACCATAAAAGTTGTAAATGATTACTAAAACTTATTAATGACCCTAAAAAATTGTAAATGATTCTCAAATTTCGTAAAAAAAAAAAAAAAAAAACATAAAACTTGTATTGGATGTACAAAACCAAAAAAAATTCAATAGCCAAGAATTCGAATTGGGGGGGGGGGGGGCAAAATATAATTGAAAATAATCCACCAGTTGATATTGGAAAAAAATTGACTACAAGAATGGCAAAATAGACTAAGATTCAAGATAAAATATTGAAATAGTAAAATTAATTTTTATTTTTCTTAAACAAAATTTAACAAAAAGGCACAAAATAATTTTTTTTTGGCATATTTTAATTATGTTACAGTGAAATATAACGTTTTTAAAAATCCCTAATATTTTTTATTTGCTTAATTGTAAGATCATTCGCAAGCTTATTGAGAAATTTCATATTTAAAATAGTATGAAATACTTTTTGTTTATAACATATCACTTTTTGCATCCAATCCTGTTTATTGACTATATATTGTAAACATACATATGAATAGTAAATGGCAGCTGACGGGCTGTTGGCAGCTATCCAACTAGAAACTAAAACACAGTTACCCATGACAGTCGAAACGCATGGGATTCTCTTGGTAGCTTAAACCAAACGATTGTACTGCTCAAGGCCGAGAGGCATAGCCAATGTCGAGTGTTAAATGACATCAATGTGTGAGCCTCAAGTAACGCAGTGATATGACATGTTATCATTGACTCTCTAATCCACGAAGAACTCGAGAACGACTGTCAAGCTACGGAGGCATGGCCATCATGACTAAGGGGTAGCCTTGGGGGATCCAATGAAGGTCCCAGCTATTGCTCATAAATGCTCGGCAATAAGGTACAAGCATTTGATTAGAACACTCGATGGTTGGGGATGGAGTTATAAATGCATGATCCATTCTAGCATGCAAACCTAGATGTCCAATCACCCAACATTAATGAGGTGTGATAGAATAACACTTATTATGCTAGGCGATGTGCACAGACTACTAAAGCCTAGATTGGAATCCATATGGGAGAGACATCTTTGCAATCCAAGGTATAAATACTGCATCAAAACAGAAAATCAGGTATGCAAGTAAGAATAGCTTTGCACTGTACATCCTTTCGTACTTAAGCATCGACTAACTTAAGCATTCGAGAGGATAAGCTGGGTGTACACCCTACCCTTTTTTTTTTTACATTGATCCTTGTTTTAGGATCAATCATTGAACTCACCTAGAAGACTGCTATCTCAATCAATTGTAGGAAATCACCCATGCATTTTTGGCATCGTCTGTGGTAAAGACTCGAATCAGCCTTCCTAGTAGCACTTCACTATGTTGACCACTCGATTGTAGAATGAATAGGAAACTTGTGTGTGAGAAATATGGTTGTTCCTTTTTCGACGGTAATGCTTGATTGTGTTCACTCTAATCTCCAAACACGAACCCTCAATGTGTATGTGACTTATGTGTGTAGGTGAGTGTCATTATCCCATGGGTTCAATGCTAGAAATGGAAAAAATGTGTGTGTGAATAAAAATGTGTGTATGTGTGTGCAAATGTGCTACCCAAGAGTAGAGAGACTTGCAATTGTCATGTTTTACTTGGAATGAGTATTCCAAGGTCGTCTCCTCAGGGAAGGAAAGACAAATTGTGGTGAAGGTGATTTTGTAAAAGTGGAAAAGTGTAAGATCATGTAAATTGGTGTTTAGGTGAGTGAAGATTGTTGGTAAAATGTAATAAAAACTAGGTTGGCTAATCAAAAGAGGTTATTCCAATGGGAATACCAAATCAACTCAATTCATTCAACCAATGATGCCTAGGTGCTTGATTGATTCCTAGGAAGTGAGGGACTAATGTGGAGTGTAGGCTCAAGCATACCCGTGACAAGTCTACAGTGTATCAAGAACTCACAACCACATCTGCACTCAATCTAGTCAAACCAATCACTTAACACTATGAGGTAGAATGGAGAAGAGTTGATTTAGCATACCCAAGAGAAAATCTCCCTTAGATTAGCCAACAAAGCTTAGCTACTTGATTAAGGTCTAAAACTTATTTATTGAAAAGATCAATTATTTGGTTAAGAAAGGGTGATAAATATGATAATTTATTTAAGAATTGATGCTATGCAAATAGAGGATGAGTTGTATTTATTTTGTAGTAAAAAGGCTCAAGAATGGAAGAATTAGAGGAAGGAGGGAAGCATAGATGAGAAGAGACACACTAGAGTACGCGTCCAGACAGTGGAAGGCATCGCATTCAGACGCAAGTGGCAGAATGTGGAATCAAGGATAAATGAGTTACTGGAATTCGCGTCCGAACGCGTTTCATTAGTCTGCCAAAACCATAGCAGAAATTTAGTGCAATTCAGTATTTTCTTCATTAATCTTTTAAATATGAGTTGAAGACTTTGTAAAGATCATCTTTTTATTGGGAGTCCTTTTATATTTTATTTTTGCTTTTAGTTTATCATGTATAGCTAAAAGGTTTAGCAAGGGCTAGGGGGGACCTCTCAATGACGTACGGTAATGTTATTGACTTATGAGCTTAATTGTATGTGATATTTTGTTAATTCAACTTTTGATTTCTTAGCAAAGTTTTTTCTTTGTAAAAATCCTTGAGTCCTTGTGTCATATACATTGATTGCTTGAATTTTCCTGCGAGTTAAATAACTAGTTATTCAATGCTTAAGTTGATTACCCTTATTTTATAGAATAATATAATTGGATAATTATTCAAGTTCATAAATAATCTTTTGATTATAAGTAAAGATATTCTTGTGGTTTTAGTGATAAATTTGGTGACTTGAATCAACTGACATTTGATTATTGTTTAGGGTTAGAAATTAAGTCTGTAATCATTATTGTATGAATTTGAGAGGGAGTACTTGATGCTCTAGTATTTCTGTTATACTATTTTAATTACTTTAATCACAATTCTCTGAGGGTTTGCCCTCGGTGTTCTGAGAAATATATTACGTCGCTCAACTTGCACTTGAGTTTACATTATTAAAGTTGAATCAAGTTTTTGGCACCGTTGTCGGGGAATTTGAAAGACAAGAAGCCACACATCTATTGAGGTTTTCGGCATTTACGATTTGTCGGAGATTCGATAATTTTGTTCCAATTTTTATTTATTTATTTTACTGAAATTCATTTTATTTTGTTACTAAGTTTAGTATTCTATTTTAAATTTTATTTCTTTTATTTCTTTTATGAGTTATTGGCATCGTGATTTGAGTGATCGTTTGATAAGAGAAGATTTAGATACTCTACTTGGAAATATTTTTGATTCATCTGATTCAAATCATTCTTTGCATACAATGGTTACTAATCCTAATAATAATAGGCAAAATAATCTTCCTGAACACGAGGATCATGAGGATAAGATAAGTAATCATGATGAGAATGATGTTGATAATCTGAATGCTAATCATGATCGGACTTTGCGTGATTATCTACAACCGACACGTCATACTGCACCCTCATGCATCATCTTTCCATTAAATGCCACAAATTTTGTTTTTAAACTTGGCATGATTGCATTAATCCCAAAACTTCATGGCATAGAGTCAGAAAACCCTTATTTGCACATTAGAGACTTTGAAGAGGTATGTGCCACATTCCATGATCAGACTGTGTCAGCTAATACAATTAGATTGAAGCTCTTTCCTTTTTCATTAAAGGAAAAATATAAGACTTAGTTACATTCACTCAGACCTAGGTCCATAAGTACATGGCCAAAGATGCAAAAAGAATTTCTAAAAAAAGCTTTTTCCCACACATCATACAAACTCTTTCAAAAGGCAAATCATGAATTTTTCTCAAAAAAAGTCTAAATTTTTTTACCAGAGTTGGGATAGATTTAAAGACCTCCTTGCATCTTGTCCACATCATGGTTATGAGAGCTGACATGTGATAAGTTTCTTTTATGAAGGTTTGAGCCCACAAATGCTTTAGTTTCTAGAAATGATGTGTAATTGTGATTTTATGAATAAGGAACTAGATGAGGCCCTTGACTTTTTAGATCAGTTGGCCGAGAATGCACAATCTTGGGATACTACTTCTCAAGAACCTCCTAAAAGTAAGACTACACAATCGTCATCAAGTGGGGGAAATACCAATTGAGGGAGGAAGATGACCTAGAGGCTAGAATTGCCACCTTAGCTAGAAGGGTTGAGGCCATGGAATTTAAAAAGGTTAATAAAATTGACACAATACAAGTTGAGGAGATTTGTAGTATTTGTGAGATCCTTGGACACACCATAAAGGAGTGTCAAACACTACCTGTTCTAAAAGAAATCTTGCATGATCAAGCAAATGTTGCAAATATTTTCTCAAAACCTTATAATAATTCTTATTCAAATACATACAACCCTAGGTGGAAAAATCATCCAAATTTTAGTTGGAGGGGTGAGAATCATGCATCACAACTATCTTAACAAAATTCCTCTAATTTCATACCCTACGTTCCGCCCCCAAAGAGAAATATTGAGGAAGTGTTTTCACAATTCATGCAAAGTCAAAATAATTACAACAAACAAACTTCACAGGCTGTTGATGATATTAGGAGTGCAATCACTAAATTGACCATTGACTCATGCCATCAAGAAAAGGGTAAGTTTCTAGCCCAACCTCAACCAAATCTACATGGTCAATTTAATGTGAATGAAACGATCACTTCAGACACTATCCATGAGTAGGTAAAGTCTGTCACCACACTTTGTAGTGGAAAAGTAATTGATAAAACTATTCCTACTACAATTAAAGAATTTGAAAAAAATTCAAAACCTACAGAGAGTGGTGATAAACTTGACCTAACTGAAATTAACAAGCCTGAGAAGTATGTTCTTCCTGCACCATTCCCGCAGAGATTACTTACCTCTGCCAAGCCAAACATACACAATGATATGTTAGAGATTTTTAAGCTAGTAAACATCAGTATTCCCTTGTTGGATGTCATTAAACAAATACCTTCTCATGCAAAATTTTTGAAAGAATTATGTATAGTTAAAAGGAAATTAAATGTGCAAAAGGTAACATTTTTGATTGAGCAAGTATCTTCCATCATACAACACAGGACCCCACCAAAATATAAAGACCCAGGTTGTCCCACAATTTCTTGTGTTATAGGTAACCACAAAATTAAACAGGCTTTATTGGATTTAGGAGCTAGTGTGAACTTGCTCCTTTATTCAGTATATGAACAATTAGGGTTAGGGGAGTTAAAACCTACTTCGGTTACACTTTAATTGGCTAATCGATCAGTGAAAATACTGAGGGGTATGGTGGAACAAGTTGATAAGTTTTACTTTCCTGTGAATTTTATAATTTTGGATACTCAACATGTGTAAAGTACTAATGCTCAAATTCTTGTTATATTAGGCAGACCATTTCTAACTACTTTAAATGCCCTAATTAATTGAAGGAATGGTGTGATGTGGTTAACTTTTGGGAATATGACATTAGAGCTCAATATTTTTAATGTGCAAACAACTAGGGAATGTTGATGAGGATGTGCGAGAAAATTAATATGATTGAGTCCATTGTTCTAATCAGAGTATATGATTTCGTCTTTGTTTGATCCACTTGAAGCAAGTTTGATGGAACAAAATTATTTGCTAGAGATGAATGAAAATAACCCTGAAATTTTTGAGTTGTTTAATTTGTTGGATTCTTCACAGGTTCTTGAGGTGAAAGACTTGAGACAGAAATTTGAGGAGCTTCCATCAAGAAACAATCCACCAATCTCATCTAGTGATAAAGCTTCCAAGCTTGATTTGAAGCAATTACCGGTAGAGTTAAAGTATGCATTTTGGGAGATGATAAAACATATCCGGTAGGAATTTATTCTTAGTAAAATTTGGCACAGGAAGACATGTTGCTACAACTTCTTAGAAAGCATAAAAATGCTATTGGCTGGACTTTAGCTAATATAAAAGGTCCATTGGTTTGCACTCATAAGATTTATTTGGAGGATAATACTAAAACATCTAGGGAGATGCAACCAATACTAAATCCACAGATGAAAGAAGTTGTAAAGAATGAGGTGTTGAAATTGTTAGATGTAGGAATAATTTACCCTATTGGAGACAATAAGTGGGTAAGTCCTACACAGGTAGTTCCTAAGCAACCTGGAGTCACTATAGTTGCTAATAAAAATAATGAACTTGTACCAACTAGGACAATAACTAGTTGGAGGATGTGCATTGACTACAGAAAATTAAATTCTATGACTAGAAAAGATCACTTCCCTTTGCCTTCGCGGATCAAATTTTGGAAATGATAGCATCACATATGTTTTATTGTTTTTTAGATGGTTATTCGGGATATAACCAAATTGAAATTGCCCTAGAAGACCAAGAGAAGACCACATTTATCTGTCCTTTTGGTACCTTTGCATATCGAAGGATGTCCTTTGGACTTTGCAATGCACCTGCGACCTTTCAAAGGTGTATGGTAAATACTTTCACTGATATGGTTGAGTATTTTCTTGAAGTCTTCATGGGTGATTTTACTGTCTTTGGTGATATATATGATGACTGCCTTTCAAATCTTGAAAAAGTGCTTATTCAATGCGAAGAGAAAAACCTTGTTCTTAATTGGGAAAAATGCTACTTTATGGTTTGAAAGGAAATTGTTCTTGGCCACATTGTCTCTTCAGAGGGAATTCAGGTAGATAGAGCTAAGATTGAATTAATTGCTAATTTACCTACCCCAAAAACCCTTAAGGATGTTAGATCTTTCTTGGGTTATGTTGGTTTCTATAGGAGGTTTATAAAATATTTTAGTTCTATATCTAGATCACTTTGCCATCTCCTAGGGAAAGACACACCTTTTGAATGGGATGAGGCATGCCAAGATGCTTTTGATAAGCTGAAAAGCATGTTCATCACTGCTCCAACTATGCAACCCCCAAATTGGAGTCTTCCCTTTGAAATCAAGTGTGATGCCAATGACTATGTTGTAGGGGCAGTTTTAGGGCAAAGAAATGAGAAAAAGCCACATGTTATTTATTATGCTAGTAGAACTTTAAACAATACACAGATGAACTATTCTACTACTACAAAAGAATTACTAGCAGTAGTGTTTGCCCTAGACAAGTTTAGGGCATACTTAGTAGGATCCCTTATTATTATTTTCACATATCATGCAGCTCTAAAATATTTGTTAACTAAAAAAGATACAAAACCAAGACTGCTTAGGTGGATCCTCCTTCTTCAAGAATTTGACAAAACAATCAAAGATAAAAAAGGAGTAGAGAATGTAGTGGCTGACCAATTGTCTAGACTTGTGAGCGATGTGCCAATAAAGACATTGTCAATCAAGGATACTTTCCCTGATGAACAGTTGTTTGCAGTTTCTTCAAAACCTTGGTTTGCTGATATTGTGAATTTTCTTGTTACAGATAATATGCCACTAGCTTGGACTACTTTGGATAAAAAGAAATTTTAGTTGAGGTAATGAATTTTTTTTGGGATGACCTATATCTCTTCAAATATTGTTAAGATCAGATTATCCGAAGATGCGTGCCTGATAAAGAGGAAAGTAGCATACTATCTTTTTGTCATTCGGGGAGCATGTGGAGGCCATTTTTCTATGAAAATACCACAGCAAAGGTTTTGTAGTTCGGATTTTATTGGCCGACAATTTTTAAAGATGTTTATAATTTTTGTAAGGTTTGCGAGCGATGTCAAAGACTAGGGGAATTAACCTATAGAAATATGATGCATTTGAATCCAATTTTGATCATAGAAATTTTTGACTATTCGGGCATAGATTTCATGGGACCTTTCCCCCCATCTTTTGGATATATGTACATTTTAGTGGTAGTAGATTATATTTTTAAGTAGGTCAAGGTTGTACCATGTCGGACAAACGATCATAAGATTGTTTTAAAAATTTTAAAAGAAAATATTCTGTCTAGAGCCATTATTAGTGATGGGGGATTGAATTTTTGCAATAAACCTTTTGAATCTTTAATGAAAAAATACGGTGTAACACATAAAGTTGTTGCCCCCTACTATCCACAGACAAGTCACAAAGCAGAGCTAGCCAATCGGGAGATTTCTTATATTTTCAAAAAATTGGTTAACCTTGATCGTAAAGATTAGTCATTACGAGTAATTGATTCGTTACAGGCATACCCTATTGTTTATAAAACCCCGATTGGCNAAAATCGGTTAACCTTGATCGTAAAGATTAGTCATTACGAGTAATTGATTCGTTACAGGCATACCCTATTGCTTATAAAACCCCGATTGACATGTCTTCATATAAATTGGTGTATGGAAAAGCATGTCACTTACCTATAGAATTGGAACATAAAGCATATTGGGCCATTAAGATGTTCAATTTTAGTTTTAGCAAAGCTGACTCACTACGACAATTATAGTTAAATGAGCTTGAGGAGATTCAGAATAAAACCTATGAGAGCTCTAGGATTAACAAAGAACGAATGAAGATGTTCCATGACAATGCGTAAAACTTTTACACCTTCACAAAAGGTTCTTTTATATAATTCTAGATTACATATCTTCAAAGGAAGCCTCGAACTAGATGGAGTGGTCTGCATATTGTTAAAGAAGTATTTCCTTATGGAACAGTAGAGATAGAAAATCCCAATAATGGGAACACCTTTAAAGTTAACGAACATCGATTGAATCCTTTATTGGAGGAAGGTATAGTTGAAGTGGAATCCATCGGGTTTGTGGATCCCCACTATGAATGATTCATCTCTAACTATTCAACCCAATTTTTATATCTTATTGTATATTTTTGTATGTTCTATTCTCTCCATTTTATTTTATGAAATATAACAGATATACGTGCATAGTATAAACCCATTTGGTATGTCCCTTTTTACTCTTTGTTGGTTTTATACTGCGTATTATTACACTGGGGACAATGTAAATTTTTGAGTTGGGGGGGGGGTGGAGCATGCTTGATGTATTAATATGATTTATTGTACACATGCATCTACAGTATTTTTTTAATTTTTTTTTAAGTTCTGAAGTTTTTTTTTGTTTAAAGGTTTAAGAGTTTTTAGGATTAAGATGTATCAACTTAGGAGTAAAAAGATGCAAAATTGAAAATTTTTCTAAGTATAGAGTAGTAAACTCACTGGACCACACATCTGGACTCAAATGGTATAAAGGAAACATATTGGAAAATGCGTCTGGACGTGATCAAAGGGGCTGAATTCTTCGGAACACGCGTCCGGATAGGACTTCATCAATTGTCCGGACACAAAGTTCAAACGATTTAAATTCCGAAGACGCGTCCATACGTGACTTGATCATGTGTCTGGACGCGTGCTTTTTAAGGCTAATTGAGGTGGGGGTTGAGGCACGTCCGGATGGGACTTCATCATGTGTCTGGACATAGGTGAAAAACTATAAGTAGAGGGGGCCATAATTTTTTTTATCTCTCTCCCCTTTTAGCCTATAACAGACACTCCTCCCGCCACTTTTAAAATTTTTGACATCTTCCTATACCATGGCACCACCACTAGCCTCCACATCTAAGAGACCTTGAACTAGCACCCAGGAGCTTTGGGAGGAAGAAGACACCACTTTTGACTCAGTTCGTTTTCAGACACTTGAGGCCCGGGTAAGATTTTTTAAATATTATGCTACAAAGTCGTATGTGTGTGAGAGGGTGATAGAGTACGAATATTTTGTGAGAGTTAGGGTCCGGGACATTATATGTTCCAGGAAATGGGTCGGTTTTATGGGTTGAGAATGGCCCTATATTCCAGTTCTAGCAAGATAATTCTATAGCAATGCAGACGATTGCGGCAATGGCATCTTTTGTACGTGTGGTTGCGGTAAGGAGATCAAGGTTGATGCCACTGCTATTGTCAGATTGATTGGGATGTTTCAGACCTGAGTGCCCAATCCTGAATATCCCAATAATTTTTCCGGAGATGTGGTTGGACGAGAGCTACTTGGGGACGAGGATTTTTTGTGGACCAAAAATTTGAGATTTCTTCAGCAAGGGGATTTGACCAACAAATATAAAATACTTAATTTAATTTTAGTATCCAATATTTTTCCCTTGCTAAGAAATAATCATATTTATATCAACCGAGCCAGACTCCTGTATGCCATGGGTACCAGGAAGACCATTGACCTCCCCTCACTGATTTTTGCTGAGATGCAACAGGCCATTGTGGACCCGAAAAAGGGGTCTATCCCGTTTATAGGTCTAGCCACGGCACTATGCGAGTTGGTCGAGGTGGTGATCGACGCCACCATGGATAGGGCTAAGAAGGTTGTTGTGCTAAAATTTGGCTATTTTTTGAAGAGCCAGAGTGTGACGAGGCCAGTAGTGGCAGAGAGAGGCCAGACAGTTAGGCAGTTGGGGGAGGCTCCACATGAGGATATGGCATAGGGAGAGGATCAGTGGGATCAGTTCCTCATTCTAGAGGAGGATTTGGATTTACCATTAGATGAGGACACTGATCAAAGGATCGATAGACATATATTCTTTGAGATTATGAGAGGTCAGAGAGAGATGAAAAGAGAGATAAGAGATTTGTGGGCTCAGATGAGGGGGTTAGGTCAGAGTTCACAGAGTCAAGCTGACACCTCATCTNAGGGGTGAGAATCATGCATCACAACTATCTTAACAAAATTCCTCTAATTTCATACCCTACGTTCCGCCCCCAAAGAGAAATATTGAGGAAGTGTTTTCACAATTCATGCAAAGTCAAAATAATTACAACAAACAAACTTCACAGGCTGTTGATGATATTAGGAGTGCAATCACTAAATTGACCATTGACTCATGCCATCAAGAAAAGGGTAAGTTTCTAGCCCAACCTCAACCAAATCTACATGGTCAATTTAATGTGAATGAAACGATCACTTCAGACACTATCCATGAGTAGGTAAAGTCTGTCACCACACTTTGTAGTGGAAAAGTAATTGATAAAACTATTCCTACTACAATTAAAGAATTTGAAAAAAATTCAAAACCTACAGAGAGTGGTGATAAACTTGACCTAACTGAAATTAACAAGCCTGAGAAGTATGTTCTTCCTGCACCATTCCCGCAGAGATTACTTACCTCTGCCAAGCCAAACATACACAATGATATGTTAGAGATTTTTAAGCTAGTAAACATCAGTATTCCCTTGTTGGATGTCATTAAACAAATACCTTCTCATGCAAAAATTTTGAAAGAATTATGTATAGTTAAAAGGAAATTAAATGTGCAAAAGATAGCATTTTTGATTGAGCAAGTATCTTCCATCATACAACACAGGACCCCACCAAAATATAAAGACCCAGGTTGTCCCACAATTTCTTGTGTTATAGGTAACCACAAAATTAAACAGGCTTTATTGGATTTAGGAGCTAGTGTGAACTTGCTCCTTTATTCAGTATATGAACAATTAGGGTTAGGGGAGTTAAAACCTACTTCGGTTACACTTTAATTGGCTAATCGATCAGTGAAAATACTGAGGGGTATGGTGGAACAAGTTGATAAGTTTTACTTTCCTGTGAATTTTATAATTTTGGATACTCAACATGTGTAAAGTACTAATGCTCAAATTCTTGTTATATTAGGCAGACCATTTCTAACTACTTTAAATGCCCTAATTAATTGAAGGAATGGTGTGATGTGGTTAACTTTTGGGAATATGACATTAGAGCTTAATATTTTTAATGTGCAAACAACTAGGGAATGTTGATGAGGATGTGCGAGAAAATTAATATGATTGAGTCCATTGTTCTAATCAGAGTATATGATTTCGTCTTTGTTTGATCCACTTGAAGCAAGTTTGATGGAACAAAATTATTTGCTAGAGATGAATGAAAATAACCCTGAAATTTTTGAGTTGTTTAATTTGTTGGATTCTTCACAGGTTCTTGAGGTGAAAGACTTGAGACAGAAATTTGAGGAGCTTCCATCAAGAAACAATCCACCAATCTCATCTAGTGATAAAGCTTCCAAGCTTGATTTGAAGCAATTACCGGTAGAGTTAAAGTATGCATTTTGGGAGATGATAAAACATATCCGGTAGGAATTTATTCTTAGTAAAATTTGGCACAGGAAGGCATGTTGCTACAACTTCTTAGAAAGCATAAAAATGCTATTGGCTGGACTTTAGCTAATATAAAAGGTCCATTGGTTTGCACTCATAAGATTTATTTGGAGGATAATACTAAAACATCTAGGGAGATGCAACCAATACTAAATCCACAGATGAAAGAAGTTGTAAAGAATGAGGTGTTGAAATTGTTAGATGTAGGAATANATTGGTTTGCACTCATAAGATTTATTTGGAGGATAATACTAAAACATCTAGGGAGATGCAACCAATACTAAATCCACAGATGAAAGAAGTTGTAAAGAATGAGGTGTTGAAATTGTTAGATGTAGGAATAATTTACCCTATTGGAGACAATAAGTGGGTAAGTCCTACACAGGTAGTTCCTAAGAAACCTGGAGTCACTATAGTTGCTAATAAAAATAATGAACTTGTACCAACTAGGACAATAACTAGTTAGAGGATGTGCACTNGTTAGATGTAGGAATAATTTACCCTATTGGAGACAATAAGTGGGTAAGTCCTACACAGGTAGTTCCTAAGCAACCTGGAGTCACTATAGTTGCTAATAAAAATAATGAACTTGTACCAACTAGGACAATAACTAGTTGGAGGATGTGCATTGACTACAGAAAATTAAATTCTATGACTAGAAAAGATCACTTCCCTTTGCCTTCGCGGATCAAATTTTGGAAATGATAGCATCACATATGTTTTATTGTTTTTTAGATGGTTATTCGGGATATAACCAAATTGAAATTGCCCTAGAAGACCAAGAGAAGACCACATTTACCTGTCCTTTTGTTACCTTTGCATATCGAAGGATGTCCTTTGGACTTTGCAATGCACCTGCGACCTTTCAAAGGTGTATGGTAAATATTNTTCGGGATATAACCAAATTGAAATTGCCCTAGAAGACCAAGAGAAGACCACATTTATCTGTCCTTTTGGTACCTTTGCATATCGAAGGATGTCCTTTGGACTTTGCAATGCACCTGCGACCTTTCAAAGGTGTATGGTAAATACTTTCACTGATATGGTTGAGTATTTTCTTGAAGTCTTCATGGGTGATTTTACTGTCTTTGGTGATATATATGATGACTGCCTTTCAAATCTTGAAAAAGTGCTTATTCAATGCGAAGAGAAAAACCTTGTTCTTAATTGGGAAAAATGCTACTTTATGGTTTGAAAGGAAATTGTTCTTGGCCACATTGTCTCTTCAGAGGGAATTCAGGTAGATAGAGCTAAGATTGAATTAATTGCTAATTTACCTACCCCAAAAACCCTTAAGGATGTTAGATCTTTCTTGGGTTATGTTGGTTTCTATAGGAGGTTTATAAAAGATTTTAGTTCTATATCTAGATCACTTTGCCATCTCCTAGGGAAAGACACACCTTTTGAATGGGATGAGGCATGCCAAGATGCTTTTGATAAGCTGAAAAGCATGTTCATCACTGCTCCAACTATGCAACCCCCAAATTGGAGTCTTCCCTTTGAAATCAAGTGTGATGCCAATGACTATGTTGTAGGGGTAGTTTTAGGGCAAAGAAATGAGAAAAAGCCACATGTTATTTATTATGCTAGTAGAACTTTAAACAATACACAGATGAACTATTCTACTACTACAAAAGAATTACTAGCAGTAGTGTTTGCCCTAGACAAGTTTAGGGCATACTTAGTAGGATCCCTTATTATTATTTTCACATATCATGCAGCTCTAAAATATTTGTTAACTAAAAAAGATACAAAACCAAGACTGCTTAGGTGGATCCTCCTTCTTCAAGAATTTGACAAAACAATCAAAGATAAAAAAGGAGTAGAGAATGTAGTGGCTGACCAATTGTCTAGACTTGTGAGCGATGTGCCAATAAAGACATTGTCAATCAAGGATACTTTCCCTGATGAACAATTGTTTGCAGTTTCTTCAAAACCTTGGTTTGCTGATATTGTGAATTTTCTTGTTACAGATAATATGCCACTAGCTTGGACTACTTTGGATAAAAAGAAATTTTAGTTGAGGTAATGAATTTTTTTTGGGATGACCTATATCTCTTCAAATATTGTTAAGATCAGATTATCCGAAGATGCGTGCCTGATAAAGAGGAAAGTAGCATACTATCTTTTTGTCATTCGAGAGCATGTGGAGGCCATTTTTCTATGAAAATACCACAGCAAAGGTTTTGTAGTTCGGATTTTATTGGCCGACAATTTTTAAAGATGTTTATAATTTTTGTAAGGTTTGCGAGCGATGTCAAAGACTAGGGGAATTAACCTATAGAAATATGATGCATTTGAATCCAATTTTGATCATAGAAATTTTTGACTATTCGGGCATAGATTTCATGGGACCTTTCCCCCCATCTTTTGGATATATGTATATTTTAGTGGTAGTAGATTATATTTTTAAGTAGGTCAAGGTTGTACCATGTCGGACAAACGATCATAAGGTTGTTTTAAAAATGTTAAAAGAAAATATTCTGTCTAGAGCCATTATTAGTGATGGGGGATTGAATTTTTGCAATAAACCTTTTGAATCTTTAATGAAAAAATGCGGTGTAACACATAAAGTTGTTGCCCCCTATTATCCACAGACAAGTCACAAAGCAGAGCTAGCCAATCGGGAGATTTCTTATATTTTCAAAAAATCGGTTAACCTTGATCGTAAAGATTAGTCATTACGAGTAATTGATTCGTTACAGGCATACCCTATTGCTTATAAAACCCCGATTGACATGTCTTCATATAAATTGGTGTATGGAAAAGCATGTCACTTACCTATAGAATTGGAACATAAAGCATATTGGGCCATTAAGATGTTCAATTTTAGTTTTAGCAAAGCTGACTCACTACGAAAATTACAGTTAAATGAGCTTGAGGAGATTCAGAATAAAACCTATGAGAGCTCTAGGATTAACAAAGAACGAATGAAGATGTTCCATGACAATGCGTAAAACTTTTACACCTTCACAAAAGGTTCTTTTATATAATTCTAGATTACATATCTTCAAAGGAAGCCTCGAACTAGATTGAGTGGTCCGCATATTGTTAAAGAAGTATTTCCTTATGGAACAGTAGAGATTGAAAATCCCAATAATGGGAACACCTTTAAAGTTAACGAACATCGATTGAATCCTTTATTGGAGGAAGGTATAGTTGAAGTGGAATCCATCGGGTTTGTGGATCCCCACTATGAATGATTCATCTCTAACTATTCAACCCAATTTTTATATCTTATTGTATATTTTTGTATGTTCTATTCTCTCCATTTTATTTTATGAAATATAACAGATATACGTGCATAGTATAAACCCATTTGGTATGTCCCTTTTTACTCTTTGTTGGTTTTATACTGCGTATTATTACACTGGGGACAATGTAAATTTTTGAGTTGGGGGGGGGGTGGAGCATGCTTGATGTATTAATATGATTTATTGTACACATGCATCTACAGTATTTTTAAAATTTTTTTTTTTAAAGGTTTAAGAGTTTTTAGGATTAAGATGTATCAACTTAGGAGTAAAAAGATGCAAAATTGAAATTTTTTCTAAGTATAGAGTAGCAAACTCACTGGACCACACATCTGGACTCAAATGGTATAAAGGAAACATATTGGAAAATGCATCTGGACGTGATCAAAGGGGCTGAATTCTTCGGAACACGCGTCCGGATAGGACTTCATCAATTGTCCGGACACAAAGTTCAAACGATTTAAATTCCGAAGACGCGTCCATACGTGACTTGATCATGTGTCTGGACGCGTGCTTTTTAAGGCTAATTGAGGTGGGGGTTGAGGCACGTCCGGATGGGACTTCATCATGTGTCTGGACATAGGTGAAAAACTATAAGTAGAGGGGGCCATATTTTTTTTATCTCTCTCCCCTTTTAGCCTATAACAGACACTCCACCCGCCACTTTTAAAATTTTTGACATCTTCCTATACCATGGCACCACCACTAGCCTCCACATCTAAGAGACCTTGAACCAGCACCCAGGAGCTTTGGGAGGAAGAAGACACCACTTTTGACTCAGTTCGTTTTCAGACACTTGAGACCCGGGTAAGATTTTTTAAATATTATGCTACAAAGTTGTATGTGTGTGAGAGGGTGATAGAGTACGAATATTTTTTGAGAGTTAGGGTCCGGGACATTATATGTTCCAGGAAATGGGTCGGTTTTATGGGTTGAGAATGGCCCTATATTCCAATTCTAGCAAGATAATTCTATAGCAATGCAGACGATTGCGGCAATGGCATCTTTTGTACGTGTGGTTGGGGTAAGGAGATCAAGGTTGATGCCACTACTATTGTCAGATTGATTGGGATGTTTCAAACCTGAGTGCCCAATCCTGAATATCCCCATAATTATTCCGGAGATGTGGTTGGACGAGAGCTACTTGGGGACGAGGATTTTTTGTGGACCAAAAATTTGAGATTTCTTCAGCAAGGGGATTTAACCAACAAATATAAAATACTTAATTTAATTTTAGTATCCAATATTTTTCACTTGCTAAGAAATAATCATATTTATATCAACCGAGCCAGACTCCTGTATGCCATGGGTACCAGGAAGACCATTGACCTCCCCTCACTGATTTTTGCTGAGATGCAACAGGCCATTGTGGACCCGAAAAAGGGGTCTATCCCGTTTATAGGTCTAGCCACGGTACTATGCGAGTTGGTCGAGGTGGTGATCGACGCCACCATGGATAGGGCTAAGAAGGTTGTTGTGCTAAAATTTGGCTATTTTTTGAAGAGCCAGAGTGTGACGAGGCCAGTAGTGGCAGAGAGAGGCCAGAAAGTTAGGCAGTTGGGGGAGGCTCCACATGAGGATATGGCATAGGGAGAGGATCAGTGGGATCAGTTCCTCATTCTAGGGGAGGATTTGGATTTACCATTAGATGAGGACACTGATCAAAGGATCGATAGACATATATTCTTTGAGATTCTGAGAGGTCAGAGAGAGATGAGAGATTTGAGGGCTCAGATGAGGGGGTTAGGTCAGAGTTCACAGAGTCAAGCTGACACCTCATCTTAGCAGGTTTCTTCTATTTCTTGAGAGTTGGTAGTTTTTTTTAGTGAAAATAATATCTGTCTATAGAAATCAAAGTCTATTATATGGTAGATTTTTGTTTAGGCTTGATTTCTTCTATCTTTTGAAATATGCAATGTACAAAACTTCAATACTAAATGAAATGCATATTTTCTTTCATTGTGTAATTAAAATGACTGAATAACATTTTTATGCATCATTTCCACCATAATATAGAAATAACTTGCTTACTTTTAAATTTGCAACTATTTAAGCATCACATAGAATTTTATTCTATATTTTTGTATCTCATATCATGTTCTTATAAAAACTCACAATTTGGGCACTTTAAACTTTACCAAGTTGAAAATATGTTAGGTATTTTACCTTGAGAACTTGAAACATATAGTGGAGATGCATAAAAATCTTAGTGAGTTTTGATCCAATTTTCTTTGGAGGGTAATTTACATTTACTCAATAAAGAATATTTTTATTCAGCTAATCTCCTTTTATAATCCCATTATTGTTGTTTTAGTCAACAACAATATTGTGAATGATAGCTTAAATTTAAATTATTTGCACGAGAAGTTTGTTGTCAAGAACTCTTTGAGATATGATTTTAGGCCATTTTGACAATATTTGAGCCTAAGTCTTATTCTTTGACTATTATTACCCCTAGAAGCCGTGATTGAGCCTTTGAAAAAAAAATCTATTTCTTATACCAAACATATAATAACTAAGCCAATGAAAAAAATAATATCATTTACCCTTGGTCATCCTAAGATTTTGCTTTTATTGTTTATGAAATTTGGGAGATTTTAGTTGAGAAAAGATGATCAAAAAAATAAAATAAAATTCATACTTGTGAATATTTGCATTAGATATTTTGTTGAAAAAAAAAGAGGTATATACATTTAGTTGTCTTGCTGTACAAAGAAAAAAAAGTTAAAAAAAAAATGACAATATGTCCAGCTGTGAAAAAGCAAATGGAAAAAAAAATAGCAAGCATTAGTTTGAAAAACAATATGAGCAAGTGTTGTAAATTGTGCTTCTATATGATGGAGATTGAAAGGCTATGAAAAGAAGTTTGGTTGTGTAATGTAAATGTTCTCTCAGAATAGTCTTTTGAATTCCTGAATATCCTTCGTTTCAAAACCCTAATCCCAAGGCCCCATTACAACCTTAAATAAAGATCTATCTGATCTCAAGAGTGTATTGGTGGATGCATAACTTGTGTGAATAAGAAAAAAAATGGTGATTATTTGTTTATTGTGTATTGATTTTCTTTTGTGAGATTATGTCAAATCTTTTTCTTTCAGATGACGGTCAATTTAAATAGACATGTGAGTATTATGTTGTTTTGATTTAAATATCTTCTTTTCAAATGTGATATTTGAGAGAATAGTCACTATAATCTGAGTCTTTTATGAGTGAATTATCTAGTGAGATTTGGCATTGAGACGAATAGTTGATGGTTGTAGAGGTGATTACCGAATAAATTGTTAACTTATTATTGTTAATTCACACTACACACGAGGTTATATGAGAATATGATAAGTGCATACATCTATATAGCATAGAGTTCTCTTTTTTCCTTTGCATGTGCTTATGAAAAGGCATATATCTTAAACTTTTTATATTTTGGTAGAAACTTGTGTTATAAGATTATTGTTAAGATATTTGATCACAAGGTGATGTTTGTGGGTATCATTTCTGGAAACCCTCACGAGACTATACTCGTCCACTAGGGGAAATCTAGGGGCTTAAAGGCTTTGTTGCATATGCTAAATGCAATCATGAAGCCTATGAACATGGTTTGTTTTGTTCTTAATTAGTTGTTTTATTTTTGTTTTTGCTTACCTTATTAAGGACTAGCAAGGTTTGAGTTTGGGTGGGGGTGTGATTAAGGTGTAAAACTTAGAATATTTATTAGAAAATATCAATTATTTGGTTAAGAAAGGGTGATAAATATGATAATTTATTCGAGAATTGATACTATGCCAATAAAGGACGAGTTGTACTTATTTTGCAGTAAAAAGGCTCAAGAATAGAAGAATTAGAGCAAGAAGGGAAGCATAGCTGAGAAGAGACACACTGGAGTACGTGTTTGGATGGTGGAAGGCATTGCGTCCGGACACAAGTGGCAAAATGTGGAATCAAGAATGAAGGAGTTACTGGAATCAGCGTCCAGACGGAAGAAAACACGCGTCCAGACGCGTGTCATTAGTCTACCAACGCCATAGCAGAAGTTCAGTGCAATTCAGTCTTTTCTTCATTAATCTTATAAATATGAGTTGAAGACTTTGTAAAGATAAATTTTTTGCTGAGAGTCCTTTAATATTTTATTTTTGGTTTTAGCTTATCATGTCTGGCTAAAAGGTTTAGCTAGGGCTAGGGGAGAACCTCTCAATGAAGAACGGTAATGCTATTGACTAAGAGCTTAATGGCATTTGATATTTTGGTAATTCAACTTTTGATTTCATAGCAAAGGTTTTGTTCTGTAAAAATCCTTGAGTCATTATGTCACGTACATTTATTGCTTGAATTTCCCTGTAAGTTAAATAACAGGTTATTCTATGCTTAAGTTAATTATCATTATTTCACAGAATAATATAATTGGATAATTATTCAGGTTTTTAAATAATCTTTTGATTATAAATAAAGATATTCTTGTGGTTTTAGTGATAAATTTGGTGACTTGAATCAACCAACATTTGATCATTGTCTAGGGTTAGGAATTAAGTCTTTAATCATTATTGTATGGATTTGAGAGAGAGTATCTGATACTCTAGTATTTCTGTTATACTGTTTTAATTACTTTAATCAACTTTCTCAATTCAATATTCTTTTAAACAAATCATCTTCACAAGATTGTTATAGTATTTTTGTGATTGCTGATGTTTCACAATTCCCTAAGGGTTCGACTTCGGTCTTCCGAGAAATATATTACTTCGCTCAACCTGCACTTGAGTTTATATTATTAAAGTTGAAACACTACTTATGTTTAAAGTAAAAGCATTCATAATATAAAGAGACATGTAGATTAAATGGACTGAAAATAGAGTTAAAATGAAGCTTAGAACTTGTATTAGTACTAGGAAAAGGTAAACTACAAAGGAGAATTCATTTCATACCAAAATGGAAAGCTTAAAGACAAAACCCAGTTGAAAATATAAAAGTGCAAGAACATTGATTTAAACTTGATTGCACTTGAAATAAATGAGATTAAAATGTAAGAAATGAAGATTTCCAATGAAATACAACTTATTACAAGTGAAATGGTGAAGGAAACACAAAAATCTAACTTTATCTCTCTAAAACTTCATCTTCTTCCTTGAAGCTTCTCTCTCTACACTACTCCTAAGCTTAGGTACCCTCCTCCCTCCAAAGCTTGTGTGAAGCTGAATAAATGGTGTAGAACCCTTGCATTTTGGTCCATGAGGCTCCTATAGCCTGTGTGTGCAAGATTCGAATCAATGGGAAGTAATTTGATGCATTGACATGCTAGGATAAGCCTACCTAGCAACCTGACTTGATCCGAATTGTGTACACCCAAGTGCAGGCGGTCAAGTTGTAGTAATAATCCGGTTAAGTCCAGAGTCAAATCCACAGGGAACTATGGTTGGTGTTTTGAAGTAAGCAATAATAGAGACTAAGTAACTAGAAATTTCGAGAGTTTGGAGTGATGAGGTTTCTTGAACAGAATAGAAGATTTTTTTCAAGAGTTATCTAGACAAAATATAAGATTCTCAAAATGTAATAGCCACCCTTTAGTTCGAGGATTAGGACATGTAATTGACTATCCGGTTTATTATGTTTGTACTTTATAACTCAATTAACTCCCGTGTCAACAACAAGTTAATTGGAAGATAAAGATGGACTATGAGAATTAAGCACATGATTTCGATGCCTTTCTAGAAGTTTGCAAGAATTGTCTGTGCCGAGACTTAATCCGTCTACAAACAAGCAAGTGTTTCTACAAGGCATCCAACCAGGGCATTAATGGTCCATCCTTTGAATAAAGTGCAATAATAGTGGAGATTGAAAGGTTGTCATGAAGAGCTAGTCAGGGTGCTTGCCTTGAACCAACGGGTCTTTCTAAGCAGGAGTCATCCGTATCATAGAAGGAGCCCTTGGTTATACAAAGCACCGTAACTTTTCTAGATGCATTCAATCATCCAACGAGAAAGTGGAATATAAAGCATTAAAGCATAAAGGATTTGCACAAACATAACTTCCAGATAATCTTTACATATTCATCACCTCTTACTAAAGAGTGAATGAGGAACTACTCACTCTTCAAGGCCTTGGCAAAGTTAGAAAAGTGAGTGATACTCATCCCTCCAAGTCGAGGAGCTACTATGGGAAGCAAAATAAACAAAGAGCTTATCTTCAATGAAGAATAAGTGAATCACTTTTCACCCTTCACGGCTTTGGTAAAGTTCTATAAAAGTGGAAGAGTTTCACTCTTCTAAGAAAGAAGGATGCTCAAGCAATGGAAGTGAAATACATGAACAATAAAAGTAGAAGAAAGCTAGTTACTTTTGGAGGGTTTCCACCACAACCAAAAGACGAGCTGTCTCTCTTGATACTTGTAAATAAAAGCTAGTACAACTACAAGGGGAGTCTAAGCCTCCACCATGGTTGTCACAACATGACTGTAATGACTTAGCATAAGTAAATAAAATACTTCAACTACAAGCGGAGTCTAAGTCTCCATCATCATTGATACAATTGTAGAATGAAAACATAAACAAGAAATGTTCAAGAACTAGATTACTAAACACTCTCTTAATGTAAAAGAAAAAAAAGATTGCTCCCCCTTTACTCTACAAGAGGAAGAAAAAATTGCCTTTCTCAAGCTCCCAACGTGGGAGTATTTATAGGCAAGGAAGGGGAGGGAGGTAGGAGATAAGAGAGGATGAGTGAACAGTGTTTGCCGCCTATGGGAACCAACTACTCTGCAGGCAGTCTGTGGAGGACGTTCGAACGTGAATCGACGTTTGAACGTAGTCTACGTTTCTTCTGGTCTTGCTTTATAAACGTTCGAATGTCAGATGGGGTCTAACCTTTGCCACTCAAGTGGTCTTCTGTGAAGTTCATTTCCACACTCTATGCGGAAGTTTGTACTTCAAATGATTCCAAGGGACGTTCAAATGTTGAATGGTGTTCAAACATGGTACTCAAGTGCACTTTCTTCCTTGTTTGCTATAACATGCCATGTTCTATCAGTCTGGCCTTCAATCAACTCGAGTGCACGTTCGAACGTTAGTTGGCGTTCGAACGTGGTACTCAAGTACCTCAGGGTCCTGGTGCTTGACTACAACACACTGTGTCTCAGCAGACTGGTTTTGTCATAGTTCAAATGAATGTTCGAACGTGAGTTGGCATTCGAATGTTCTGACTTTATTCCAAGCTTTTCCAATTTTGCTGCCTAGTGTGCTGATGTTATATTCAAGTGTGATTTTTGTTGCCATTGAACCCTTTTTTCACTTTAGAACCTGAAATGTCATCATTTAAACTCCATCAGAGTATAGTTAGTCCTAAAAAGGCATAATAATATGCTACATTTAAGTACTAATCACACCTCCCAACCTAAATATTTCTAGTCTCTAGTAATATATGAACAATGAAATGTAAATGCCTTTTTCGTAGGTCATTCGGTTGCATTTAGCTTATCCAACAAGCCGTTGAACCGCTAGGTTTACCTTAATGGACGAGTGTTGTCTCGTGAGGGTTTTCAGTGAAGCTACCCACAAACTTCAGTCGAACAAGTGTGTATGTGAGATTGTTGACTAAATATGAATTAGCATCATGGTTGTTGGGACACTCAACTCTTAATCGCGACTTATCACCTACATTTCTCTTCCATTGGTATTCGCTCTATGCAAAAATTAGCACCTGTCACATTAGCATTGAAATTCTCTGAGTAGTAGGATGGTTATTCTAGAAACAATAATTGGTATATAACAATCATTCCCCTTTTTTCACCTTCCATGGATAGCTTTGATTTCACAAACCTTTATCGGAATGCTCTCAGCAAAACAAATCACTCCGCTTATAGTGACTTATCTCTCAAAAGGGCATGTGATCAAAAGATGGCCAGTTGAAAAATCTCATGCATAATTAGTATAAGAGTGATGTTTTGAGGAAAACAGACTTAACCTTGGCATAATCTCATGGAAGAATATTGATGCAGATAAAGAAATTCTAGTTAACATACCCAACTTGTAGTAGACAACATACATATGCATCACACTTGAGATCACCTAGGGCTTTTCATAGGTTATAATGGGGTCAAAGGTCAATGGCTAATGAAATGACGTCAATGGTGATCAAAAGCTATCTCTTTATGCAGTGTTGCGTACCTCCTTCTAGCTTCTCGACACTTTGCCTGGGAATGAGATTTCTTTCTTTTATTTTTCCTATTTTTCACTTTTTTGGCAATTCCTTGTCTCATAGTATCCTTTCTCTTTCGGATGCTTCCACCGATTTTCCATTTAATGAATAGTAGCCACTATTGTCTTTTCTAATTTTTTTGTCTTTTTTGTATCATATTGGTATTCAAGAAGGTGCAAGAAATTAGATAGCAAGGTATGGTAAATATATGCTTTTGTGGCTTGGTTATCACAAGGGTTTTTCAAAAAAAATAATTCATTCATTTAAGGCTTAAGCATGGCTGACTAGGGATATACTTTTGTAAAAGAATTAGCTAAGGCTCAAATTCGATCCCAGGATGGCCTAAGATCCTTTCTTAAGTATGTGTATATGTACGTGTATGCAAAAATTCCCCGTGCGTGATGAAAATAGATCACTTTAGTTGCGTCAATCAAAGCAAAGTTAATGAGATTATTGAAAGAAATCAGAAGTGAAAGAGCTTACTTTGAGTAATTGTTGATATCCTCTCAAAAGGCACCGTAAAGCTCAAGACTTACCATGATTTTCTTTGTCATCTCCACTGATTATGTTGGGTGTTTCAAGGAATGTAGGTTATATAGTGATTCCATTTTCAAGTCTGATCACCTTGTACCTCAAGAATAACAAATACTTATGTACATTTGACAATTTAAGCATAGAGATAGTATTAGGTTTAAAAAAAAAAAGAGGTTTAGGTCTTGGTTGTTAAGTCGCAGTGTTAAACTGATCATGTGCTTAGTCATTTTCACAAGCAATCTTAACATCCACATCTGTTTCATTATTTATTAACAAGAATTAAAGTGCTAATCCTATACATGCATTTTAAACAAATAAGAGAGATAAGTTGAACCATTCATTTCATAAAGGATGATGTGTCTACAATAATGTCAACGATTCAATTCATCTATTCAAAACATAGCTTCAACTATCCACAAAAACAACAAAGATAAACATCCACAATTATTTACAAAATATCCCTAAAAGAAAAAAAAATCATAGAGAAGAAACAAACATCTACAAGAATTATAAAGAAGAAACCCCTCCACAATAGTATAGAAATTTCCCAGAAATTATTCAAAGAAGAGACAACAAACAACCACACACAAGAAAAGAAATCAACCACTCCAAACTCTCGAACATAAATAATCATCTCAACCCTCTCCTCTAGCTCCACTAGCACCACCAGGCCCACCCCTCAAATAGCTAAGAATCTCCTCCTACTATTGGAGAATCTTGGCTTGGTTGGCCTCGATGCCAAGCATAATATCTCTCAGTGATCTCCGGGTGCTGGAGCTGGGTCCTGCCTCTTGTGTAGGTGCTTGGTCCCTTTCTTCCTCCATCTCTCTCTGTTCTTCCCGGTCAAGCTCATCCTGCATTTCATCACCTCCTTGGGGAGGTGGAACCTCTTGTCTTGCCGTTGGGGTACCCCTATGTCCTTGGCTTCACTTGAAAGAGCCATTGTTTAGTGGTCCCATTGGCTTTTGAACTTTCATTTCAGGCCTCACCCTGACCTCATTATCAATGCATATCTCAATCACCAAAGTGCCAAAAGGGAGTGCACTCCTCTTCGCATCAGTTGGTTCACCAAACCCTAACCCAGCGTCACATATTCTCCAGGTCCGAAGGGAAGGCGATCTATTCTTTTAAACCCAGCACCCGACTTGGTCACACCCTTTTTTCATTTCACTCAGAATCAATGAGGGGAGGTCGATGCTATGCCCTCTCCCGAGTGCATAAAGCAAGTGAGCCATTTCAGGCAAAATCTCATTTTTCCTTCCTATGGGGGCTAAGTCAGGCACCGTAATCAAATTTAGCATTTTGTACTTGTCGGTGAGCTTCCCTTGTTTCAAGAATCCCTTTCCTCCCCATGAAGAGTCAACCATCCCTATCAATTCCTTCCCAACCTTATCCAACACAACATTCTTTTTTGGTGGGTAAGTTGGGTTTTACACCTGAGGCACCTCTTTCCTTACCTCCAAAATATACACCTCATCTACATCAATGTGGGTGCCCCTCACGTATGTCTGGATGGCACCGTTGATGATCTTGGCGTTGGAGTAGAACTTCCTCACCAAGTCAACAACGTCATCTCCACCATTGCTCAAAAACCACACCCATTCCCTTTTCTCTATTTCCTCCAAAATTCCCAATTCTGCAAAGTTAGTAACAACTACATCCCTTTCACAGACTATAGCATGGTTTTGAATGAAATTCTTGTACCTTTCGACTTTGAGTGCACTAGGAAACCTTCTTCGATCGTAAATTTTCCTCCTTTGCCTCCCTGCTCTTTCCTCAATCACTTCTTCTACAAAGTTAGGTTCCTGGCTTATGGGTGGATTGCGCCTTGCAGGAAGCTTGCATTGTGTTTTTCTCAATTTTAAGCTTGAAAAGGTGTGAAAATCTTGAGTTTTCTTGTGAAGATGATGATTTTGGGTGTGGAAATGAGTTTGGGATGGTCGATTTCTGGTAGAATTAAGGAATGGGTGGTGTTTTGAGGGCTGGGGAGTGAAAAGGGGTTCTAGGGTTTGGAAGATTTTTGAGGATTTTGGGGATTTTGAATGGGGAAGACGATCCTGGCTTTTATAGTCTAAGGAGGAATGTTCGAACGTTAATGTCATTTGAACGTTTGTAGAAGAATTTTAACAAAAATGTTTGAACGTTAAATGTCATTTGAATGTGGTGAGCTCCCTGTACTTTTGAGTTATGTTAGAAACTAAAGTACTGTAAGCTCATGTCGTTTGAATGTTAATCGCATTTGAACGTGTTATTGGCGTTCGAACGAATTAAGCTCCCAGTACTTTTGTTTTCATCAGAGGCAGAGTACTGTAAGTAAGCGACGTTCGAATGCCAATTGGCGTTCGAACGTTGAACCAAAATTTTAAAATTTCTACACTACTCTACACACCATCACAGAAGTTTATTCATAAAAAATTTGAACCAAATTTCATGGCGTCTCAAGACAAATCCCTACCTACGCTGTAGGTTGGTATTTTGGGACTTTCCTTACTCGGCCCATGTTTTCATTTCAGTTAAAAGAGTTTATACAAAATACATAGGACTTTTACATTTTTTTACAAAAATTCGGAACCTTGGCTTTTATCCCTAACAAAAGTACATTTTTCCATAGTTTTAAAAAGAAGTCTAATTCGAGTCTTCATCTGTCTCTGTGCCTTTTGAACAACCAGAAACTCTCCTAATTTCCTCTCTTACAAACCGGTTAAGCTAAGTACCGGAATAGGATGGCATGTCAGGATAATCCTTACACTTTCCATTCACTATCCAGTCTAATCAATCGAGTGCGCGACCACAAATTTGTTCAGAATATTGGTTATATTTCTTCTCGTGAAAGAATCTACCACACTGTTTATAGGTATCAAGTCTTTTGGCACGATGGCGTTTAGCAAAAGTGCTTCTGCCATATAGGGGTTTCGCTTGTTGTTCTCGGATCTCATTCTTTCTCACCAATCTTGTTTTTCTGATGATCACAGTATGCACATCCAAAGGAAAGTGTGTAGAACTCCCAGACTAAACCAAAAAAGTTTAACATCGATGTTTTTTATACTATTAAGACTCACTATCTGGTTCTTTAACTGTAACGCCCCAAAAACCCCCTTGGGTGACATTACATTCTAAAAACCATTCNACAAGAATTAAAGTGCTAATCCTATACATGCATTTTAAACAAATAAGAGAGATAAGTAGTACCATTCATTTCATAAAGGATGATGTGTCTACAATAATGTCAACGNAATTAAAGTGCTAATCCTATACATGCATTTTAAACAAATAAGAGAGATAAGTTGAACCATTCATTTCATAAAGGATGATGTGTCTACAATAATGTCAACGATTCAATTCATCTATTCAAAACATAGCTTCAACTATCCACAAAAACAACAAAGATAAACATCCACAATTATTTACAAAATATCCCTAAAAGAAAAAAAAATCATAGAGAAGAAACAAACATCTACAAGAATTATAAAGAAGAAACCCCTCCACAATAGTATAGAAATTTCCCAGAAATTATTCAAAGAAGAGACAACAAACAACCACACACAAGAAAAGAAATCAACCACTCCAAACTCTCGAACATAAATAATCATCTCAACCCTCTCCTCTAGCTCCACTAGCACCACCAGGCCCACCCCTCAAATAGCTAAGAATCTCCTCCTACTATTGGAGAATCTTGGCTTGGTTGGCCTCGATGCCAAGCATAATATCTCTCAGTGATCTCCGGGTGCTGGAGCTGGGTCCTGCCTCTTGTGTAGGTGCTTGGTCCCTTTCTTCCTCCATCTCTCTCTGTTCTTCCCGGTCAAGCTCATCCTGCATTTCATCACCTCCTTGGGGAGGTGGAACCTCTTGTCTTGCCGTTGGGGTACCCCTATGTCCTTGGCTTCACTTGAAAGAGCCATTGTTTAGTGGTCCCATTGGCTTTTGAACTTTCATTTCAGGCCTCACCCTGACCTCATTATCAATGCATATCTCAATCACCAAAGTGCCAAAAGGGAGTGCACTCCTCTTCGCATCAGTTGGTTCACCAAACCCTAACCCAGCGTCACATATTCTCCAGGTCCGAAGGGAAGGCGATCTATTCTTTTAAACCCAGCACCCGACTTGGTCACACCCTTTTTTCATTTCACTCAGAATCAATGAGGGGAGGTCGATGCTATGCCCTCTCCCGAGTGCATAAAGCAAGTGAGCCATTTCAGGCAAAATCTCATTTTTCCTTCCTATAGGGGCTAAGTCAGGCACCGTAATCAAATTTAGCATTTTGTACTTGTCGGTGAGCTTCCCTTGTTTCAAGAATCCCTTTCCTCCCCATGAAGAGTCAACCATCCCTATCAATTCCTTCCCAACCTTATCCAACACAACATTCTTTTTTGGTGGGTAAGTTGGGTTTTACACCTGAGGCACCTCTTTCCTTACCTCCAAAATATACACCTCATCTACATCAATGTGGGTGCCCCTCACGTATGTCAGGATGGCACCGTTGATGATCTTGGCGTTGGAGTAGAACTTCCTCACCAAGTCAACAACGACNTTACCTCCAAAATATACACCTCATCTACATCAATGTGGGTGCCCCTCACGTATGTCTGGATGGCACCGTTGATGATCTTGGCGTTGGAGTAGAACTTCCTCACCAAGTCAACAACGTCATCTCCACCATTGCTCAAAAACCACACCCATTCCCTTTTCTCTATTTCCTCCAAAATTCCCAATTCTGCAAAGTTAGTAACAACTACATCCCTTTCACAGACTATAGCATGGTTTTGAATGAAATTCTTGTACCTTTCGACTTTGAGTGCACTAGGAAACCTTCTTCGATCGTAAATTTTCCTCCTTTGCCTCCCTGCTCTTTCCTCAATCACTTCTTCTACAAAGTTAGGTTCTTNTGAAATTCTTGTACCTTTCGACTTTGAGTGCACTAGGAAACCTTCTTCGATCGTAACTTTTCCTCCTTTGCCTCCCTGCTCTTTCCTCAATCACTTCTTCTACAAAGTTAGGTTCTTGGCTTATGGGTGGATTGCGCCTTGCAGGAAGCTTGCATTGTGTTTTTCTCAATTTTAAGCTTGAAAAGGTGTGAAAATCTTGAGTTTTCTTGTGAAGATGATGATTTTGGGTGTGGAAATGAGTTTGGGATGGTCGATTTCTGGTAGAATTAAGGAATGGGTGGTGNAAAGGTGTGAAAATCTTGAGTTTTCTTGTGAAGATGATGATTTTGGGTGTGGAAATAAGTTTGGGATGGTCGATTTCTGGTAGAATTAAGGAATGGGTGGAGTTTTGAGGGCTGGGGAGTGAAAAGGGGATCTAGGGTTTGGAAGATTTTTGAGGATTTTGGGGATTTTGAATGGGGAAGACAATCCTGGCTTTTATAGTCTAAGGATGNTGAAAATCTTGAGTTTTCTTGTGAAGATGATGATTTTGGGTGTGGAAATGAGTTTGGGATGGTCGATTTCTGGTAGAATTAAGGAATGGGTGGTGTTTTGAGGGCTGGGGAGTGAAAAGGGGTTCTAGGGTTTGGAAGATTTTTGAGGATTTTGGGGATTTTGAATGGGGAAGACGATCCTGGCTTTTATAGTCTAAGGAGGAATGTTCGAACGTTAATGTCATTTGAACGTTTGTAGAAGAATTTTAACAAAAATGTTTGAACGTTAAATGTCATTTGAATGTGGTGAGCTCCCTGTACTTTTGAGTTATGTTAGAAACTAAAGTACTGTAAGCTCATGTCGTTTGAATGTTAATCGCATTTGAACGTGTTATTGGCGTTCGAACGAATTAAGCTCCCAGTACTTTTGTTTCCATCAGAGACANGCTCCCTGTACTTTTGAGTTATGTTAGAAACTAAAGTACTGTAAGCTCATGTCGTTTGAATGTTAATCGCATTTGAACGTGTTATTGGCGTTCGAACGAATTAAGCTCCCAGTACTTTTGTTTTCATCAGAGGCAGAGTACTGTAAGTAAGCGACGTTCGAATGCCAATTGGCGTTCGAACGTTGAACCAAAATTTTAAAATTTCTACACTACTCTACACACCATCACAGAAGTTTATTCATAAAAAATTTGAACCAAATTTCATGGCGTCTCAAGACAAATCCCTACCTACGCTGTAGGTTGGTATTTTGGGACTTTCCTTACTCGGCCCATGTTTTCATTTCAGTTAAAAGAGTTTATACAAAATACATAGGACTTTTACATTTTTTTACAAAAATTCGGAACCTTGGCTTTTATCCCTAACAAAAGTACATTTTTCCATAGTTTTAAAAAGAAGTCTAATCCGAGTCTTCATCTGTCTCTGTGCCTTTTGAACAACCAGAAACTCTCCTAATTTCCTCTCTTACAAACCGGTTAAGCTAAGTACCGGAATAGGATGGCATGTCAGGATAATCCTTACACTTTCCATTCACTATCCAGTCTAATCAATCGAGTGCGCGACCACAAATTTGTTCAGAATATTGGTTATATTTCTTCTCGTGAAAGAATCTACCACACTGTTTATAGGTATCAAGTCTTTTGGCACGATGGCGTTTAGCAAAAGTGCTTCTGCCATATAGGGGTTTCGCTTGTTGTTCTCGGATCTCATTCTTTCTCACCANACAAATCAAACATCTCATTGCAGATCTGGGTTAGGATGAAAACCTTTGATTCTGAGTGCAGACATAAGAAGCATAGCCATGTACAAATAGAGTAAACACACGCAGATCATGAGACAAAGGATTGAGTCTTCGGGTAGTATGGTCATGAGGCTGTTGGGGTTGTGTTGCATTTTACAAAAGGTCACGAACAATGAAGAAGAAGACGAAGACAAAAAAAAGGGGCAAAGGGACAGAAGTGCATGAAAAGAGAGGAAAAGGGGATGGGGGCCTTATAAAGGCGGTGGTGTGGTTTGGGTTAGACCGGGTTTTCCCTGACCCGGTCCCTTTTTGTGTCGGCAAGCACTTTTCTTGAAGCGATGTTCTAGATCTATTAAAAGAATGGTCTCCACATTTTTGACAAAGTCCTCCACAAAGGGTTTCAATCGTTGACCATTGACGGTAAAGATATTACCGTTCGATGGGTTCTCCACTTCTACTGCCCTATGTTCAAACACTCTTTTGACAATGTATGGTCCAATATATTTTGACTTTAACTTACTAGGAAAAAGGCGGACTCTTGAATTGAAAAGCAGAACTTTTTGATCAGGTTCGAAAGACTTTTGTACTATGTTCTTGTCATGAAAAATTTTCATCCTAGATTTTGCAATCTTAGCATTTTCATATGGTTCATTTCTCAATTCCTCTAATTTTTTAATTTGAAGTTTTCTTGCTAGTCCGGCTTTGTTCATGTCAAAGTTCATTGCCTTAATAGCCCAGTATGCCCTATGTTCCAATTCCACAGGTAGGTGACAAGGCTTTTCATAGACTAATCGGTAAGGAGACATGCCCAAAATTATTTTAAAAGCAGTACGATATGCCTAGAGTGCATCAGTTAGTCTTGATGACCAATCTTTGCGATCTGGATTTACCATTTTTTTTAAAATTAATTTGATCTCTCGATTAGCTAATTCAATCTATCCACTAGTTTGTGGATGCTATGGAGTTGAAATTTTGTAAAAACTCAAGTATTTTTTCATCAGATTTTAGAAAGGTCGTTTACAAAAATGAGCACTTCCATCACTTATGATGGATTTTGGGATTCCAAATCGGGATAAAATATTTTCTTTTAAAAACTTGATCACAGTTTGATGATTATTATTTTGACATGGAATTGCCTCAACCCATTTGGATACATAGTCTATGGTTACCAAAATGTATAGATAGCCAAAGGAGGGGGGAAAATGGTCCCATAAAATCGATACCCCAATAGTCAAAAATTTTAATTATCAGAATGGGGTTTAGAGGCATCATGTTTGTCCTTGAAATATTTCCCAACCTTTGACATCTATTGCAAGTTAAACAAAAAACATGGACATCTTTGAAAAGTGTGAGCCAGTAAAATCTGCACTTCAGGATTTTTGCAGTGACTTTTTTGGATGAAAAATGGCCACCACATGCTTCAGAATGAAAAAAATGCTATTATCTGTTTGCTTTCCTGAGCGGGGATGCAACGTCTTATGATTTAATCCTTACAGTACTTAAATACGTACGGATCTTCTCAAAAGAAGTTGCGAACCTCTCTCAAAAAATGTTTTTTGTCCGTGGGCGAAAAGGACGGATAGAGTGTTCCAGTAGCAAGAAAATTAGCAATACCAGCGTACCATGAGGTCTCATCAATTATGAACAATTGTTCATTAGGAAATTTTTCATTGATTGGCATTCCATCCTCATGACATTTGTAAGTTAACCTGGACAGATGGTCCGCCACCATATTCTCAACACCCTTTTTGTCCTTAATGACCAAGTCAAACTCTTAAAGTAAGAGTATCCATTGCATGAGCCTTGGTTTAGCATCTTTTTTGTGAGCAAAAATTTAAGTGCTACATGGTCAGTGAATACAGTAACAGAAGAACCAACAAGATAAGAACAAAATTTTTCCAAAGCATAAACTACTGCAAGCAATTCTTTTTCAATTGTTGAATAATTCATTTGAGCATCATTCAAAGTTTTAATTGCATAGTAAATGACATGTGATTTCTTGTCCTTTCTTTGTCCCAATACAACACCTACAACATAATCACTTGTATCACACATTAGTTCAAAGGGCAGAGTCCAGTTAGGGGGCTACATTATTGGGGCAGAAATGAACATGCCTTTAAGCTTATCAAAAAATTTTTGGCATGTTTCATTCCAGTCAAAGATTACGTCCTGACTCAAGAGATGACACATGAGTTTAGCTATGGTACTGAAATCTTTTACGAATCTCCTGTAAAATCCTGCATGTCCCATAAATGATCGGACATCCTTTATAGTCTTGGGAGCAGGCAAATTCCCAATCAGATCTATTTTTGCCTTGTCAACTTTCATGCCTTCAGACGATACAATGTGATCTAAGACAATGCCTTGTGTTACCATGAAATGACATTCCTCCCAATTAAGTACTAGATTGGCTTCTTGATATCTTATCAACACTTTTTCTAGGTTGGCCAGACACAAATCAAATGAGTCACCATACATAAAGAAGTCATCTATGAACACTTCCAAAAATTTCTCCACTATGTCACTGAACAGACTCAACATGCATCTTTGGAATGTTGCAGGAGCGTTACAGAGTCCGAATGGCATCCTTTTGAATGTAAAAGTGCGACAGGGGCATGTGAATGTGGTTTTCTCTTGATCATTAAGTGCTATCTCAATTTGATTGTATTCGGAATACCCATCCAAAAAATAGTATTATTCATGGCCTACAATTCTCTCTAGAACCTGGTCAAAAAAGGGAAGAGGAACGTGGTGTTTTCTAGTCACCAAATTGAGTTTTTGATAGTCAATACACATCTGTCATCCTGTGACAACTCTAGTGCGTACTAGTTCATTTGCATCATTTTTTACCACTATGACTCCAGACTTTTTAGGCACAACTTGAGTTGGACTAACCCATTTGCTATCGGAGATAGGGAAGATTATCCCAGCATCTAAGAGCTTTAGCACCTCTGCCTTTATGACTTCCTTGATGTGAGGGTTCAGTCATCGCTGTATTTGATGAGAGGGTTTTGAGTCCNGAGATAGGGAAGATTATCCCAGCATCTAAGAGCTTTAGCACCTCTGCCTTTATGACTTCCTTGATGTGAGGGTTCAGTCATCGCTGTATTTGATGAGAGGGTTTTGAGTCCTCTTTAAGGTATATGCCATGACTACAGATTAACGGGCTTACACCTTTCAAGTCAGCGATGGTCCACCCAATGGTGCTTTTGTGGCTTTAAAGAACTTCAATTAGCTTAGACTCTTGCGAGTCTAAAAGTTTAGATTATATTACCACTGTGTATGACTCGTCCTCTCCTAGGAATGCATATTTGAGGTTAGATAGGAGAGGTTTCAATTCAGGCTTTGGTGGCTTGTCACTTGATGAGAGTGGCTTTGTGTCACTTGGCAAAAGTTTCTCGAATTTGGTGNTTCAGGCTTTGGTGGCTTGTCACTTGATGAGAGTGGCTTTGTGTCACTTGGCAAAAAGTTTCTCGAATTTGGTGGCCCATGTATTAACAGCATGAGTTGGGCAATTCTTTGGATCATCATCTATTGTTTTAGATGTGATGGACTCTGACAAAGGAAGTTCAGTGGAACTTTCATAGAATGTTTTATTCAGATGGTCCTGGACCAAAAACTCAATGGAATTTATTTCTCTTTCTTCTTTGTCCTCTCCTGGGTGTTTGGCAACATTGAAAATATTCAACTCAAGAGTCATATTTCTAAAGGTTAATTTCATGACCCCATTCCTGTAATTGATTAGTGCATTTGAAGTTGCTAGGAAGGGTCGACTAAGAACAACGGCAATTGGATTTTCTAAAAGCTTTGCTGGCTGAGTATGTAGAACGATGAAGTCAATAGGGAATACATAATTATCCACTTGGACAAGTACATCTTCAATAATAACCCTAGGAATTTTTATAAATCTGTCTGCCAACTGAAGTGTGATACTTGTGGGTTTGAGTTCTCCCAGACCCAATTGCTGGTAAATAGAGAATGGGAGAAAATTGACACTTGCTCCAAGGTCTAACAATGCTTGTTCGGTTCTAAAATTTCCAATGACACACGACACAGTCGGACACCCTGGATCTTTGTGTTTTGGAAGGGTTTTGTGTTGAAGCAAGGCACTGGCATGTTCTATCAGGAAGGCTCTTTTTTGAATATTCTGGCTTCTCTTGACTGTGCACAAGTCTTTTAGAAACTTGACATAAGATGGAACCAGTTTGATTGCATCCAGAAGTGGGATGTTGATTTTTACTTGCTTGAAGAACTCGTAAATTTCTGGTTGATTATTCAACTTCTGTGCAGTTTTGAGTCTATGAGAAAAGGAGTAGGAATAGAACACGACGGTTCTTCTTCTCTTGATGGCTCTGGTTCTTGTTCGATCATGGGCTCGGGTTCCTCTTCTCTCACAAGTTTAGGTTCCGTTGGTTCAGGCTCGATTGGTGAGTTGACTAGGATAGATTTTGGCTTTGGAATTAGCATGTCTCAGATGGTCTTGTCAATCACCTTGCCACTTCTTAGTGTAGTCATANGGCTCTGGTTCTTGTTCGATCATGGGCTCGGGTTCCTCTTCTCTCACAAGTTTAGGCTCCGTTGGTTCAGGCTCGTTTGGTGAGTTGACTAGGATAGNTTCAACTTCTGTGCAATTTTGAGTCTATGAGGAAAATGAGTAGGAACAGAACACGAGGGTTCTTCTTCCTATAATGGTTCTAGTCCTTGTTCAATCAGGGGCTTGGGTTCCTCTTCTCTCACAAGTTCAGGCTCATTTGATTCAGGCTCGATTGGTGAGTTGACTAGGATAGATTTTGGCTTTGGAATTAGCATGTCTCTGATGGTCTTGTCAATCACCTTGCCACTTCTTAGTGTAGTCATAACTTGGGCTTGACCTTGTGGATTTTTCATGGTTGAAGGATTTTTCACCTGAAATTGGCCTTGTGGTGGTTTTGGTTGGGCAGGAAACTTGCCTTTCTCTTGTGTGGTCATGGATTGTGTCAGCTTTTGGATGTGGCTTTTAAGATCCTCGAAAGATTGAGTGGTCTGGGTTTTGAAATTAGTGAAAACCTGAGTGGAACTATAGTTGTAGTCCATTTGGCTTTGCATGAATTGATTTAGTGTGTCCTCTAGGCTCCTCTTTTGTGGTGGTTGGTATGCGGGAGGTCCTTGAGGTGGTGGATATGAACCTTGTTGATGGTTTATAGGAGTTGGTTGTGTGTTTTTCCAACTGAAGTTTGGGTTATTCCGTCACTCTGGATTGTATGTTTTAGAGTATGGGTTGGAGTAAGGCTTATTGAAATTAGAGACAATATTTGTTTGCTCCAACAAAACCTCTTTGAATGCTGGAATTGTAGGAGACTCCCTAATAGGGTGTCCTGTCAGCCCACAAATCCCATAACTTGTTCTATGGGAGAGCTAACATCAATTTGATGAACCTTTTTCGTATCTAAAGCTTCAAGCTTTCGAGACAGGGTGGACATTTTTGCTCTTAGGTCATCATCATCTTTCAAGACATACTTACCCCCTTAGGAAGTAGATGATTTGGTTTCAACGATGGTAGGGGAGGCTGAGTCCCACATCTGAGACCTGTCAGATATGGTATCGAAAAAATTGAATGCCTCCTCTAGACTCTTTCTCATAAACACTTCTTAAGCCATCATTTCAACAAACTGACGTAGTCTAGTGGGCAAAGAGTCGTAGAAAAATCCTACCAAAGTCCAATTCTCAAAAGCATTATTTGGGAAAGATAGGAGTAGATCCTTGAATCTCTCCTAACTTTGGTAAAAGGTTTCTCCTTTATTGACCAAAAAATTGATGATTTGTCTTTTCAATGCATTAGTGCTGTGTAGAGGAAATTTTTTTTTGAAAAATTCATTTTGTAGTGCCCACCAATCAGGTATTGAAAGAGCTTTTAAAGAATTTAGTCATTGTTTAGCTTTGTCCCTTAAGGAAAAAGGGAAAAGTTTCATTTTGGGCAGTTCAGAATTGTCTTGAAAATTTCTACATACTTCCTCAAAATCTTTTATATGCATATATGAGTTTTCTGTTTTGAGTTCATAAAACTGAAGAAGTAGTTGAACTGTCCCCTTCTTTACAGTAAATAGGGGTGCATCTTTAGGAAAGATAAAATAAGANGAAAAGTTTCATTTTGGGCAGTTCAGAATTGTCTTGAAAATTTCTACATACTTCCTTAAAATCTTTTATATGCATATATGGGTTTTCTGTTTTGAGTCCATAAAACTGAAGAAGTAGTTGAACTGTCCCCTTCTTTACAGTAAAGAGGGGTGCATCTTTAGGAAAGATAAAATAAGAAGGGATACTATTCCTTGTGGGATTTAAGTAATCCCTCAGAGTTCGAATGTTAGGTACTTCCCCTCTCTTACAGGAATTTCTTCTCGGCTCTTACCATTTGCCATTTTACTTTCACAAGAGTACTACTGATCTAGGTGAAAGTGGTTCAGATTGATTGACAGAACCAGAAGATTCAGTTGGCAAATTTTGATAGTGAGGAGTGTTTTTAGACATAAAAGTAATTAAAACAACTTTATATACAGTAAAGCAAATTTTATACACAAAAAATGAGGTCTTTTTACCTTTTACCACAAAACACCTTTTATGCCTCCTCGGCAATGGTGCCAAAAACCTGACTTGATAAAAAATGTGTACACCCAAGTGCAAGCGGTCAAGCGGTCAAGCGGTCAANTTTGATAGTGAGGAGTGTTTTTAGACATAAAAGTAATTAAAACAACTTTATATACAATAAAGCAAATTTTATACACAAAAAATGAGGTCTTTTTACCTTTTACCACAAAACACCTTTTATGGCTCCTCGGCAATGGTGCCAAAAACCTGACTTGATAAAAAATGTGTACACCCAAGTGCAAGCGGTCAAGCGGTCAAGCGGTCAAGGGAACTATGATTGGTGTTTTGAAGTAAACAATAATAGAGACCAAGTAACTAGAAATTTCGAGAGTTTGGAGTGATGGGGTTTCTTGAACAAAATAGAAGATTCTTTTCAAGAGTTTTCTAGACAAAATATAAGATTCTCAAAATGTAATAGCCACCCTTTAGTTCGAGGATCAGGACATGTAATTGACTATCCGATTTATTATGTTTGTGCTTTATAACTCAATTGACTCCCGTTTCAATTGCAAGTTAATCGGAAGATAAGATGGAATGTGAGAATTAAGCATATGATTCTGATGCCTTTCGAAAAGTTTACAAGAATTATCTATGTCAAGACTTAACCCGTCTACAAACAAGCAAGTATNGCCACCCTTTAGTTCGAGGATCAGGACATGTAATTGACTATCCGGTTTATTATGTTTGTGCTTTATAACTCAATTGACTCCCGTTTCAATAGCAAGTTAATCGGAAGATAAGATGGACTGTGAGAATTAAGCATATGATTCTGATGTCTTTCTAGAAGTTTACAAGAATTATCTATGCCGAGACTTAACCCGTCTACAAACAAGCAAGTGTTTCTACAAGGCATCCAACTAGGGCATTAATGGTCCATCCTTTGAATAAAGTGCAACAATAGTGGAGATTGAAAGGTTATCATGAAGAGCTAGCCGGGGTGCTTGCCTTGAACCAACGGGTCTTTCTATACAGGATTNGCAAGTGTTTCTACAAGGCATCCAACTAGGGCATTAATGGTCCATCCTTTGAATAAAGTGCAACAATAGTGGAGATTGAAAGGTTATCATGAAGAGCTAGCCGGGGTGCTTGCCTTGAACCAACGGGTCTTTCTATACAGGATTCATCCGTATCATAGAAGGAGCCCTTGGTTATACAAAGTACCTTAACTTTTCTAGATGCATTCAATCATCCATTGAGCAAGTGAAATATAAAGCATTAAAGCATAAAGGAGTTGCACAAACATAACTTCCGAATACTCTTTACATATTCATCACCTCTTACTAAAGAGTGAATGAGGAACGTCTCACTCTTCATGGCCTTAGCAAAGCTAGAAAAGTGAGTGATACTCATCCCTCCAAGTTGAGGAGCTACTAAGTGAAGCAAACTAAACAAAGAGCTTATCTTCAATGAAGAATAAGTGAATCACTTTCTAACCTTCACAACTTTGGTAAAACTCTACAAAAGGGAAGAATTTCACTTTTCTAAGAAAGAAGGACGCTCAAGCAATGGAAGTGAAATACATGAACAATAAAAGTAGAAGAAAACTAGTTAATTTTGGAGGGATTTCACTACAACCANGGAAGAATTTCACTTTTCTAAGAAAGAAGGACGCTCAAGCAATGGAAGTGAAATACATGAACAATAAAAGTAGAAGAAAGCTAGTTAGTTTTGGAGGGATTTCACTACAACCAAAAGATGAGCTATCTCTCTTGATACATGTAAATAAAAGTAATTAAAACTACAAGGGGAGTCTAAGCCTCCATCATGGTTGTCACAACATGAATGTAATGACTTAGCATAAGTAAATAAAAGACTTCAACTACAAGCAGAGTCTAAGCCTCCATCATCGTTGATACAAATGCAAAATGAAAGCATAAACAAGAAATGTTCAAGAACTAGATTACTAAACACTCTCTTACTTTACAAGAAAAAAAAGATTGCTCCCCCTTTACTCTACAAGAGGAAGAAAAAATTGTCTTTCTCAAGCTCCCAACATGGGAGTATTTATAGGCAAGGAAGGGGAGGGGGTAGGAGATAAGAGAGGATGAGTGAACAGTGTTTGTTGCTCATGGGAACCAACTACTCTACAGACAGTTTGTGGAGGACGTTTGAATGTGAATCGACGTTTGAACGTTATCTTCTGTTTTGCTTTCACAGCATTCGAACGTTGTCTGATGTTCGAACGTGTCTTCTGGTCTTGCTTTATAAACGTTCAAACGCCAGATGGGGTCTAACCTTTTCCACTCAAGTGGTCTTCTGTGAAGTTCATTTTCACACTCTATGCAGAAGTCTGTACTTCAAATGATTCCAAGGGACGTTCGAACATTGAATGGCGTTCAAACGTGGTACTCAAGTGCACTTTCTTCCTTGTTTGCTATAACACGCCATGTTCCATCAGTCTGGCCTTGAATCAACTCGAGTGCACATTCGAACATTAGTTGGCATTTGAACGTGGTACTCAAGTACCTTAGGGTCCTGGTGCTTGACTGCAATAGACTGTGTCTCTGTATACTGGTTTTGTCATAGTTCAAATGAATGTTCGAACGTGAGTTGGCATTCAAAAAATCTGACTTTGTTCCAAGCTTCTCCAATTTTGTTCCCTAATGTGCTAGTGTTACATTCAAGTGTGATTTTTGTTGCCCNTCTGACTTTGTTCCAAGCTTCTCCAATTTTGTTCCCTAATGTGCTAGTGTTACATTCAAGTGTGATTTTTGTTGCCCTTGAACCCTTTTTTCACTTTAGAACCTGAAATGTCATCATTTAAACTCCCTCAGAATATAATTAGTCCTAAAAAGGCATAATAATATGCTAAATTTAAGTACTAATCACAACCCACCATGCTTCCTATCTTCTCTCTCTTCCTTTCCCATCCTTCATCTTCCAAAGTCAGATTCTAGGGTCTTGTAGGCNCCATTCCTGCAATTGATTAGTGCATTTGAAGTTGCTAGGAAGGGTCGACTAAGAACAACGACAATTGGATTTTCTAAAAGCTTTGCTGGCTGAGTATGTAGAACGATGAAGTCAATAGGGAATACAAAATTATCCACTTGGACAAGTACATCTTCAATAATAACCCTAGGAATTTTTATAAATCTGTCTGCCAACTGAAGTGTGATACTTGTGGGTTTGAGTTCTCCCAGACCCAATTGCTGGTAAATAGAGAATGGGAGAAAATTGACACTTGCTCCAAGGTCTAACAATGCTTGTTCGGTTCTAAAATTTCCAATGACACACGACACAGTCGGACACCCTGGATCTTTGTGTTTTGGAAGGGTTTTGTGTTGAAGCAAGGCACTGGCATGTTCTATCAGGAAGGCTCTTTTTTGAATATTCTGGCTTCTCTTGACTGTGCACAAGTCTTTTAGAAACTTGACATAAGATGGAACCAGTTTGATTGCATCCAGAAGTGGGATGTTGATTTTTACTTGCTTGAAGAACTCGTAAATTTCTGGTTGATTATTCAACTTCTGTGCAGTTTTGAGTCTATGAGAAAAGGAGTAGGAATAGAACACGACGGTTCTTCTTCTCTTGATGGCTCTGGTTCTTGTTCGATCATGGGCTCGGGTTCCTCTTCTCTCACAAGTTTAGGCTCCGTTGGTTCAGGCTCGTTTGGTGAGTTGACTAGGATAGATTTTGGCTTTGGAATTAGCATGTCTCTGATGGTCTTGTCAATCACCTTGCCACTTCTTAGTGTAGTCATAACTTGGGCTTGACCTTGTGGATTTTTCATGGTTGAAGGATTTTTCACCTGAAATTGGCCTTGTGGTGGTTTTGGTTGGGCAGGAAACTTGCCTTTCTCTTGTGTGGTCATGGATTGTGTCAGCTTTTGGATGTGGCTTTTAAGATCGTCGAAAGATTGAGTGGTCTGGGTTTTGAAATTAGTGAAAACCTGAGTGGAACTATAGTTGTAGTCCATTTGGCTTTGCATGAATTGATTTAGTGTGTCCTCTAGGCTCCTCTTTTGTGGTGGTTGGTATGCGGGAGGTCCTTGAGGTGGTGGATATGAACCTTGTTGATGGTTTATAGGAGTTGGTTGTGTGTTTTTCCAACTGAAGTTTGGGTTATTCCGTCACTCTGGATTGTATGTTTTAGAGTATGGGTTGGAGTAAGGCTTATTGAAATTAGAGACAATATTTGTTTGCTCCAACAAAACCTCTTTGAATGCTGGAATTGTAGGAGACTCCCTAATAGGGTGTCCTGTCAGCCCACAAATCCCATAACTTGTTCTATGGGAGAGCTAACATCAATTTGATGAACCTTTTTCGTATCTAAAGCTTCAAGCTTTCGAGACAGGGTGGACATTTTTGCTCTTAGGTCATCATCATCTTTCAAGACATACTTACCCCCTTAGGAAGTAGATGATTTGGTTTCAACGATGGTAGGGGAGGCTGAGTCCCACATCTGAGACCTGTCAGATATGGTATCGAAAAAATTGAATGCCTCCTCTAGACTCTTTCTCATAAACACTTCTTAAGCCATCATTTCAACAAACTGACGTAGTCTAGTGGGCAAAGAGTCGTAGAAAAATCCTACCAAAGTCCAATTCTCAAAAGCATTATTTGGGAAAGATAGGAGTAGATCCTTGAATCTCTCCTAACTTTGGTAAAAGGTTTGTCCTTTATTGACCAAAAAATTGATGATTTGTCTTTTCAATGCATTAGTGCTGTGTAGAGGAAAAAAACTTCTGAAAAATTCATTTTGTAGTGCCCACCAATCAGGTATTGAAAGAGCTTTTAAAGAATTTAGTCATTGTTTAGCTTTGTCCCTTAAGGAAAAAGGGAAAAGTTTCATTTTGGGCAGTTCAGAATTGTCTTGAAAATTTCTACATACTTCCTTAAAATCTTTTATATGCATATATGGGTTTTCTGTTTTGAGTCCATAAAACTGAAGAAGTAGTTGAACTGTCCCCTTCTTTACAGTAAAGAGGGGTGCATCTTTAGGAAAGATAAAATAATAAGGGATACTATTCCTTGTGGGATTTAAGTAATCCCTCAGAGTTCGAATGTTAGGTACTTCCCCTCTCTTACAGGAATTTCTTCTCGGCTCTTACCATTTGCCATTTTACTTTCACAAGAGTACTACTGATCTAGGTGAAAGTGGTTCAGATTGATTGACAGAACCAGAAGATTCAGTTGGCAAATTTTGATAGTGAGGAGTGTTTTTAGACATAAAAGTAATTAAAACAACTTTATATACAATAAAGCAAATTTTATACACAAAAAATGAGGTCTTTTTACCTTTTACCACAAAACACCTTTTATGGCTCCTCGGCAATGGTGCCAAAAACCTGACTTGATCAAAAATGTGTACACCCAAGTGCAAGCGGTCAAGTTGTAGTAATAATCCAATTAAGTCCAGAGTCGAATCCACAGGGAACTATGATTGGTGTTTTGAAGTAAACAATAATAGAGACCAAGTAACTAGAAATTTCGAGAGTTTGGAGTGATGAGGTTTCTTGAACAAAATAGAAGATTCTTTTCAAGAGTTTTCTAGACAAAATATAAGATTCTCAAAATATAATAGCCACCCTTTAGTTCGAGGATCAGGACATGTAATTGACTATCCGATTTATTATGTTTGTGCTTTATAACTCAATTGACTCCCGTTTCAATTGCAAGTTAATCGGAAGATAAGATGGAATGTGAGAATTAAGCATATGATTCTGATGCCTTTCGAAAAGTTTACAAGAATTATCTATGTCAAGACTTAACCCGTCTACAAACAAGCAAGTATTTCTACAAGGCATCCAACTAGGGCATTAATGGTCCATCCTTTGAATAAAGTGCAACAATAGTGGAGATTGAAAGGTTATCATGAAGAGCTAGCCGGGGTGCTTGCCTTGAACCAGCGGGTCTTTCTATACAGGATTCATCCGTATCATAGAAGGAGCCCTTGGTTATACAAAGTACCTTAACTTTTCTAGATGCATTCAATCATCCATTGAGCAAGTGAAATATAAAGCATTAAAGCATAAAGGAGTTGCACAAACATAACTTCCGAATACTCTTTACATATTCATCACCTCTTACTAAAGAGTGAATGAGGAACGTCTCACTCTTCATGGCCTTAGCAAAGCTAGAAAAGTGAGTGATACTCATCCCTCCAAGTTGAGGAGCTACTAAGTGAAGCAAACTAAACAAAGAGCTTATCTTCAATGAAGAATAAGTGAATCACTTTCTAACCTTCACAACTTTGGTAAAACTCTACAAAAGGGAAGAATTTCACTTTTCTAAGAAAGAAGGACGCTCAAGCAATGGAAGTGAAATACATGAACAATAAAAGTAGAAGAAAACTAGTTAATTTTGGAGGGATTTCACTACAACCAAAAGATGAGCTATCTCTCTTGATACATGTAAATAAAAGTAATTAAAACTACAAGGGGAGTCTAAGCCTCCATCATGGTTGTCACAACATGAATGTAATGACTTAGCATAAGTAAATAAAAGACTTCAACTACAAGCAGAGTCTAAGCCTCCATCATCGTTGATACAAATGCAAAATGAAAGCATAAACAAGAATTGTTCAAGAACTAGATTACTAAACACTCTCTTACTTTACAAGAAAAAAAAGATTGCTCCCCCTTTACTCTACAAGAGGAAGAAAAAATTGTCTTTCTCAAGCTCCCAACATGGGAGTATTTATAGGTAAGGAAGGGGAGGGGGTTGGAGATAAGAGAGGATGAGTGAACAGTGTTTGTTGCTCATGGGAACCAACTACTCTGCAGACAGTCTGTGGAGGACGTTTGAACGTGAATCGACGTTTGAACGTTATCTTCTGTTTTGCTTTCACAGCATTCAAACGTTGTCTGATGTTCGAACGTGTCTTCTGGTCTTGCTTTATAAACGTTCAAACGCCAGATGGGGTCTAACCTTTTCCACTCAAGTGGTCTTCTATGAAGTTTATTTTCACACTCTATGCAGAAGTCTGTACTTCAAATGATTCCAAGGGACGTTCGAACATTGAATGGCATTNATGAAGTTTATTTTCACACTTTATGCAGAAGTCTGTACTTCAAATGATTCCAAGGGACGTTCGAACATTGAATGGCATTCAAACGTGGTACTCAAGTGCACTTTCTTCCTTGTTTGCTATAACACGCCATGTTCCATCAGTCTGGCCTTGAATCAACTCGAGTGCACATTCGAACGTTAGTTGGCATTTGAACGTGGTACTCAAGTACCTCAGGGTCCTGGTGCTTGACTGTAACAGACTGTGTCTCTGTATACTGGTTTTGTCATAGTTCAAATGAATGTTCGAACGTGAGTTGGCATTCAAACGTTCTGACTTTGTTCCAAGCTTCTCCAATTTTGTTCCCTAATGTGCTAGTGTTACATTCAAGTGTGATTTTTGTTGCCCTTGAACCCTTTTTTCACTTTAGAACCTGAAATGTCATCATTTAAACTCCCTCTGAATATAATTAGNGTCGTTGCTGAGGAACCATAAAAGGTGTTTTGAGGTAAAAGGTGAAAAGGCCTCTCATTTTGTATATATAATTGCTTCACTGTGTATAAATTTGTTTTGATTTCATGNTGAATATAATTAGTCCTAAAAAGGCATAATAATATGCTACATTTAAGTACTAATCACAACCCACCATGCTTCCTATCTTCCCTCTCTTCCTTTCCCATCCTTCATCTTCCAAAGTCAGATTCTAGGGTCTTGTAGGCCTAGTTGTTAGGGGTGTCAAATGATTAATGCTTAAAGTTAGCATTTTACTACGCTTTTTTGGGACAAATTGTGCTTTGATGGAGTTTAAGTGATGACATTTCAGGACCTAAAGTGAACAAAAGCTTAATAACAACAAATATCACACTTGAGTGTAACACTAGTGCATTAGGGAATAAAATTGGAGAAGGTTGGAACAAAGTAAGCACGTTCGAACGACAACTCATGGTCAAATGTTCACTTGAACTATGAGGAGACCCGACTGTTGAGACCTGGCTTGTTGCAGTCAAGAAGGCAGGCCCTGAAGTACTTGAGTACCACATTCGAATGCCAACTACCATTTGAACGTCCACATGATTTGACTGAAGACCAGAGTGATGAGTGCAAAACACCAAGTCTTGCATGGAGTGTGGAAGTAGGTTTCCATAGAAGACCAATATCACTTAAGTGATGTGGTCACATCCCATCTGGCATTCGATTGCGCCTAAAGAAAAAAAAAAAAGATACATTCGAACGTCAGACAATGTTCAAACGTCCATAAAGCCAAACCAAATGACAACGTTTGAACGTCCTCTACAGACTGCCTGCAAAGTAGTTGATTTTCATGGGCAGCATACACTATTCAATCATCCTCTCTTATCTCCCCCAACGCCTTCCTTGCCTATAAATACTCCCATTATGGGAGATTCATGTGTGCAATCTTTATCTTGTAAAAGTAGGGAGCTAGAGCTTGGTTTGTAGGCGTAGACTACACCAAGAACTAGTAAGGATTTTGTATGGAGGCTTAGACACCTATTCATTTTGATTAATCTTAGATGTATGTTATATTTGCTTGTGTTACATCTCTTGGTTGAGGAAACAACCCTCCATTTGTTGGTTAAGGAAGCAACCCTCCATTTGTTGGTTGAGGAAGCAATCCTCCATCTTTTGGTTGAGGAAGTCACCCTCCAAGAGTAACTAGCTTTCTTTTACTTTCAATGTTCTTTTATTTCACTTCCAATTGCTTGAGCTTCCTTCCTTCTTAGAAAAGTGAAACTCTTCTACTTTTCTAGAGCTTTACCAAAGTCGTGAAGGGTGGAACGTGATTCACTCATTCTTCGTTGAGGAACGACTCCTTGCTTATTGTACTTTACTTTGTAAGTTCTCTACTTGGAGGTATAAGCATCACTCACTTTTTTAGCTTTACCCAAGCCATGAAGGGTGAGTAGTTCCTCATTTACTCTTTGGTAAGTGGTGATGAATAAGTAGAAATTATCTGGAAGTTATATTTGTGCAATCCCTTTATGCTTTAATGCTTTATATTTCACTTGTTCATTGAATGATTGAATCTATCAAGCAAAGCTAAGGTACTTTGTATAAACATGGGTTATTTCTATGTCACGGATGACTCTTGCAAGACAACATTTCAATCTTCACTGTTATTGAGCTTTATCTAAAGAATGGAACATTAATGCTATGGTTGGATGCCTTGGAGAAACACTTACTTGTTTGTAGATGGGTTAAATCTCGGCACAGGTATTCCTTGTTAACTTCTAGAAAGGCATTGGAATCATGTGCTTAATTCTTACAGTCCATCTTTACCTTCCGATTAACTTGCTGTTGAAACGGGAGTTAATTGAGTTATTAAACACAAGTATAATAAACCAGATGATTAACTATATGTTATGATCCTCAAGCAAAAGAGTGACTGTTTTTCATTTGAACTTATCTTATATTTTGTCTAGAAAACTCTTGGAGAGAATTTTCTATTCTATTCAAAGAAATCTCATAAGTTTAAACTCTCAAGGTTTCCAGTTACTTGGTCTCTATTACTGCTCACTTCCAAACACCAATCATAGTTCCTTGTGGATTCGACTCTGGACTTAACCGAATTATTACTACAACTTGACTGCCTACACTTGGGTGTTCACATTTCGGATCAAGTCAAGTTTTTGGCGTCGTTGCTGAGGAACCATAAAAGGTGTTTTGAGGTAAAAGGTGAAAAGGCCTCTCATTTTGTATATATAATTGCTTCACTGTGTATAAATTTGTTTTGATTTCATGTGTAAGGACACTCACTACCAAAATTTGACGATAGAATCTTTTAGGTCTATGAATCAACCCGAACTACTTTCACCTGGATCAGTAGAAGACTCTTGTGAAAGTAAAATGACGAATGGTGAGAGACGAGGAGAAATTCCTATGAGAGAGGAGGAAGTGCCTAACATTCAAACTCTGCGGGATTACTTAAATCCCATAAGAAATATTGTCCCCTCTTATTTTATCTTCCCTGATGATGCACCCCTCTTTATTGTAAAGACGGGGACAGTTTAACTACTCCCTCAATTCCATGCACTTGAAACAGAAAACCCACATTTGCACATAAAAGAGTTTGAGGAAGTATGTGGAATGTTTTAAGACAATTCTGAGCTAGCCAAAATGAAACTTTTTTCATTCTCTTTAAAGGATAAAGCTAAACAATGGCTAAATTCTTTAAAAGCTCTTTCAATACCTAACTGATGGGCACTACAAAATGAATTTTTCAGAAAGTTTTTTCCTCTACAATGCACAAATGCATTGAAAAGGTAAATCATGAATTTTTCGGTCAAAGAAGGAGAAATTTTTTACCAAAGTTGGGAGAGATTGAAGGATCTACTCCAGTCCTACCCACACCATGCTTTTGAGAATTAGACTTTTGGTAGGATTTTTTTATGACTCCTTGCCCACTAGACTATGTAGTTTGTCGAAATGATGGCTCAAGGAGAGTTTATGAGCAAAAGTCCGGAGGAGGCATTCAATTTTTTTGACACCATATTTGACAGTTTTCAGATGTGAGACTCAGCCTCCCCTGCCATTGTTGAAACCAAACTATCTACTTACCGAGGGGGTAAGTATGTCTTGAAAGATGATGATGACCTANTTTAGATGTGAGACTCAGCCTCCCCTACCATTGTTGAAACCAAACTATCTACTTACCGAGGGGGTAAGTATGTCTTGAAAGATGATGATGACCTAAGAGCAAAAATGTCCACCCTGTCTCGAAAGTTTGAAGCTTTAGAGATGAAAAATGTTCATCAAGTTGATGTTAGCTCTCCCACAGAACAAGTGTGTGGGATCTATGCGCTAATAGGACACCCTATTGGGGAGTGTATGACCATTCTGGCATTCAAGGAAGTCTTGTTGGAACAAACAAATGTCATTTTTAACTTCAACAAGCCTTACTCTAACCTGTACTTTAAAACATACAATCTAGGGTGGTGAAACCACCCGAACTTTAGTTGGAGAAACACACAACTAACTCCCATAAACCAATAACAAGGTTCACACCCACAACCTCAAGGACCTGCCTAGTATCAACTATACCAACCACCACAAAAGAAGAGCCTCGAGGATACTCTAAATCAGTTTATGCACAGCCAAATGAACTACAACAATAGTTCCACTTAGGCTTTCACTGATTTTAAAACTCATACCACTCAATCTTTTGAAGATCTTAAAAGCCACATCAAAAAATTGACCTAATCCATGACCACACATGAGAAGGGCAAGTTTCCTATCCAACCAAAACCACCACAAGGCCAATTTCAGGTGGAAAATCCCACAATCATGGTAACTCCACAAGCCTAAGTCCAAGTTGTCACTACACTAAGAAGTGGCATGGTGATTGACAAGACTATCAAAGAGATGTTACTTCCAAAGCCAAAATCTAAGTCAATCCCACTCAATTCACCAATTGACACTAAAACAATTGAGCCTAAAAGTGAGAAAGAAGAGGAACCCGAACCCATGATTAAACAATAACCAAAGCCATCAAGGGAAGAATAACCCTCATGTTCAATTCCTGCTACATTTCTTCATAGACTAAAAACTGCACAGAAGTTGAATAATCAGCCAAAAATTTACGAGCTCTTCAAGCAAGTAAAAATCAACATCCCACTTCTAGATACAATCAAATAGGTTCCATCTTATGCTAAGTTTCTAAAGAACTTGTGCACAGTCAAGAGAAGCCAGAATGTTAAAAAAAGAGCCTTCCTGACATAACATGCCAGTGCCTTGCTTCAATACAAAACCCCTCCAAAATACAAAGATCCAGGGTGTCTGACTGTGTCATCTGTCATTGGAAATTTAAGAATCGAACAAGCACTGTTAGACCTTGGAACAAGTGTCAATTTACTCCCATTCTCTATTTACTAGTAGTTGGGTCTGGGGGAACTCAAAACCACAAGTGTCACACTTTAGTTGGCAGACAGATCTGTCAAAATTCCTAGGGGTACTTTTGAAGATGTACTTGTCCAAGTAGACAACTTTGCATTCCCTGTTGATTGCATCGTCCTCGATACTCAGCCAGCAAAGTATTCAGATAACCCAATTCCCGTTATTCTTGGTCGACCCTAATTCGTGCGTAAAGTTAAAAAATTTTACTATGTCTTTTTAGATTAATTGTGCTTTGATGGAGTTTAAGTAATTACGTTCCAGGTCCTAAAGTGAACAAAGGCCCAAGAACAACATAAATCCCACTTGAATGTAACACCAGCATAAAAGGGAACAAAAATACAGAAGGTTGGAACAAAGCAAGGACGTTCGAACATCAACCCACGTTCGAACGTCATCTGAAACCCTGCCAAGAACAGTTGCTAAGACATAGCGTGTAGCAGTCAACAAAAAGAGAAGAACCATAAGCACTTGAGTGCAACGTTCGAACGTCACTTCACGTTCAAACGTTGTCTTGAGTGACTAAGGAGTTGCTGAGTGTACAGTCAATGATGTCAAGGCGTATGGAAGTGACCAAGTCAGAGACCAAGTCAGTGACCACAGGCCACTTGAGTGGAAGAAATCAAACGTCATCTGATGTTTGAACGACTTCAAAGGAAAGACAGACTTGACGCTTGAATACCAGATAACATTTGAACGTCCCCTTGCAGACTGCCTGCAGAATAGTTGACTCCCATGGGCGGCAAACACTATTCACTCATCATCACCTATCTCCTACCTCCCTCCCCTTCCTTGCCTATAAATACTCCCTTGTTGGGAGCTTAAAAGGCATTCTTCCTCTTGTAGAGAAATGAGGGAGCAATCTTATTCCTGTTAAGTAAGAATGTTTTAGTAATCTAGTTCTTGAATATTTCATGTTTATGCTTTCATTTTTCATTTATATTAACCATGATGGAGGTTTAGATTCCCCTTGTAGTTGAGGTCTTTTATTTACTTATGCTAAGTCTTTACATTCATGTTGTGACAACCATGATGGAGGCTTAGACTCCCCTTGTAGTTGTACTTTCTTTTATTTATAAAGTATCAAAAGCGGTAGTTCATCTTTTGGTTGTGGTGGAAACCCTCCAAAAGCAACTAGCTTTCTTCTACTTTTATTGTTCATGTATTTCACTTCCATTGCTTGAGCATCCTTCTTTCTTAGAAGAGTGAAACTCTTCNGAAGATGCACCCCCCTTTACTATAAAGACGGGGAAAATTCAACTACTTCCTCAGTTTCGTGGACTCGAAATAGAAAACCCATATATGCATATAAAAGATTTTGAGGAAGTATGTGGAATTTTTCAAGACAATTTTGAACTGGGTAAGATGAAACTTTTCCCTTTTTACCAAAGGAATAAAGCTAAACAATGGCTAAATTCTTTAAAAGCTTTTTCAATACCTGACTGGGGGGCATTACAAAATGAATTTTTCAAAAATTTTTTTTCCTCTACACGGCACTAATGCATTGAAAAGGCAAATCATGAATTTTTCGGTCAAAGAAGGAGAAACCTTTTACCAAAGTTGGGAGAGATTCAAGTATCTACTCCTATAACACCCCGCGTATTCTTTTATATATGTATATAGATATATAGTAAATAATTGTGGTAAAAAA